>SJYX01017576.1:50722-66075 GCA_006410675.1 Oreotragus oreotragus | reverse complement strand
TGTTTTATTAAATATGCTGCTAGAATATCCAGAATAACTGGTTCCAAACCAAGATGAAATATTATAAATACAGTGTTATTTCTCAAAGGCCTTAGTACTTTATTTCAAATATACTATTTACAACAAATATTTATACAGAAACTGCATTTTTGCAATATTTTGGTTACAAAATTTTTATACCTGTAAAATTTCTAACTGAACATATTTTTTTCCTAACCATGTAAATTAAAAAAAAAAGCTATATAAATTTTGGAAAAATAAATAAAAAGAAGCATATTATTCATGATTTTCAGGTAAAAATAAAATTATAGTCCTGTCATTATCTAAATTTACCCATGCTTTTATTTTTATGCAAAGTAAAGCAAATAAGTGTCTTATATTTACTAAAGCATACCCTTATTTCAGATTGTTTCTGTTTTTTCACTGTGATGAATAACTCAGCAATAAGCATATTTATTCTTTTTGTATTTTCCCATATTTTGAATTATTTATTTAGAATTGAGTCTCAGAAGTAAAATTTGTTGGGAGCTGCTGTAAGAGGAGCACACTGAAAGAGGGGACAATTTTTCTTTTCTGTTGATCTGTTGTGATGTATTGATATATATGTGATGACACTTAATTTATTACATATTTTCTATTTATCCATTTATTTTGTCCATCAGACTAGAAGTAAGAGATAGTGTCCATATCATCATCTTTTTTATTTAGCACAACACCTGAAATATAGCTCTCAATAACTGTTTAATAAATGAAAGTTATAATTAACAAAATGATGTAGAAACCAATGAAACCACCCAATCTTTTTAGCTTTGGATTGGTAAAGTAGAAATGTTTACTTCTTTACTTATTAAGTGTTTCCTTATTTAAAAAATACTAACTAGTGTTAATGAATCCCTTAAAAGTAACGTTGATTACTTTGAATAAAATGCATGAGTCAACTTACTATTCAGAAGCACTCTGCTGCTGCTAAGTCACTTCAGTCGTGTCCGACTCTGTGTGACCCCATAGACGGCAGCCCACCAGGCTCCCCCATCCCTGGGATTCTCCAGGCAAGAATACTGGAGTGGGTTGCCATTTCCTTCTCCAATGCATGAAAGAGAAAAGTGAAAGTGAAGTCGCTCAGTCTGTCCTACTGTTAGCGACCCCATGGACTGCAGCCCACCAGGCTACTCCGTCCATTGGATTTTCCAGGCAAGAGTACTGGGGTGGGGTGCCATTTCCTTCCCCGTCAGAAGCACTCTAACTCCTACATATTTATCATCTTGGTATACAGGTGGAGACTGAGCTGTTTCTAACAGACTGTTGTTGCTTAATTCTAAATAAATAGCCACATTCTATTCTATAAAGAGAAATAACTTTATAAAGAGGGTTACATGGATTGAGTTGTATTCCTTCAAAAGATATGTTGAAGTATTAATTCTCAGTACATCATAATGTGACCTTAGAGTTAACACTTGAACAATGTGGAACTGAGGGCACGCACCCTCTGTGCAGCCAAAAATCCACACATAACTTTACAGTCAGCTGTCTGTATCTGTGTTTCCACATCCAGTGGTTCAACCAGTAGTGGAGAGGGTAGTATTGTAGTACATATTTAGTGAAATAAATCTGCATGTAAGTGGGTCCTCACATTTCATACTTGTGGTGGTCAATTGTACTTGGAATAGGGCCATTTCAGATGTAATTATATAAGACAGAGTNGTCAGAAGCACTCTAACTCCTACATATTTATCATCTTGGTATACAGGTGGAGACTGAGCTGTTTCTAACAGACTGTTGTTGCTTAATTCTAAATAAATAGCCACATTCTATTCTATAAAGAGAAATAACTTTATAAAGAGGGTTACATGGATTGAGTTGTATTCCTTCAAAAGATATGTTGAAGTATTAATTCTCAGTACATCATAATGTGACCTTAGAGTTAACACTTGAACAATGTGGAACTGAGGGCACGCACCCTCTGTGCAGCCAAAAATCCACACATAACTTTACAGTCAGCTGTCTGTATCTGTGTTTCCACATCCAGTGGTTCAACCAATTGTGGAGAGGGTAGTATTGTAGTACATATTTAGTGAAATAAATCTGCATGTAAGTGGGTCCTCACATTTCATACTTGTGGTGGTCAATTGTACTTGGAATAGGGCCATTTCAGATGTAATTATATAAGACAGAGTGATACTGGAGGAGGGGAGTACACTTATAAGAAAAGGAGAAGATATAGAGAGACGGACACACAAAGGCACAACGTCATGTTGTGTCATAGAAGAGACTGAAACGTTTCAGCTGCAAGCCAAGAAATGCTGAAGATACCCAGCAAACCCCAGGAGCCAAGAAGGGCAACACTGCAGTTTTCAGAGGGAGCATGGCCCTCTGTACACCTTGATTTCAGATTTCTGAGTCCAGATTTTCAGACTCTGGAATTCTCATATGTTTCTGCTGTTTTACTTAATTATCTAGTTTGTGGTACTTTGTTATGGTAGCTGCTATTGTCTAAATTGTGTGTCCCCCCCCAAAATTCATATGCTGAGACCTAATCCCCAAGGTGAGGGTATTAGGATGTGGAGCCTTTCAGAAAGGATTAAGTAATGAGGGCTGATCCTTCATGAATGGGATTAATGATCTTACAGAAGTGGCCTGAGAAAGCTCCCTGGTCATATCTGTCTGGTGAGGTTACAGCAAATAGATGGTCATCCATGAACCAAAAAGCATGTGACCTCAACAGGCACAGAGCTCAAACATGTTGGCAATTTAACCTTTAATTTCCAGCCTCCAGAACTGTGGCAAATAAATTTCTTTTCTCTATAAGCTACCCAGGC
This sequence comes from Oreotragus oreotragus, assembly GCA_006410675.1. Classification (NCBI taxonomy): domain Eukaryota; kingdom Metazoa; phylum Chordata; class Mammalia; order Artiodactyla; family Bovidae; genus Oreotragus; species Oreotragus oreotragus. Next base: position 63,259 of record SJYX01017576.1, on the reverse strand, counting down.
TATGGTATTTTGTTTCAGCAGCCTGAATGGACTAAAGCAGTAGATCAATGAAACTAATAAAAAGTAATCAGTTTTAGCAAATAAAAATTACAGTTAAATTTGAGTTTCACAGAAACAATGAATATATTTTAACTAGAGCTACACCTGAAGTATTGCGTGTATATGGTAACCGTATTTATAAAGATGTCTAAGACTTAAGACTAAAAATGCCTGCAGATAGTGTGGTCAGATTTTAAGAATCTTGATATCTTAAGATCAATAACGTAATAAGGTGAAAGTGTGTCTTATTTTCTTTTCCAAGTCACCCTATATCCTGTTAAGGAAAAATAAAACATTAATTTAGTTCTTAATTGACATGTTACAGAGAATTTATCACAGATCTGAAACCATGGCATATCTCAGATATATTGTGGGTTTGGTGCCATACCTTTGCATTCAAGTGAGTCATATGAATTTTATGTAATCGTTTCCCATTACATATAAAGTTCAGTTTATACCAGGCCTTAATCTATTAACTGTACAATAGCATTATGTCTGAAAAAATAATGTATATACTTTAGTGAAAAAGTGCTTTATTGCTAAAAAAAAATGCTAAATATCATCCAAGCCTTTGTTAAGTCATAATCTTGTTGCAATAGTGACTTCCAAGATCACAGATTACAGAGCACCATAACAAACATGCTAATTATGAAAAAAGTTTGCAGTATTCCAAAAATTATCAAAATGTGACACAGAGACATGAAGTGAGCAAATGCTATTGGAAAAATAGTGAAGACAGACTTGTTCAAAGCAGAGTTGCACAAATCTTTAATTTAAAATAAAAATGCAATATCTGTAAATTTGCTTAGTCAAGTCAAGGAGAAAAATCAAGCAAAATTTATTTTAAGAAAAAGGTGCAAAAATCTCAGTTTTTAGATTCAAAAAGTATTTCAATATCAACAGTTTATAAATGAGAAGTTAGAAGACCAGAATAGGTTTTCCAGTTATCATCTACTATACACAAAAATTAAATAGAGGAATGAGTTCAATGATAAACTACCTATTTCCTCATTGCCCAGGAAAAGTTAGTTTTCCTTTCATTCTAGGCTTATCTGCTTTAGTGTTAGGGTCCATCATTATTTTGTAACTTTGCACTGTAAACGTATATATAAGTCAAATGGAAGGCAGTGACACAACTCACTTTGATTCCTTTGAATGTTTCCTTGAGCTTGAATTCTTGAAATAAAATATATTTTAACCTTAGGCATCATCAGATCACAGTTTAAGCATCTTGAATTTACGTTTAGATGATTTGCTTATTGGTCTTAAAATGTATTAGGTGATATGTATAGAGTAAATTGTCAGGAAAGAGGGAGCTTATATAATGGCAAGTTGAAACAGATCATTTAGCTTGGTGACAGTATTTGTAAATGCAGAGCCTTGAGCTTTGTGTGTGATGCTTTTGTCATGCACATGTCCGATGCTGTTCTGGAGCACATGAACATGATTGGTGAACCAGCCACATCCCCTGTGTTTGCAGAGTAGTGAAGCATGACTGCTCATGTGCTATCTTAGCCTTTTCCTGTTATCCTTGATGACAGCATCTAATAGGATCTCTGGTTTTGCCCATTCCTCTGCAGTAAGGCTGAATGGTCATGCTGTTTTTACATTTTCTCACCAAACTATTCTCTGGAAACTTGACTTTTATTAACCCCCAAATTCCCTTCATTTGTTTAGTTTTCCCAAACTGTATCCAACTTTCAAAATTCAACAGAACTGGTGACACATAGTCCTATACAATACATTTCTTTGTAAGATTCTTTTAAAAGCTTCAGCACTTAAGGAAAATCAATAGCACTTGATGTGGTTTTGTGGCTTTCAGTCTCTTGAACACTAACTTCAACTTGATCTATTGCTATTAGTGGCTTAAAGTTGCAGTTCAGCCATCTAGAAAGGTGAGGGTCTTTGGCCCATATTCTGCTATAGATTCACTCATGCTGACAAAGTAAATGTGTCAAATTCATATATTTCCCATACAAATAAATTATAAATATAAAAAATAATGTTCTATTCAATGTAAACACAAAATCATGAGGTAGAAAGATGCTTTTGATGTATCATTAAGCCATTTATTATCTGACTTCCAGTTTGAATTTAAGTGAATTTAAGCAAGCCTAGACATATATGGTAAATTTGTGTCATGGGCCCAACCATTAATATATCTTATGGAAACTGAAGTCTCCCCTAAAAGTGAAATCAAGCTCAGAGGCAGACATTGCTGGACATATTCTGTGAAACACACGTTAAAGAAGTCATTTGGCATAGGACCCAGAGGTTGTCTATTATAAAAACCATTTATTTCAAGGTGAGGAAATAGGAATGGTTGTGTTGTTGTTGCTTAGTCACTGACTTAGTTGTTTCTGACTCTTTTGTGACCCTATGCACTGTAGCCCACCAGACTCCTGACCGTGGAATCTCCCAGGCAAGAGTGATGGAATGGATTGCCAGTTCCTTCTCTAGGGGATCTTCCCAACCCAAGGATCAAACCCCCTGCTCCTCCCATGTCTCCTGCATTGGTGGGTGGATTCTTTACCACTGAACCACATGGGGATCCAGGAATGATTACCTTAGTTCATAAATTAAGCCCTTAGTACATTTTTCTTCAGAGAGTGCTAAAGCTTCCAAGTAAAATGAATTGGACACATGCCTAGACTCTAAAGAGAAAGGTTTATTTTCAAGAAACTGGCCCCCAAACTCAATCTCAACCTCATATGCTCAATGTTATAAAAGAACCTGAAGTAAGGAATTGATCTCTCAGTAGTAGTATTATGGACATCTAACTTTGAAATCCAGCACAATAATCTTTAGGAGGAGAATTCTTCAGAAGAAAAGCTTACATTATTATCTAAGCCTCTGTTGCTTAAGAAGATAAAACGCACATATATTCACTGAGAGTATCACTGCCTTGGACTCCTTTTAGGTGATATTTCTACAAAAATAAAACATCTCTCTAAGTTTATACTGACTATCCAAACTCCTTGAGAGCCTACCCTGTAGGTCCGTAGGCCTAGAAGAATTGATGGAGAGACAGTACTGTGTGGAACAGAAGTAAGACCCAGCAAGAGAATGTTGGTTCCTCATCCCCAGGGTGCAGCAGGAATAAACTCATTAATGGACATATAATCACCACTCAGTGAATATTTGTATTTATCTTACAGATATTTAATATAAATAATACATGTTAATGTACATATAGAAAATTTACTGTTCTTAATTTATTTACAGTCAAAAGACTTCAGCAAGATACCCAAAGACACCAACATACCCTAGGAAACAGAAAAAGTTAAGGACCCAGAATTCTAATTTCTATTGTTTTTAATTCGTGATTGCCATGGTAAAGATTAAATGAATCATATATCAAAAATCAATGTAAACTTCAATGCAAACCACAGAGCTATAATACATGTTACTTAGTCTCATTTTTGCTATAACATTCTTTGAGCCTATACTGTTAATATAGTTCATATAGAAAAATGTGGTTGATAGTAAAAGTTTTATTAAAACTTACTTTTCAAAAAACTTAGAAATAGCTAAACTCTTAAAAACTGCACTTCTAAATTCTATGAACCATAAATTTAAAGAATGTTCTGGAACTGTTCAAGCAAAACATAATTCCATTTTATTTTGAAGAAAAAAATTGTCCAGCAAATGAATTAATAGTTCCTTGACTTTGCCAAACATTTTGAAATTTGGCTTTCAGCTAGATTTAAACTTTAGCCTCTTTAGACTTATTAACTTATTTAACTCTCCCAGCTATCCAGTATTGTAAGTATAATTTATTCTTTCAATTTATGGATAAGAAACCTAAGCCTCAAAGGTATTGTAGAATAAGCAAATACCCAGTTCATTATTTTCAGAAACAACAGCTCCCAGATTCAGTTTCACTTATTTTCTTAAACATTATGAAGTCATTCACAGAGGAACTGATTTTTCACCAATACCCTCGTAGGCTTTGTTCACTTTTACAACCCCATGGACTTCATCATGCCAGGCTTCGCTGTCCTTTACTGTTTCATGGAGTTTGTTTAAATTCATGTTCATTGCGTCTGTGATGCCATCCGTTCATCTTCTCCTCTTCTCCTCCCGCCGTCAATCTTTCCCAGCATCAGGGTCTTTCCCAATCAATCAGTTCTTCTCATCATGTGACCAAAGTATTGGAACTTCAGCTTCAGCTCAGTCTTTCACTATTTCCTGGAGTTTGCGCAAACTCATGTCCTTGACTTGGCGATGTTATCCCCTTCTCTTCCTACCCTTAATTTTACCCGCCACCAGGGTCTTTTCTAATAAATCAGCTCTTTGCATCAGGTGGCCAAAGTACTAGAGCTTTAGCATCAGTCCTTCCAATGAATATTCAGGACTGATCTTCTTTAGGATGTGCTGGTTGGATCTCCTTGGAGTCCAAGGGGCTCTCAAGTCTCTTCTCTAGCACCACAGTTCAAAAGCACCAATTCTTCAGAGCTCAGCTTTCTTTATGATCTAACTCTCACATTCATACTAAAAAAAAACTATAGCTTTGTCTATGGTTACTCTTGGAAGGAAAGTTATGACCAACCTAGATAGCATATTCAAAAGCAGAGACATTACTTTGCCAACAAAGGTCCGTCTAGTCAAGGCTATGGTTTTTCCTGTGGTCATGTATGGATGTGAGAGTTGGACTGTGAAGAAAGCTGAGCGCTGAAGAATTGATGCTTTTGAATTGTGGTGTTGGAGAAGACTCTTGAGAGTCCCTTGGACTGCAAGGAGATCCAACCAGTCCATTCTAAAGGAGATCAGCCCTGGGTGTTCTTTGGAAGGAATGATGCTAAAGTGGAAACTCCAGTACTTTGGCCACCTCATGCGAAGAATTGACTCATTGGAAAAGACTGTGATGCTGGGAGGGATTGAGGGCAGGAGGAAAAGGGGATGACAGAGGATGAGATGGCTGGATGGCATCAATGACTCAATGGATGTGAGTTTGAGTGAACTCCGGAAGTTGGTGATGGACAGGGAGGCCTGGCGTGCTGTGATTCATGGGGTCTCAAAGAGTCAGACATGGCTGAGTGACTGAATTGAACTGAACTGAACTGATGGACATTTCTTGGCAACGTGATGTCTCTGCTTTTTAATATACTCTCATAGATACATGACTTTAAATACTCTAAAAATGTTGTAACAGTTCTTTCCTTTAAAAATAAGCTTAAATTATTACCCAAGCTATTAAAAAAAAAAACTAACTTTAAATAGATTTACTAAAGACCTAGTAGGAAGACACTAGACTATACATGAAAGGATAAAATACAAGTAACAAGTTGTTACATTCTCATGAAGTGTACAAACTCATGATCATTACTGTTTTTACTCAAGACTTTCTGTCAGTTTCTCAAGACATTTTGGGTAATGTTATAAACTGCTTATATTATTATTTTTATTGTTTTCAAAGTATCATTATTAAAATCTAGTCCTTTTACATTTTTTCTAATTTTTTCCATTTATTTGTAATATAACTTCAAGAAGTTTATAAAAATAGTTAACTGATCAGAAATTCTAATACAACAATAATTATTACTCTCTTTAATCTACTGTTTTTTTAAATTTTATAAAAAATGAAAAATGAACATTAATATATGTTGTTTTAAAAATAAACAATATAATTTAAGTCATTGAATGTATAAAATTGAGAAAAAATTAAAACATTAGAGGTAATTTCATTTTTGCTTTTTAAAAAGTTAACTTCAGTAATGAATATCAGATCCTATTTCCTCAATTCTAGTCTGTGTTAAAGAAACTAAACTAAAACAACAAAAAAAAAAATTGCTAAGAAAATAGAAAGTGAAGAAGAACTAAAGAGCCTCTTGAAGAAAGTCAAAGAGAAGCGTGAAAAAGCCATATTAAAACTCAACATTTAAATCTAAGGTCATGGCATCTGGTCCGATCACTTCATGGCAGATAGATTGGGAAACAATGGAAAGAATGACAGACTTTGTTTTCTTCGGCTCCAAAATCACTGCAGATGGTGACGGCAACCATGAAATTAAAAGACACTTGCTCCTTGGAAGAAAAGCTATGACAAACCTAGATAGCATGCGAAAAAGCAGAGACATTACCTTGCTAATATAGGTCCATCTAGTCAAAGCTATGGTTTTTCCAGCATTCATGTATGGATGTGAGAGTTAAACCATAAAGGAAGGTGAGAGCCGAAGCATTGATGCTTTTGAACTGTGATGCTGGAGAAGACTCTTGAGAGTCCCTTGGACTGCAAGGAGATCCAACCAGTCCATCCTAGAGGAAATTAGTCTCAAATAGTCATTGGAAGGACTAATGCTGAAGTTGAAGCTCTAATACTTTGGCCATCTGTTGCNTGAACTGTGATGCTGGAGAAGACTCTTGAGAGTCCCTTGGACTGCAAGGAGATCCAACCAGTCCATCCTAGAGGAAATTAGTCTCAAATAGTCATTGGAAGGACTAATGCTGAAGTTGAAGCTCTAATACTTTGGCCATCTGTTGCGAAGAACTGACTCAATGGAAAAGACGCTGATGTTGAGAAATATTGAAGGTGGGATGCGAAGGGGACAATAGAAGATGAGATGTTTGGATGGCATCAGGAGTTTGAGCAAGCTCCAGGAGTTAGTGATGGATAGGGAAGCCTGGAGTGAGGCAGTCCGTGGAGTCCCAAAGATTTGGACCTGACTGTGTGATTGAACTGAACTGGTTCCTTCTGTATGAATGTTTCAGATTTTGCAGAAAATTGATGATTATCAGACAATCTACATGTCTCTATGTATCTTAAAATCTGAAAGCATTTTGCATCAATGTATATTTATTTTTCTTAATACAAATATGGCCTTCTACTTAATGTGTTTTTATATTTTTCTATCCCTTTTGTCTGATTCATTTATACATCTTAGCATAAAATTTAAAATTATCATTTTGGTGCTGGTATCAAGAAACAACAGAAAAATGCTACTAGGCAAGTAAAGGAGGAAATAGAATGTACAAATATATACTTACTGTACTGACTTACTATGGCTGCATTAGAATTACTGCATTATAGCATTTTGTTCACTCTTAAGTTTTTTCTTTACTTGCTATTTTCTTAAATCTTTTTAATATATATTACTTTATAGGTATAAATGTAGATTTCTTATTCAAACATATGAATCTATCTGATTTCAACACTTTCTCACATATTTCATGTAATTTACCCTATAAAAAGACAAGTTTAAAGAAGGAAATGAATTAGTATTCTACTGCTGAAATGTAAATCAAAACAATATTAATAAGGATGAAAATTTTAATATTTACCTTTATGCATAAATCACACAATAATTAAACACTGACTCTAAGTTTTAAACACTATTTCTGAACTAGATATTTAGCATTTTTACAATCAAGGAAATTTGAACCACATATAACTGCACCTTATACAATTATACAGAGTGACTTTAAATATTTTCCAGTCATCTTTTTATGGACTACATATACTCCAGGAAGAATATAAATAGAAAATAACTACCAAACATTAGAAGAAGTGTTTTGTGATAAGCTCACTTATCCTTTCTATGAATGCCAAAAACTACTGTGATGACAATCATTTTTCAGATTCCTTAAAAATGACTTGTCTGTGAAAGAATGACAATGTTTTTCATCCAGTCCCTAAACTTGGAAAGAAAATTAAGTCAAATATTCACAAGTGCCAACTACAAAGCAAATTTGCCATGGTAACCGTACCTCAAAAGCCTGTGGTTGCAGATTTTTGCCAATTAGCAACTCCAAAGGGTGCTATTAGTTCCTTCAAAAACATAAGGGACATGGTTTTCATCTGTGATTGCTATTCCTCTTTTACAACATGCTGTGACAAAAGATGGAATACACAGTTATATACCCTTTAGCTCTTACTTATAAAACTGGTTCATAAAAAGAACAATGCGTATTATGGTATAGTACTTTTCAATAAAGAATAATTACCCTTGCTAAATCATAATCATTAAATTTAACTCTTTCATTTAAGCAGACTGCTGTATCAACAGCAAAATCTACACCATATTTAATATCTAGACTATATATTCCTTTTATAATATCTATCTTCTAGGCTGTGAGCTAGAAAATAGATGGCAGATACATAATGAGAAGCTTTATTACTATGAATATGGCATCTGGGAATAGTCTCAGACTATTCTTCACAATTAAACATCAACTACATATTTGGATTGCCATTCCAAAAATATTTCCAACATATTTTTCATTCCTAATACTTTTCCGGAAACTTATTAGACATTCTCTCCTACCAATGATGCTCTGTATTAATAAAATAAACCAAAACTAATTGGTAAATTAAAATTATTATTATCTTGATACATTAGCAGAGATGACTTTTTTCAAATATAATGAAACATTTACTGTAATAGTTAAGTAAGCACTGATAATATTAATGATTATTAAAATGATGGCTTATTATAATGCAGCTCAAATGTAAATAGTTCTTGTGTACTGAATATTGCAGATAATCAAACTATTTGAGGAGAAAAAAAGGTCAATAATTTGATTTAAAATTTCCTTTGAAAATTAGACCTCTAATCCTTAACCAAATTCGTTGTTTTTAACTGTTCTGTAAAGCTATATAGATAAGCTGGACTGAATACAAGTTTTGAGAAATTCTCTTAATATGAGCTGTCAACCCAAGAAACTGTCACAATTAAAATATTGGGAAATGTCTGTATGTTTTTAAATTCTGCTTTAATTAAGGCAAAAGCAGCATTTTGGAAACATGCAAGATAATTAGAAAAATTCATAAGTAGCATTTTAAATTATTTTATCTTAGTATTTTATACTAATTAAATAAGCTGGACTGAATACAAGTTTTGAGAAATTCTCTTAATATGAGCTGTCAACCCAAGAAACTGTCACAATTAAAATATTGGGAAATGTCTGTATGTTTTTAAATTCTGCTTTAATTAAGGCAAAAGCAGCATTTTGGAAACATGCAAGATAATTAGAAAAATTCATAAGTAGCATTTTAAATTATTTTATCTTAGTATTTTATACTAATTATATACATATGTGTAATTAACTATTTCAATTGTATTCAAAGACTGTAATATATATTACATGTAAATTTTTTTCTTAGATTAGCACTGCATACACATATATAAGATAAAATACATGAAAACCTCTCAACAAAAACAAATGAAATGATGCTAAAAGGATAAAAAAGAAACTTATGAAAAAATTTCTGAGAAATACCAGGCGTCAAAAGGAAAAGTGATGATGATGATGACAGGAAATTTTACTATTCTTGAATAACTATTGTTGAGGATTCAGAACATAAGATACATGCTTTTATTTAAAAACTAAATTTTATATTTAAATATTGGGACCTTTGAAAGCTTTCTTTGATATGCCTCACAAGTTTTTTTTCAAGGTGAAAAAGAAATTTTTAACAGAGTACCTCTTTCAGAAGATAATAAAAGTTTATATATATAGAAAATATACTAGAATATGCTACTAACAGATCCCTATATATTGCCTTGGATAAGAAAAATGGGTAGTTATTTTTTATATAGTAAATAAGAATAGACTTTTCAATGGTGGACATTTTTCTGCCTCACGTTTGCTATATATTTAGTTTATTGTTTGGTACATTGGTCTCTGCAAATTATAAAAATGACTTGTTTAAAAAATGTTTGATTTTTTTTTTCTTTAGATTGACTAGTGTGTATTTAGGGCAAGTAGTAGTTTCATTTAAGATTTCTTTTTGAAAATCAGCTCTTAACTCATCTGAACTGCTTATATCTGGTGAAAAAAAAAAAAAACTGAGTAGAAACATTAAATATCCTAATGCCTTAGGCTGGCTTCTGTTGTGATGATTATTTATTTTCTGAAAAAGTTTCTTTTTTTTTTTTTAAGAAGAAGAAAGGAATCGTGAGAAAGAACAGTGGCAGATTTTAGAAGAGACAAAGCTTTCTTTTTCCATTTAAGAATATTGGGAAGGTAATACAAACATTATTTTAAAATTATTGAGCAGATTTGTTGTTCAGTTATTCAGCTGTGTCTGACGGTTTGCAACCATGTGGACTGCAGCAAGCCAGGCTTCCCTGTCCTTCACCGTTTCTTGGAGCTTGCTCAAACTCATGTCCATCGACTCAGTGATGTCATCCAACCATCTCATCCTCTATCGTCCCCTTCTCTTCCTGCCTTCAGTCTTTCCCAGCATCAGGGTCCTTTCCAGTGAGTCAGCTCTTCTCATCAGGTGGCCAAAGTATTGGAGCTTCAGCATCAGTCTTTCCAATGAATATTCTGAATTGATTTCCTTTAGGATTGACTGTTTTGATCACCTTGAAGTCCAAGGGACTCTTAAGAGTTGAGCAGATTAACTAAACTTAATTTTAAGAACAGTTCATACTGTTTTTTAATATAAATGTACAGTATATATATCATTTAAGGTGGGCTTTGAAATGAACCCTCAAATAAGCATTTTTTCCTTAAGTTATTTAGTCTTCCTGACCATCTACTCATAGTGCAGTGAACATTTATGATTGAGTTATTTAATTTTTTTCCCCTGAATGCTCTGCTGTATCCTGCTTTGATATGTTTAAAGTATTTAATTTTGTGAATATAATGTTAGGATACCTAAACATGAAAAGAGAATGTAGAGTAAACCCAAGCAAAAGACCTATTGACAAACCTGTAGCTGCTTCAGGGGTGCCTTCCTTTTTCCTTTCAACTACCAGTAGTTACTCATCTTGACAGTCACAATGATTTTCTTCTGTTATTAATGACTATGGCAGATAAATTGTCTATGGGAAGAATTGTTTATTTATTCACTCCAAAGAACATAACAATGTGTACCCAGAGTTTTCAAGAAACTATGCTAAACACTAGTTCTTCTCTTTATAAGCACTTGTAGTTCTTGACATCTCTTACTTAGGACACTTGTAATTGCACTTTTATATATTTTCATCTAAATGGATGATACTCTCCATGGGGAGAAAATATCATTTCTATTATGTGCTAGATGCAATCCATGATAAAACATTACTTAATAAAAGCATTCTCTGGAAACTAAACTACTGAGGACCAGGATATAATTTTCTAATGATAAAAGTCATAGTGTCTTTTTTTTTTTTTTTTTATTCCCAGCATCAGGGTCCTTTCCAGTGAGTCAGCTCTTCTCATCAGGTGGCCAAAGTATTGGAGCTTCAGCATCAGTCTTTCCAATGAATATTCTGAATTGATTTCCTTTAGGATTGACTGTTTTGATCACCTTGAAGTCCAAGGGACTCTTAAGAGTTGAGCAGATTAACTAAACTTAATTTTAAGAACAGTTCATACTGTTTTTTAATATAAATGTACAGTATATATATCATTTAAGGTGGGCTTTGAAATGAACCCTCAAATAAGCATTTTTTCCTTAAGTTATTTAGTCTTCCTGACCATCTACTCATAGTGCAGTGAACATTTATGATTGAGTTATTTAATTTTTTTCCCCTGAATGCTCTGCTGTATCCTGCTTTGATATGTTTAAAGTATTTAATTTTGTGAATATAATGTTAGGATACCTAAACATGAAAAGAGAATGTAGAGTAAACCCAAGCAAAAGACCTATTGACAAACCTGTAGCTGCTTCAGGGGTGCCTTCCTTTTTCCTTTCAACTACCAGTAGTTACTCATCTTGACAGTCACAATGATTTTCTTCTGTTATTAATGACTATGGCAGATAAATTGTCTATGGGAAGAATTGTTTATTTATTCACTCCAAAGAACATAACAATGTGTACCCAGAGTTTTCAAGAAACTATGCTAAACACTAGTTCTTCTCTTTATAAGCACTTGTAGTTCTTGACATCTCTTACTTAGGACACTTGTAATTGCACTTTTATATATTTTCATCTAAATGGATGATACTCTCCATGGGGAGAAAATATCATTTCTATTATGTGCTAGATGCAATCCATGATAAAACATTACTTAATAAAAGCATTCTCTGGAAACTAAACTACTGAGGACCAGGATATAATTTTCTAATGATAAAAGTCATAGTGTCTTTTTTTTTTTTTTTGAACTCTCATGTGTGCCAGACATGGCACCAGCATATCACATGTGTTGTCTCTAATCTTTCTGACAGCCTGTAAAATAGGTGTTATTATCACCTTCTCTACAGTTAGTAGGTGGGGATGGAACTGTCACATCCTTTCCATTAAACCCTGCAATTTTAAACTTGATACATGGATTAGCTTTATAAAATGAGTGACCAGCATATTGCTCAGCTTGCTGTATTAAAATGTTGATGATCTCAGTGAGGCTTTGGAGAGAAACTGGACAACAAGCAGTTCAAGGTTCAGCTCACTGGTGATGGTCCTAGATTTACATACTCTCCCTGGATTTAATGGAGTTTCTGTATATATATATATATATATATATATTTATATATATATAAATTTATATATATATAAATTTTTATATATATATATATATTTATATAATATATATATTTTAACTTTCATCTTGCTTAAGTGTTCTTCA
>SJYX01017576.1:39274-50464 GCA_006410675.1 Oreotragus oreotragus | reverse complement strand
ACTTTCTATGACAGAATAAAATAAGCAAATCATATTTAATGAAAATTTTCACACTGTCTTCTTTTTAAAGAAAAAGTAATTATCAAAATCTCTTCTTTATAACATTCTGCTCATAATTACTTAGATTTTCTCTAAGAAAATTGAGGCTTTCTTTGTGGTTCTCCTCTTAACTTTCTGAGTCCTTACCAGAGTTGCCTTCAAATGTCCATCCATGGCAGTCTGATCTTTTTCTAGCATGCACCTCAAAACTCTAACTGCCTCTACCCATTATCTACTTTCAAAACTAGATATTTCTAGATATTTTTACTATTTGCTATAGTAGCACCTCTCCACTTACCAGTACCAATTGTTGTAACACATTACCGTAGACCAAGTTGCTTATGAAAAACAGAAGCTTATTTCTCATAGTTATGGAGGCTGGTAAATCCAAGACCAAGTTATTGACAGATTTGTTATTTGGTGAGAAACTGCTTCCTGGTTCATAGAGGGCTCTCTTTTCCCTCTATGGTAGAAAGGGATGGGGGAGAAGTTTTAATGAGGTTTCTTTTTAAGAGCACAAATCCCATTTATGAGGGCTCCATCCTCATGTTTTTATCACCTCCTAAAGTTCTTACTTCCAAATTCTATCTTGTTGGAGATTTGGCTTAAAATATAAATTTGGAGGAAACACAAACATTCAGTTTGGAGGGAACACAAGCATTCCTTTCTGTTTCTTCTTAGGTATTTTATAACTCAGATGGTTTAACCCCTTCAATAAATATAAAGTCATATTTGAATCTTTTTTTTATAACCCACCTGAAACTACATGTAAACTTAAGCTTTATTTTGTATTTCTGCAAACAACATCATCAAAGTCTACTTGTATACTTAGAATGACTTCTGAGAGGGCACCTCATCTCTGGACATCACCTTTTTTTTTTTTTTTACAGCGTGATAGTCCTTATTTCCAGGGGATGTGCATTTAATTCCAGTACTGGGTTTTTAAACAGGCAGAATTGCTGTTATGTACTGTAAGAGGATTCTTTAAAATTTCAGAAGGACTCAATGATATGAAGTAGATATGACTATCAATCTATCAGATATAAGGAAAGTAGCTTTTATGTTTTTCAAAGATAAAACTTGGTTTCTCTTTGCAGCTGTTTCCACCAAATGGCCCAAAATTAATCCAACAAATTCAAGGTATTCTTCCACAAAGCAATCTCTGTTCTGTACAACTTTTTTCCCTGTGATGGGAAGGAAGAAAGCTGTCTTTAGTTACATTCTATCTCCACTGTTTTCAGTTAATGTCAGTCACCACTTATAAGCAATGATTGCTGTATCTACCTCTTTCCAAAGAGGTAGGGAACTTTAAGAAACTTCTAAATAAGATCTGTCCAACATCACCTTTTCCCAAATTCACATTTTAGCAGATTTGGCCATACTGCACTTCCCTATCTCCTGTATGGGTTTTCAAACTATGTAGGCAGTCCACAAATTTCCATTCTAATTTCTCATGTCCTAACTCCACTCCTCCTCTCTCATTTCTTGCTATTCTGATGAGATTTTTATAAAGCCATGAGCCTGCACAACACAGGTAAAAGAATCCCATGGTTATCGAATTTCCAAGAAGTTATAATCAACAAACAGGGAACAGGAGTTAGTGTTCCACATTCCACAAAGAGAGACTGCCACAGCCTCTGGCCTTTCAGAAAATCAGTTCTGGGACAAGGTCCTTCAGGGTGTTTTCAGTGGGATGAGTTCCAAGAGAAGTAACCAAATCAATGACTTAGCATTTGTTGGTTTTTCAAACCCCTTATTTTTCAAACCCCTCACTTCTGCTTCCAGGAATATTTTATCAAAGCAAACACTTGGCCAGAAGTCCTTGTCTCAGGCATTTTGTTTTTTCAGGGAAACCCAAATAAAAACAGTGTCTACTAGCAGTGGCTCTAGAAAATAGACCCTTTGAGTAGGATACTATAACTGGATAACTCACCTGATACAAGACCCTACTGCTGAGGACTAGACAGGGAAGGAGTGAGATGCCAAAAGCTGAGTTGGCAGCTTACAGGAGAAATACCCTGAATCTTCCAGACTGGAAAAGGCAACTCCTTCACTCTTTTAAATAATATAAGGCTCTGCTTTCTTGGAGCTCATGCAAAGATTTCAACTGATTTGGATATCTTGCAAGATGATATGATGTATTCTCAAATTCACCTATATCTCCCCTCATGTCCTCTAAAAATAACTTTGGTCAGGGTTCAGCATAGCCCAAACAGGAAAGTATGGTCCTTAATATTAGAAGAAAAAAGAGCTAACTCATTGGAAAAGTCCCTGATTCTGGGAAAGATTGAAGGGAAAAGGTGAAGGGGAAAGCAGAGGTTGAGATGGTTCGACAGCATCACTGATTCAATGGACATGAATTTGAGCAACTGGAAGATAGTGGAGGAGAGAATAGCCTAGCATGCTGCATCCATGGGGTTTCAGAGTCAGACATGACTTAGCATCTGAACAATAAAAATAATATTAGAGAAAATATTTTGCAAAATATTACAGAATGTGTATCAGTAAAAAATGGAATGAATTTTAAGAAAATAGGATCAAAGGGTGGAAAACACACAGCAGAGGATGCCATCAATCCAGAAATATCATTCAAGAACTCAACACTAAATATCTCAGCAGTGATGCTTTGCAAGGACTCTAAAGATCATGACACCTTCAATGACTCCTTGAAACTTATATATGACATTGCTCTATTGAATATGCTGCTTACATTTCACCTCAAATATCTTCTGTATCTTTCACTTTTCTGTCTCATGGCTTTCCTCAGAAGCCATGAAAGCCAGCTCAAATAGATGAAGCACAGCCTTGGTGCATACAGAACTCCCTCCATTGGACAACCTTCAACCAAGAAGTGGCTAAACACTACTTTTCATCCTTCAAAGGGATCACCCTGAGACACGTTGTATAGATTTCTCAGAGGGTCCCACAGGACTGACCAGCTAAACATGTCCTTCACTACTTTCCCTCATTTCCACTTTCACTTCCTTCTTTGAGGGGTTATCATTCAAAGAAGATATTTGCAACAAAGTCTTTAATTCAACCACTGTCTTGAGAGAAACTAAAGTAAGATACATGATCGAAGGCAGTAAATATGTCTGAAATAAACTTATCTCTATGTGAGTGTTGTTCAGTATAACAAAACAAATGAAAAACAGAGCAAATAAAACAGACAACAAAAGGTCTGCAGTAAAACATAGCAGACAAATATTTTTAAAACTTTCATGTGAATTGATGATATTCCCCCCCCCTTTTTTTTTTTTTATGATGCTTTGCAAGGACTCTAAAGATCATGACACCTTCAATGACTCCTTGAAACTTATATATGACATTGCTCTATTGAATATGCTGCTTACATTTCACCTCAAATATCTTCTGTATCTTTCACTTTTCTGTCTCATGGCTTTCCTCAGAAGCCATGAAAGCCAGCTCAAATAGATGAAGCACAGCCTTGGTGCATACAGAACTCCCTCCATTGGACAACCTTCAACCAAGAAGTGGCTAAACACTACTTTTCATCCTTCAAAGGGATCACCCTGAGACACGTTGTATAGATTTCTCAGAGGGTCCCACAGGACTGACCAGCTAAACATGTCCTTCACTACTTTCCCTCATTTCCACTTTCACTTCCCTCTTTGAGGGGTTATCATTCAAAGAAGATATTTGCAACAAAGTCTTTAATTCAACCACTGTCTTGAGAGAAACTAAAGTAAGATACATGATCGAAGGCAGTAAATATGTCTGAAATAAACTTATCTCTATGTGAGTGTTGTTCAGTATAACAAAACAAATGAAAAACAGAGCAAATAAAACAGACAACAAAAGGTCTGCAGTAAAACATAGCAGACAAATATTTTTAAAACTTTCATGTGAATTGATGATATTCCCCCCCCCTTTTTTTTTTTTTGCCAAATCGTCATAATTCAAATTGTAGTAAGGAGATGAATGATGTTGTAGGATCAAATGCATATCTGCTAAATGGTCATTAGATATTTTATTCAGGTAATGAAACTTTCTACAACTGAGTTATAATGATGATTGCAGAACTCTAAATTCACTAAATATCTTTGAATTGTACCTTAAATTTGAAGAATCCTATGGAATGTAAATTGTGTCACAATAAAGTATAGTTGAAACCTAAATAAAAACTCATAAGGAGGAAAAAACTGTATCAGGTTTAGCATCCAAACAGAGGTCTTCTTGATTTTTTTAGGACTCTTGTTACATTAGATTGGGATTTCTTAAACTAAATCAGAGACTGTCAGTGATCTTTTGACATATCTGTCCAGAGGTATAATAGAATTAAGCTTTGGGATAGTTTCTTTATCATCTCTATTGTTTGATCTGTCAAGAAAAATTAATAATAATAATAAAAGGAAACCTTCTGTATCTGGCCTTAAGCAGTCAAACATGTTATAACACAGAAGCTCAGTTGTGGTAACCCTTGTTCCTTGAATTGTGGAAATTACATCCTAGTCAAGGAGAATGTGTAAGTTTCCAGGTTCAGATAGAGGGCTGGGTACAGAACCTATAAGAATCAGATGTGATATGAGAACCAGGAAACTCTTGGTAAGAGTTCTAAAGTTTGGTCCTCTAGCATTTCTTTCTCATTGTGATTAAAAGCATTAAATCAACTGGTTCCAGAGAGAAAAGTCACCCTAAATCTGAAGCTAATACCATAGGCACATTAAGTTAATGTACCTTTGAATTTTACTGTGCATAGAGTGTAATACAATTTGTATTGCAATTTAAGTTTGGGGGAAAAAACTGTGCTATATATGCCATTTGGAGAAGGCAATGGCAACCCACTCCAGTACTCTTGCCTGGAAACTCCCATGGACTGCAGCCTACCAGGCTCCTCCATCCATGGAGTTGGACACAACTGAGGGAATTCACTTTCACTTTCATGCATTGGAGAAGGAAATGGCAACCCACTCCAGTGTTCTTGCCTGGAGAATCCCAAGGACGGAGGAGCCTGGTAGGCTGCCGTCTACGGGGTCACACAGAGTTGGACACGACTGAAGCAACTTATCAGCAGCAGCAGCAGCATATATGCCATTGCGTGTCAGAGTAATACTACATGCTACACTAATCTTCCATATTTCAGGAACTTTGCATAGTAAAAGTTTATTTTTCTCTCCCTGAGGCCCATTGGCTCTAACTCAAGTAATGATTCAGGGATTAGAACTCTTTTCATGCCGTCTTCAAGATGCAGTTTAAAATTTACCTGGCATCATCCTGTTAACAGATGGAGAGGAGAGAAATTAAGGAGGACCATACAGGATGTTTGAGGCATTGGTAGCGGAAATGGCAAATATTTCTACAGAGCAAGTTCCATTGCTCTAAACTTTATCACAGATTCCTACCTCACTGCCGAGAAGGTAGGAAAATATAGCTGAGCTCTGCGTCCAGGATGAAAATGAAAAAAGGTTTGCCAATTGCCTGCAATCCTCTCTAACACAGCCCATTACCTTGTACAGCTCACTCTACGGTCACCACCCTTCCCCGGGAATCCCTCAGGGTGGAAGTCCTAAGAGGATGTGTTCAGATGAATACAGCACACCCTTCCCCGTGCTCACCGCTGATTGAACAGTACTGCACAGGGACTCCTATTGTTGAAGTATCTGCAGCTGCTGCCTTGAGTCTACTATGGCTTCTGGTAATTGTTCTGTAAAGTCCTTTTGGAATTTTCTTAGATGCTCATTTGAATGCATGTTTTTATAGTGAAGACCCACAAAGTGAAGTAGATTAAATGAATTCTCATTTTTTTGTTGAAATTTCTAGTTACAATAGTTTTACGTTAGTCCTCATTTCTCCCACTGGACGTTGATGTTTGTTAGTCACTAAATTATGTCTGACTCTTTGTGACTCCAAGGACTGTAGTCCGCTAGTCTCCTCTGTCTATGGGATTTCCCATGCAAGAATACTAGAATGGGTTGCAATTTCCTTCTCCAGGGATTGAATCCATGTCTCCTTCATCATTTAGTGGATTCTTACCACTGAGCCACCAGGGAAGCCCCCAGCACATATCTTTACATTCATCACATATTCCTCCCACTTCTATTAACTTCTGTCAAATCATTCCTTCTTAAACTTTCCCTTCATGATAAAAACTGAGCTAAAATATCCTTAATTATGACACATATTGTATACATAGTACAGTATATTGTATCAAATATTAAAAAAAAATGAAAAGAAAAATGAAGTATGGTTAAATTCAGGATGTCCAATATCTGCATCATTTGAAGGTATATAAGAAAATTTTCAGAAATTCTCACCAAAGTCATTTTGTTTAATTATGCTCTCTTTGGATTATCAGCATTCATTTATTATTATTACTTTCTTTTTGTTGACTTGTGATTTTTCTGCTTAATTACCTGTTTGGCAACAGTGTTCACCCACTGTTTGGCTGAATGTCTGAATCACTTAGGAGTCACTATCTTCTAATAATAAATATGCTTTGACAGATGAACCTGAAAAACTGCCACCTGAAAAAAAAAAGCATTGTAAATTAAAAATAATTTACAAATAAATGTTGGAAAAACAGTCTTTCATGTGTGTATGTGAGAGGAGTGTTGAAAGATAAACAGAAGCATATTTAAAATTTTAGGAGTGTATTTGACTAAAAATAAATTCAAATGAGGCAGCATTAAACCAGAAATCTCTAGGGGACTTGGTGAGAGGAACCAGTGGAAAGACACAAGAGGAGATGAGGTTATAATTGGGAATAACTGTGGGTCTATAGTTGTTTCAAAGTAAAAATTAAAAAAAAAATAAAGCCTTTTATGAAGCAATTGTATTATTCCCAATAATTTTTGGTATCAATTGTTATGAAATATTTCTATATGTACACCACAAAAGCCCATGATCTGGAGAGTGTTCAAAAATGAAGAGAACAGATAATTTAGTAAAAAGAAAGGGAGATGATCGCTGATAAGTTGACTTATAACTCATAACTGATCAGACGATCAGTTGACTTATTTCTTGTATCATTTCCCTCCTGTTCCAAAGCTGTATATACTGAGGTCGTTTTTGACAGGGCTGCTGAACTATTGGAGATCAAGCCAGATTTGAAGACAGAACTGTCATTTTCTTCCCTCCTATTCCTCCCACCCATGCCACACATAATTCACCTCCCTCATTTGAAGCAGAGGTTGCATGCTGTGAAACTACAAGGGAAAATGACTGTAAGGATGAATTACAGTATGTCCTCAGATACCTTGGTACTCAGCTAGAACACTCCTCCAGGTCAGAAGTGATGCATTTTCTGTCATTTCAGCTGTTACTAATGTTACTGGACTTCACTTTTCACATATTGAAAGATGGACATATTAGAAACAGGAAAGTTATAGCTAAATATTAAAATGCCCATTCACACTGGCAAATAAAATTGAATATAAAATTGGTTTATAGAGTATAAAACACCCTGTTGATCTTAGGAGCTTTAATTATGCATGGCTTTCACAGGCCTCCCAGCAACAGATGTAACATCTTGCTGACATTCCTTCTAATTGAGATGTACAGACTCTTAACTGTCACACTATAAAGCATAAATTTAATATATATATATATATTTAAATATAGAAAGTAAGAGAGCAGTAGAAATGAGCAATTAATTTTGATTGTTTAGGACCTATTTTGAAAAAAAAATGACCTATTTGTTTCATAATGATTTTTCCTAATGGACGCTTGTCATATATTCTTGACTGGAAAATCCCATGGACGAAAGAGTATAGCAGGGTATGGTCCACAGGGCTCACGCTTCCCTGGTGGCTCAGAGGTTAAAGCGTCTGCCTGGAATGCGGGAGACCTGGGTTCGATCCCTGGGTTGGGAAGATCCCCTGAAGAAGGAAATGGCAACTCACTCCAGTACTCTTGCCTGGAGAATCCCATGGAGGGTGGAGCCTGGTAAGCTACAGTCCATGGGGTCACAAAGAGTCAGACACGACTGAGCGACTTTACTTTAAGAATAATTGGCAGGCTTGGGCAAAACGAAGCAGGGCAAAAGTTAACAGAGTTTTGTCCAGAGAAGACGCTTGTCATAACAGACATCAGGGCTGGTGCACTGGGATGACCCAGAGGGATGGTATGGGGAGGGAGGAGGGAAGAGGGTTCAGGATGGGGAACACGTGTATACCTGTGGCAGATACATGTTGATGTATGGCAAAACAAATACAATATTGTAAAGTAATTAACCTCCAATTAAAATCAATGAAGCAACTGACAGCAAATGAAGCAACTGACAAACAACTTATCTCAAAAATATACAAGCAACTTATGCAGCTCAATTTCAGAAAAATAAACGACCCAACCAAAAATGGGTCAAAGAACTAAATAGACATTTCTCCAAAGAAGACATACAGATGGCTAACAAACACATGAAAAGATGCTCAACTTCACTCATTATCAGAGAAATGCAAATCAAAACCACAATGAGGTACCATTTCATGCCAGTCAGAATGGCTGCAATCCAAAAGTCTACAAGCAATAAATGCTGGAGAGGGTGTGGAGAAAAGGGAACCCTCTTACACTGTTGGTGGGAATGTAAACTATTACAGCCACTATGGAGAACAATGGAGATTCCTTATAAAATTGCAAATGAACTGCCTTATGACCCAGCAATCCCACTGCTGGGATTACACACTGAGGAAACCAGAATTGAAAGTGACACGTGTACCCCAGTGTTCAGCACAGCACTGTTTATAATAGCCAGGACATGGAAACAACCTAGATGATGTGTATAAGAGACAGGCTCTATTGAATATGCTGCTTACATTTCACCTCAAATATCTTCTGTATCTTTCACTTTTCTGTCTCATGGCTTTCCTCAGAAGCCATGAAAGCCAGCTCAAATAGATGAAGCACAGCCTTGGTGCATACAGAACTCCCTCCATTGGACAACCTTCAACCAAGAAGTGGCTAAACACTACTTTTCATCCTTCAAAGGGATCACCCTGAGACACGTTGTATAGATTTCTCAGAGGGTCCCACAGGACTGACCAGCTAAACATGTCCTTCACTACTTTCCCTCATTTCCACTTTCACTTCCCTCTTTGAGGGGTTATCATTCAAAGAAGATATTTGCAACAAAGTCTTTAATTCAACCACTGTCTTGAGAGAAACTAAAGTAAGATACATGATCGAAGGCAGTAAATATGTCTGAAATAAACTTATCTCTATGTGAGTGTTGTTCAGTATAACAAAACAAATGAAAAACAGAGCAAATAAAACAGACAACAAAAGGTCTGCAGTAAAACATAGCAGACAAATATTTTTAAAACTTTCATGTGAATTGATGATATTCCCCCCCCCTTTTTTTTTTTTTNACATGTATACTATCATGTAAGAAACGAATCGCCAGTCTATGTTCAATACAGGATGCTTGGGGCTAGTGCGTGGGGATGATCCAGAGAGATGATACTGAGTGGGAGGTAGGAGGGGGGTTCTGGATTGGGAACTCATGTACACCCGTGGCAAATTCCTGTCAATGTATGGCAAAACCAATACAGTATTGTAAAGCAAAATAAAGTAAAAATAAAAATTAAAAAAAAATTATATTAAAAAAAAATGACAGACATCCTTTCCCAACAACCGAAAAGACAACTTTATAGATGGACTTTACCAGATGATCAATACTGAATCAGGTTGATTATGTTCTTTGCAGCCAAAGATGGAGAAGTTCTATATATCCAGCAAAAACAAGACCTTGCCTGGGTCAGATCATGAGCTCCTTATTGCAAAGGAGCTTAAATTGAAGAAAGTAGGGAAAACCACTAAGCCATTCAGATTCGACCTAAATCAAATCCCTTATGATTATACAGTGGAGGTGACAAGTAGATTCAAGGGACTAGGCCTGGTAGACAAACTGCCTGAAGTATTATGAACAGAAGTTTATAACACTGTACAGGAGGCAGTAAATAAAAAAAAAAAAAAAGATTAAAAAAAAAATTATTGCCCTAAAATAAATAAATAAATAAATAAAAAGGCAAAATGGTTGTCTGAAGAATCTTTCCAAATAGCCGAGGAAAGAGGAGCAGTAAAAGGCAAGGGAAACGAAAAATTATACCCAACTGAATGCAAGGCTCCAGAGAAGAGCAAGGAGAAATAAGAAGGCCTTCTCAGTGAGCAATGCAGAGAAATAGAGGAAAACAATAGAAAGACTAGAGATCTCTTCAAGAAAATTGGAGATATCAAGGGAACATTTCGTGTAAGCACAGGCATGATAAAGGATACGAAGTTAACAACCTAACAGAAGCAGCAAAGATTAAGAAAAGGTGGCAAGAATACACAGAAGGACTATACAAAAAAGGTCTTCATGACCCAAATAACCATGATGGTATGGTCACTCACCTAGAGCCAGACATCCTGGATTGTAAAGTCAAGTGATCCTAAGGAAGTATAACTAAGAACAAAGCTAGCAGAGGTGATACAATTCCAGTTGAGCTATTTCACATCTTAAAAGCTGATACCATGAAAGTGCTGCACTGGTGCGAACATGGCGCTGCGCGCGGTGCGGAGCGTGCGGGCCGCGGTCGCTAGCCTGCGCGCCGTCTCGGCACCCAGCGTGCCCTGCTCGCCGCGGCCCTGGGGACTGCGAGCGGGTGCCGTTCGGGCGCTGCGCACCGGCCCTGCTTTGCTGTCGGTGCGGAAATTCACAGAAAAACACGAATGGGTAACAACAGAAAATGGTGTTGGAACAGTGGGAATCAGCAATTTTGCACAGGAAGCTTTGGGAGATGTTGTTTACTGTAGTCTGCCTGAAGTTGGGACAAAGCTGAACAAACAAGAGGAGTTTGGTGCTTTGGAAAGTGTGAAAGCTGCTAGTGAACTCTATTCTCCTCTATCAGGAGAAGTAACTGAAATTAATAAAGCTCTAGCAGAAAATCCAGGACTTGTCAACAAGTCTTGTTATGAAGATGGTTGGCTGATCAAGATGACATTCAGTAACCCTTCAGAACTAGATGAACTAATGAGTGAAGAAGCATATGAGAAATACATAAAATCTATTGAGGAGTGAAAATGGAACCCCTAAATAAACTACTTTGAAACAACTTAATCTAGCATAGTTGTCTTAAATTAGTGGTGGATAGATATTTAAAAAGCAACTTTTAGCAAAAGAAACTACTTGTAACAATGTTTCCTGAAGAAAATACC
>SJYX01017576.1:0-35993 GCA_006410675.1 Oreotragus oreotragus | reverse complement strand
GACTGATTTGTCAGTCTTAGAGACAAATTTATAAAACATCATGGGATCAGTGCAAAGGGGAATGAAATGAGCTATGTTGAGATCAGATTGTCCTTGAAAACTTAAACTGGCACAGAAGTATAGAGGTGTTCATGGGGATTTTTTCCTATTATGGATTTGTTTTGGATTATATTAAAGTATGATAATTATTATTTAGAAAATCTATAAACTAGAAATGGTATGCCAAATTTTAACACAATCAATGTTTTCAGTAGAAAAGAAAAGAGGAAAGGAAATAGGAAAAAATGGCTGGGTAGAAATAGAAAATTAGCAATCAAGGAAAAAAAAAAACCAACATATCTACATAAATGCTTGTTTCTTTAACTTAACATGAGGCTTTACCTGAAATACACAAATCCACTTGCCACTAATATCTCCATATACCTTTTTCATTGGTCAGTAATTCAACTAGCTGAGGTTCTTCTCTTGGTGGAGTAAAGAATTTGAAAATTAATGACCTTACCTCCATCCAGTTGTGATAGGTTTTCTTTGATGTTTACTACTGAACCGAAAAATTTAAAAGAAACCCTCAGAAAATTCTATGAATTATATATGGGTTTCCTTGTTAAGTAGTAACACCCTGATTTTCCATTATAATCAGGATCAGTTATGCCATGAATTATCTTCTTTACCTCATGTTTCAGTAGAATTAAAAGAGTTAAGTGGCCAGGTGGCAGTCTTTACTTGCAGTTCAAGCAAACAACTATTCAAAATGCAAACTTGTGGAAAGTTGATATGAGAGAAAAAAACAAACAAAAAAGTTTCAATGAATCCTGTTCTCTTCTGTACCAATATATTCTGGCTCAGGTGAAACAGCATGAAATAAGAACATTTCCTATATACCAGTGCCATAACTGTAATAAATAATAAACATCCAGTAGGTGATTTCAGTGTTTTATCAAGCCAACTGCTTTGGGCTAGTGAGGCAGATGGTAAGATTCAAAAAATTCCATTGGCTCTACTTTTTAAAATCACTTTAAAATTATAAATGAATTATTTGATATGGAAATATGTAGTTTACCTTACTGTGGTCATGGAAAAGGAATACTACATCCTCAAGTAATTCAATGAGGATAAAGTAGAAAAAGACTTTGCATGAGAAAATAGAAAATTCATACCCTGAGTTAGTGTATTAAATTGAGAATACATTGATGCTTTCTTTTTGATTAAGATGTTCTGCTATAATTAGCCTGCCAACTATTTGCCCAAATAATGGTACCATATTAATGGTTCAGTATGACATCTGGTCCCCTCACCCCATGGAAAATAGATGGGGAAACAGTGGAAACAGTGTCAGACTTCATTTTTTTGGGCTCCAAAATCACTGCAGATGGTGAGTGCAGCCATGAAATTAAAAGACGCTTACTCCTTGGAAGAAAAGTTATGACCAATCTAGATAGCATACTCAAAAGCAGAGACATTACTTTGCCAGCAAAGGTCCATGTAGTCAAGGCTATGGTTTTTCCAGTAGTCATATATGGATGTGAGAGTTGGACTTTGAAGAAAGCTGAGCGCCGAAGAACTGATGCTTTTGAACTGTGGTGTTGGAGAAGACTCTTGAGAATCCCTTGGACTGCAAGGAGATCCAACCAGTCCATTCTGAAGGAGATCAGACATGGGATTTCTTTGGAAGAAATGATGCTGAAGCTGAAACTCCCGTATTTTGGCCACCTGATGTGAAGAGCTGACTCATTGGAAAAGACTCTGATGCTAGGAAGGATTGGGGGCAGGAGGAGAAGGGGATGACAGAGGATGAGATGGCTGGATGGCATCACTGACTCAATGGACATGAGTTTGAGTGAACTCCGGGAGTTGGTGATGGACAAGAAGGCCTGGCATGCTGCAATGAATGGAGTTGCAAAGAGTTGGACACGACTAAGTGACTGAACTGAACTGAAAGGCTTCTGCTGGGATTTCCAGATAGCTCAGTTGGTAAAGAATCCACCTGCAACGCAGGAGACCCTGGTTCGATTCCTGGATCAGGAGGACCCAATGGAGAAGGGATAGGCTATCCACTCAAGAATTCTTGGGCTTCCTTGGTGGTTCAGCTGGTAAAGAATCTGCCTGCCATGTGGGAGACCTGGGTTTGATCCCTGGGTTGGGAAGATCCCCTGGAGAAGGGTAAGGCTACACACTCCAGTATTTTGGCCTAGAGAATTACATGGACTGCATAGTCCATACAGGTGCAAAGAGTCAGACATGACTGAGTGAATTTCACTTTCAAAGGCCTCTGCTATTTGCCCTTTGAGCACTTAACACCTCTGAAACCAAATGAGTTGTGTTGAAGGACTATGTCATAGGCATAACATTTACCTATGCCACCCTGACTGATCTTCATATGAGCACTTTGACCAAACACTGCAGTCCAGATAAGGAGACTAGGTAGTAATTGGGCAAGATGTCCATATGATTATTAACACTCTTCTCTTTAGGAAAATCCTATGATGAGTATTTATATGGTATACAAAGCCTCAGCTAGGGACCCCTTCCAAAGACCCACCCACATTCCTCTTTATCAAGCACTTTTGTCATCAGTTGTCTAGTATTCTTTTTCTTTGTCCTTGACTGCTAGCACAATTGTTGGATATTTCTTATTATATATCTCTGAAAGTGTTAGTTTAGTGAAAGTGTTTGTTGTTCAGTCATGTCCGACTCTTTGCGGTTCCATGGACTGTAGCTTGCCAGACTCCTCTGTCTATGGGATTCTCCAGGCAAGAATATTGGAGTGGGTTGCCATTCCCTTCTCCAAGAGATCTTCCTGACCCAGAGATTGAACCCAGGTCTCCTGCATTGTAGGTAGATTCTTTGCCAGACATCTGAGCCAACAGAGAATCTCCTGCGTATTGCTAACACTAATCATCTCCACAGTGACAAAGTGGATATTTAGTTGCATCCTGAGTTCAAAATTCTGCCCATTGAGATGACTTTTATTCCCCACTAATTTATTTTTGGGGGCTCATAAAAATAGATGAGATGCACTAAAAATTGCATCACTTGCAGCCAGCATTGGTCAACAGAAAGGGCCCAATGTTTCTCTGTGACAATACCCAAGAAGACATTACACAACCAATGCTTCAAAAGTTGAACAAATTGGGCAACAAAGTTTTGCCTCATCTACCACATTCACTTCACCTCTGGCAACTAACTACCATTTCTTCAAGCATCTCAACAACTTTTTGCAGGGAAAATGCTTCCACAATTAACTAGAAGTAAAAAATACTTTCTAAGAGTATTTTTATGCTACAGGAAAAAAAATATTATTTTTTGTTGACAAAATAGTGTTGATTGTAATGGTTCCAAATATGATTAATAAAAATGTGTTTCATCCTGCTGCTGCTGCTGCTAAGTCACTTCAGTTGTGTCTGACTCTGTGCGACCTCATAGATGGCAGCCCACCAGGCTTCCAGTCCCTAGGATTCTCCAGGCAAGAAAACTGGAGTGGGTTGCCATTTCCTTCTCCAATGCATGAAAGTGAAAAGTCAAAGTGAAGTCTCAGTCATGTCCGACCCTCAGCGACCCCACAGACTGTAGCCTTCCAGCCTCCTCCGCCTATGGTTTTTCCAGGCAGGAGTACTGGAGTGGGGTGCCATTGCCTTTTCCATGTGTTTCATCCTAGTTATAATTATTTAAAATTCAGAGTCTAAAACCGCTATTACTTTTGCACCATCCTAATAAATTCCTTTTATTGAATGTGTACTTGAGTCATAATAATTTGTAAGAAACCTAACTAAATGCAGTAGATGCTATATTAACTTGATGCTATCAAATCTTGTGTTTGTCTATATACATTCTTCTATCTTTTTACATATCCATTTAAACATTTATCTGTTAAAATAATTGGATGCTCACTGTGTTAATAGAATTTAAAATAACTTACTTATTAGAGTAAGAGAGACTAATAATAATTAAAATGATAGTGAAGAATGAAATATTGATTTCATTGGAAGAGAAACAAAATTCTGATCAAGTTTATTCAGCTTGCCTTCTTAAAATATTGCTTGCCTTGTTTTACCGTGTTCTGTCAATTTAAATCAATATGTCTTTGTTAAATCTGGAACTGAAAATATGTAGACTTTGAATAAGTGGTAGGCTAAGAAAAATCTAGTCTGTCCCACATACTAAAATAATGCAGAACCTCAATGTTCACTATAAAATGCAATTAGTTTTAGTCTTTTGATGGAATTATAATTTTTAAATGATTTTCTTCTTATATAATAATATCATAGAAGTAATGAAAATAGGTATAATAAAAATAGGTTTAGTATCCTTCTATTTTCTTTCTTATTTTATTTCTTCCAGAAGAGATAGTTCAAACAGTAAAATAATGGCCTTTGAAAACTTGAAAAGGACTTAAAAATATCAGATCACAGCCTACATTTTCCATATAAGTACACTGAGGTCCAGAGAATTAAATGGATTTTTCCAGGATTAGATTTAGTGCAAGTTAAGATTTAACTCGAAGGCAATGGCAACTCACTTCAGTACTCTTGTCTGGAAAATCCCATAGACGGAGGAACCTGGTAGGCTGCAGTCCATGGGGTGGCGAAGAGTCGGACACCACTGAAGTGACTTAGCAGCAGCAGCAGCAGCAGCAGAAGCAGAAGCAGCAGCAAGATTTAACTTGGGCTTAGTGGGATGTCTCTCCAAATTGCATGAGTGAATAAATAAAGTAAAATAGGTAAGAGAGAGAAGTAAGATATTGAGAGGGTAACAGGCAGGAAGGCCAGGGGTCTCCAAATGGAGGAAATAGCCTGCAAATGTCAGACATTTTTATCTCCCTTAAGCGGCAGGAGTAAACAAACTATCGATATTTTTTTTCCTTCTCTATACAAATTTAAAAGGAAGTTTCTCTTAAAATTCTGTGTTGCCATGGCACCTGGTTTCACCGGAAGTTAACCAATGCCTTTTTCTTATGGAAATGTTTATCCTCAATTCAGTTCAGTTCAATTTAGCTGCTCAGTCGTCTCTGACTCTTTGACACCCCATGAATCGCAGCACGCCAGGCCTCCCTGTTCATCACTATCTCCTGGAGTTCACTCAGACTCACGTCCATCGAGTCCGTGATGCCATCCAGCCATCTCACCCTCGATCGTCCCCTTCTCCTCCTGCCCCCAATCCCTCCCAGCATCAGAGTCTTTTCCAATGAGTCAACTCTTCGCATGGGGTGGCCAAAGTACTGGAGTTTCAGCTTTAGCATCATTCCTTCCAAAGAAATCCCAGGGTTGATCTCCTTCAGAATGGACTGGTTGGATCTCCTTGCAGTCCAAGGGACTCTCAAGAGTCTTCTCCAACACCACAGTTCAAAAGCATCGATTCTTCGGCGCTCAGCTTTCTTCACAGTCCAACTTTCACATCCATACATGACCACAGGAAAAACCATAGCCTTGACTAGGCGGACCTTAGTCGGCAAAGTAATGTCTCTGCTTTTGAATATACTATCCAGGTTGGTCATAACTTTTCTTCCAAGGAGTAAGCGTCTTTTAATTTCATGGCTGCAGTCACCATCTGCAGTGATTTTGGAGCCCAAAAAAATAAAGTCTGACACTGTTTCCACTGTTTCCCCATCTATTTCCCATGAAGTGATGGGACCGGATGCCATGATCTTCGTTTTCTGAATGTTGAGCTTTAAGCCAACTTTTTCGCTCTCCTCCTTCACTTTCATCAAGAGGCTTTTTAGCTCCTCCTCACTTTCTGCCATAAGGGTGGTGTCATCAGCATATCTGAGGTTATTGATATTTCTCCCGGCAATCTTGATTCCAGCTTGTGTTTCTTCCAGTCCAGCGTTTCTCATGATGTACTCTGCATATAAGTTAAATAAGCAGGGAGACAATATACAGCCTTGACGTACTCCTTTTCCTATTTGGAACCAGTCTGTTGTTCCATGTCCAGTTCTAACTGTTGCTTCCTGACCTGCATACAGATTTCTCAAGAGGCAGGTTAGGTGGTCTGGTATTCCCATCTCTTTCAGAATTTTCCACAGTTTATTGTGATCCACACAGTCAAAGGCTTTGGCATAGTCAATAAAGCAGAAATAGATGTTTTTCTGGAACTCTCTTGCTTTTTCCATGATCCAGCGGATGTTGGCAATTTGATCTCTGGTTCCTCTGCCTGTTCTAAAACCAGCTTGAACATCAGGGAGTTCACGGTTCACATATTGCTGAAGCCTGGCTTGGAGAATTTTGAGCATTACTTTACTAGCGTGTGAGATGAGTGCAATTGTGCGGTAGTTTGAGCATTCTTTGGCATTGCCTTTCTTTGGAATTGGAATGAAAACTGACCTTTTCCAGTCCTGTGGCCACTGCTGAGTTTTCCAAATTTGCTGGCATATTGAGTGCAGCACTTTCACAGCATCATCTTCCAGGATTTGAAACAGCTCAACGGGAATTCCATCACCTCCACTAGCTTTGTTCTTAGTGATGCTTTCTAAGGCCCACTTGACTTCACATTCCAAGATGTCTGGCTCTAGATTAGTGATCACATCCTCATGATTATCTGGGTCGTGAAGATCTTTTCTGTACAGTTCTTCTGTGTATTCTTGCCACCTCTTCTTAATATCTTCTGCTTCTGTTAGGTCCATACCATTTCTATCCTTTATCGAGCCCATCTTTGCATGAAATGTTCCCTTGGTATCTCCAATTCTCTTGAAGAGATCTCTAGTCTTTCCCATTCTGTTGTTTTCCTCTATCTCTTTGCATTGATTGCTGAAGAAGGCTTTCTTATCTCTTCTTGCTATTCTTTGGAACTCTGCATTCAGATGCTTATATCTTTTCTTTTCTCCTTTGCTTTTCGCCTCTCTTCTTTTCAGTGCTATTTGTAAGGCTTCTCCAGACAGCCATTTTGCTTTTTTGCATTTCTTTTCCATGGGGATGGTCTTGATCCCTGTCTCCTGTACAATGTCACGAACCTCATTCCATAGTTCATCAGGAACTCTGTCTATCAGATCTAGGCCCTTAAATCTATTTCTCACTTCCACTGTATAATCATAAGGGATTTGATTTAGGTCATACCTGAATGGTCTAGCGGTTTTCCCTACTTTCTTCAATTTAAGTCTGAATTTGGAAATAAGGAGTTCATGATCTGAGCCACAGTCAGCTCCTGGTCTTGTTTTTGTTGACTGTATAGAGCTTCTCCATCTTTGGCTGCAAAGAATATAATCAATCTGATTTCGGTGTTGACCATCTGGTGATGTCCATGTGTAGAGTCTTCTCTTGTGTTGCTGGAAGAGGGTGTTTGCTATGACCAGTGCATTTTCTTGGCAAAACTCTATTAGTCTTTGCCCTGCTTCATTCCGCATTCCAAGGCCAAATTTGCCTGTTACTCCAGGTGTTTCTTGACTTCCTACTTTAGCATTCCAGTCCCCTATAATGAAAAGGACATCTTTTTTGGGTGTTAGTTCTACAAGGTCTTGTAGGTCTTCATAAAACCGTTCAACTTCAGCTTCTTCAGCATTACTGGTTGGGGCATAGACTTGGATAACTGTGATATTGAATGGTTTGCCTTGGAAACGAACAGAGATCATTCTGTCGTTTTTGAGATTGCATCCAAGTACTGCATTTCGGACTCTTTTGTTGACCATGATGGCTACTCCATTTCTTCTGAGGGATTCCTGCCCGCAGTAGTAGATATAATGGTCATCTGAGTTAAATTCACCCATTCCAGTCCATTTTAGTTCGCTGATTCCTAGAATGTCGACGTTCACCCTTGCCATCTCTTGTTTGACCACTTCCAATTTGCCTTGATTCATGGACCTGACATTCCAGGTTCCTATGCAATATTGTTCTTTACAGCATCGGATCTTGCTTCTATCACCAGTCACATGCACAACTGGGTATTGTTTTTGCTTTGGCTCCATCCCTTCATTCTTTCTGGAGTTATTTCTCCACTGATCTCCAGTAGCATATTGGGCACCTAACGACCTGGGGAGATTCTCTTTTGATATCCTATCATTTTGCCTTTTCATACTGTTCATGGGGTTCTCAAGGCAAGAATACTGAAGTGGCTTGCCATACCCTTTTCCAGTGGACCAGGTTCTGTCAGACCTCTCCACCATGACCCGCCCACCTTGGGTTGCCTTGCAGGCATGGCATGGTTTCATTGAGTTAGACAAGGCCCTGATCTTAGTGTGATTAGATTGACTAGTTTTCTGTGAGTATGGTTTCAGTGTGTCTGCCCTCTGATGCTCTCTTGCAACACCTACCATCTTACTTGGGTTTCTCTTACCTTGGCGTGGGTTGTCTCTTCACGGCTGCTCCTTACCTTGGACGAGGGGTATCTCCTTACCGCAGCAGTTCAGTATGTTATACTCAGATAGTGTTCCTCTAATCTATGTAAATACTACTATTTGTATGGTGTCTGCCCTTCTTCAAGGTTCAAGTTAATCCTTTTATGGCCCAAGATAAACCATTTGGTGCCAAGAGTATCCCAAAATACATCTTATGGGTGAGGGGCCTGGTGCCATTCTAAGTTTTGAGACATTCCTTTCTTTCATTAACAGACTGCCGGTGACTATATAACATCCAGCTAAAGACTAGCAGGGGGGTACTCTTTCTGCCCCTTTCTGATGCCTATGTCAGAAGCTTTCTCTATCTCCTTTATACTTTAATAAAACTTTGTTACACAAAAGCTCTGAGTGATCAAGCCTTGTCTCTGGCCCCAGATGTAATTCTTCTCCTCTGGGGGCCAAGAATCCTGGCATCATAATTCAACAACAACCTTTCAATATCAAGGAAGTTATCAATGGAAAATATCTTTTATTTTTATTTTTTATATAAATTTATTTATTTTAATTGGAAGTTAATTACTTTACAATATTGTATTGGTTTTGCCATACATCAACATGAAGAAAGCTGTGGTATATATACACAAGGGAAAATATCTTTTAGTATCATCTCTTTGTCAGTTCTCAAAACTTGTGTAGTTTTGAAATTATTAAACTACTGTAATATTGTAATGATTACTCATGTGGTTTTATGTATGACAAGGGGAGAAAAGTAAAATAAGTGGGTAGCAGATGTTTGTTTTAAGTAGCATTCAATGTAAACATTTTTCTACTGAAGGGAAAAAAACATTCTAGTTCCTTTTTATAAGCACTTTATACAAATATCCATTAAAGACAAGAAAGGAACTCACATTTTTTAGCCACTAATATGGCTCAGACACAATGTGAAGTTCTCTACATATTTTATTTCATGAGAAAACCTTTAATGTTCATTATTTCTCTTTAAGTTCATTTCTATTCTTTGCTTTTTTTCCACAGTAAAATATCATATGCAATCTTCATGTCCAACTCACTTGTTAATCAACTTCAATCTGCCTTCTGCTTATATTAGTGCATTGATATCAATCTTCCACTTCCAGTTCTGTTTCTGTCAACATTATTAATAATTTTCACAGCATGTACTGTCTGTCCTCATGTTAAGCAGCTTCCAGCTGAAGCAGCTACAGGTGGTTCTTTTCTTCAGAAGGAAAACTTACCTTCTCTTTGTCTTTCGTGATCCTATATTTTCTTTTGTTTTGTCTCTTCCGCTAGTCATTGTTATTCATATCCCACTGCTATATCCTCTTAATTCATTACAAATTTATTATTAGGATATTAGACCTATTTTATCACATGAAAAAATTCACCAAGTAATATTAACTTTTCTCATGGCTTTGAATATTATTGATATTTCTTCTGAGGTCTGTAGGCATTTAATATTTAATTTAGCTGTATCACAATCTCAATATGAAAACAAAATCCATATATTCTACCGCAAGAATACATTTTGGCTCATTCACCTCACTTTTGTCCTCTGTCACCACTATTGGCCAATCCTTATCCGTTTTTAGCCTGTGATAAAGCAAAGATGGGCTCAAAAGGACAGAAATGGTAGGGACCTAACAGAAGCAGAAGATATTAAGAAGAGGTGGCAAGAATACACAGAAGAACTGTACAAAAAAAGATCTTCACAACCCAGATAATCACGATCATGTGATCACTCACCTAGAGCCAGATATCCTGGAATGTGAAGTCAAGTGGGCCTTAGGACGCATCACGATGAACAAAGCTAGTGGAGATGATAGAATTCCAGTTGAGCTATTTCAAATCCTCAAAGATGATGCTGTGAAAGTGCTGGGCTCAATATGTCACCAAATCTGGAAAACTCAGCAGTGGCCACAGGACTGGAAAAGGTCAGTTTTCATTCTAATCTCAAAGAAAGGTAATGCCAAAGAATACTCAAACTATCACACAATTGTACTCATCTCACACTCTAGTAAAGTAATGCTGAAAATTCTCCAAGCTAAACTTCAGTAATACGTGAAGTGTGAACTTCCAGATGTTCAAGCTGGTTTTACAAAAGTCAGAGGAACCAGAAATCAAATTGTCAACTTCCGCTAGATCATTAAAAAAGCAAAAGAGTTCCTGAAAAACTTCTATTTCTGCTTTATTGACTATGCCAAAGCCTTTGACTGTGTGGATCACAATATAGTGTGGAAAATTCTGAGAGAGATGGGAATACCAGACCACCTGACCTGCCTCTTGAGAAACCTGTATGCAGCTCAGGAAGCAACAGTTAGAACTGGACATGGAACAACAGACTGGTTCCAAATAAGAAAAGGAGTATGTCAGGGCTGTATATTGTCACCCTGCTTATTTAACTTCTATGCAGAGTACCTCATGAGAAATGCTGGGTTGGAGGAAGCACAAGCTGGAATCAAGATTGCCAGGAGAAATATCAATAACCTTGGATATGCAGATGACACCACCCTTATGGCAGAAAATGAAGAAGAACTAAAGAACCTCTTGATGAAAGTGAAAGAGGAGAGTGAAAAAGTTTGCTTAAAATTCAACATTCAGAAAACTAAGATCATGGCATCCAGTCCCATCATTTCATGGGACATAGATGGGGAAACAGTGGAAACAATGGCTGACTTTATTTTTCTGGACTCCAAAATCACTGCAGCTGGTGATTGCAGCCATGAAATTAAAAGATACTCCTTGGAAAGAAAGTTATGACCAACCTAGACAGCATTTTAAAAAGCAGAGACATTACTTTGCCAACAAAGGTCCATCTAGTCAAGGCTATTTTTTTTCCAGTAGTCATGTATGGATGTGAGAGTTGGACTATAAAGAAGCTGAGCACCTAAGAACTGATGCTTTTGAACTGTGGTGTTGGAGAAGACTCTTGAGAGTCCCTTGGACTGAAAGGAGATCCAACCAGTCCATCCTAAAGGAGATCAATCCTCGGTGTTCATTGGAAGGACTGATGTTGAAGCTGAAAATCCAATACCTTGGCCACGTGATGTGAAGAGTTTACTCATTTGAAAAGACCCTGATGCTGGGAAAGATTGAGGACAGGAGGAGAAGGGGACGACAGAGGATGAGATGGCAATGGCATCACCGACTTGATGGACATGGGTTTGAGTGGACTCTGGGAGTTGGTGATGGACAGGGAGGCCTGGAATACTGTGGTTCATGGGGTTGCAAAGAGTTGGACATGACTGAGCGACTGAACTGAACTGAAAACAATAATCTTTTAATTGGTCATGCTCCATCCAGTCTCCAACTATTTATTTATTTAAAAGAATAAGATTATTCAATTATGTGTCAAATCATACTACTTTTTTTCCACTAATGCCCATTTCTCTTCAAATAAAACATAAGTTCCTTGTTTGGCCTAAAAATCTATGAAAAGCCTATACATATTCATAACCCTTTTTCATTATATTTACTTTGCACATTTCTATTGCAGCTTCTGAAGCAAGTCAGTTTTTTTCCCCTACTTCTAAGATCACAGTTTCCTCTGTATAAAATAGTCTGCCCCTCCCTACTTCCTCATTCTTCTCATAGCTAGCTATTCATCCTTTTGGTCTTGGTCTTTAGAGAGATGTCTGGCCTCCAAATACTATGCCATATTAGTCCACCTTAAATAGGCTTTCCTCTACATGAATCTCTTTCTTAACAGTCTGTTTATTTCTACTATATAGCATATAGATATCTGTAACTATTTTTATGTCCTCTTTGTTGTTATCTGCTGCCACACAGGATACATAACTTACAAGTATTGGAAACTTATGTTTTTTATTTACCCTAATATCTACAATACATATGGGTTAGATACATCCTAACTTGATTTCCACCATGAATCACATTTTGCCTGAGTCACATTAATTAGCAACATAGCTTATTGTTTCTTCCTAACAATAGTATATGGCAAAGGTATGGGTGCCAATTTTATGATTATTTTATATTCTATAAGACTCAGTCTTAGCAGCATGGAGGAAGGGAACCTCTTGCTGGTCTTGAAGAATGAAGCTGCCTATGAGGAGAGCTATGATGTAAGACAATATAGAGGTGCCTCTGGGATCTGAGAGTGAACTCAGGTCAACAAGCAATAAAAAATTAGGGCACTCCTTCATACAGCCACAAGGAAACAAATTCAGCCAACTCCCTGTATGAGCTTGGAAGTAGGTTCTTCCCTTGTTGAGTCTCCAGGTGAGAAAGCTGCCAAATGACAACTTCATGTAGGCTTGTGAAACCTTGAGGAAAAGATCTGCCTCACAGAAACTATAATAAATTTAGGTATTTTTTTAAGCTACTAAACTTGTAGTAAGTAATTTGCTGCACAGCAGTAGCAAACTAATATAACCCAGCATTGCACTTCATAGATAATTTACCAATATTTGTGGAATGACAAAATTGTAACAGTACAAAAAGAGGTGTAATTATATCATTATGTAATAATCAATTGCACATCCATATGACACAATGTTGACTGACAACTGAGGGGTTTCTTAAAGAAAGTAATATTGCGTGCAATAGAATAAAAATTCTAGAATATGGTATTAACTCTTCCAATGCAGTTTGGAACCAGATGATAGAAGGATGGAAGTGGATGACTGAAGATCGCATATGCAGGAAAAAGAACATACAAACTGAATCAGGACATGTAAACTTAGCCATATTTGGCTATGACGGTCACTGATTCTCTAGTGTAAAAATTACTCACTACTCGAACCACATAGTACCAACCATTATGCTTAAAGTTATTTCCAGATTATTTCCAGATTATTTCATTCTCACCTGGAAAATAGAGAAATGATACTGAAGCCCTCTTGGTTAATATCCTTTTTTTTTTCCAATGTGTTTTTGATTGATGTAATCAGATGCAAGCTTTCTCATAATTAAAGAAAATGCTTTGTGATAGATGAAGTTGTTCATGCAATAAGCTGTAAACCAGTGGGGAAGAAAAAGGACTTGACCTAGGTAACTTTTGACAACAGTGCTTTGGTGGGAAATTTTAAAAGTAAAGACAAAAGGAATGGCACAAAGTGCTGTAGTTTAACTGATAATTTTCTCCCAGGGATTTGAGTTAGCAATTCTGAACCTGCTTTAGAGGTATACTGAGAATGAACTAACAAGCTAATGGGTGACAGAAGGTGGGAGCTACACATGTTACTGACAGAGAGGGAAGTTATAGATAAATAAGGAGAGGCTAAAATGAAACCTGAGGTATGAGATTAGAGTTGGAAATATCAGTATGGAAAAAATATGCATATATATATATATGTATGACTAGTTTCAGAAATAGAGGTATAGATAGAGAAATAATTCAAGAAAGAATGGTGTGTATATTCATACATGTATATACATATATATGAATATTCCTAGGGATGTATTCCCAGTGGTCTTGACAACCCAGTAGCAATGAACATATCCAGACTTGAGACAACTTGGTTTTGAATACAATCCCTCTAGGAAAAGAGCTGGGAATTCTGATCTTTGACAAAGGACAAACGCAAAAGAAAAATGGAGCCAAAATAGTTTTTTCAGCAAATGGAACTGAAACAACTGGATTCCCACATGCCAAAAAAAAAAATCCCATAAAATCTAGACACAGATTTTACACTTTCACAATTAACTTGAAATGGATTACAGATCTAAAAACTACAAAACTGCAAAACTTCTGATAAGTTAGCTTAGTTAAAACTAACAGCATATGCTGTGCAAAACAATGTCAAGATAATGAGGAAAAAAAGGTACAAACTTGGAGAAGATATTTATAAAAAGACATATTTGATAAAGAACAGTCCTCCAAAATATACAAAGAACTTTTAAAAATTAACAATAAGAAAACTAACAAGCTGATTAGGAAAAAAAAAAAAAGAAAAAAGATGAACCAAAGGCCTTAAAAGACATCTCAGGAAAGAATATACACAGATGGCAAATAAGCATATGAAAAAAATGTTTACTTTATATTTCATAAGGGAAATGCAAATTAAAGCAATGGTGAAGTATTACTAAACACTAGCCATCCTTGGCCAAAATCTGGAACACTGACAACACCAAATGCTAGCCAGATGGTAGAGTAACATATTCTCTCCTGTGCTGCTGGCAGGAATGCAAAATGTTACAACCATTCTGGAAAACATTTTAGTGGTTTCTTACAAAACAATACATACTCTTATCATACAATTCCAGCAATGACAGTCCTTGGTATTCACCCAAAAGAGTTGAAAACTTATGTCCACACAAAAACATGCACATGATGTTTATGTAAACTTTATAATTGCCAAAACTTGGAAACAGCTAAGATGCCCTTTAGTAGGTGAATAAATATATAAAATGTGGTACGTCTAGACAGTGGAATATTTTTAGAGCTATAAAATTTATTAAGCCATGAAAAGTCATGGAAGATCCTGAAATGCATGTTACTAGTAAAAAAAAGAAAAATAAATGGTCTGAAAAGTCTACATAGGGTATAATTCCAATCATATGACATTCTAAGAAAGACAAAGCCATAGAGACAGCAAAAGGTAAGTGGTTACCAGGATTCGGGGAAAGGGATAGAAGAGTAGGTGATGCACAGAGGACTTTTAGGGCAGTGAAAATACTCTGTGTGATATAATAATGACGGATACTTGTCATTACACATTTTCCAAACTCATAGAATGCACAACACTAACCACAATGTAAACTATGCACTTTGAATGGTAATGATTTTTCAGTGCAGGTTCATCCATTGTAACAGATGTACCACACTCTGATGGGGTTATTCACAATGGAGAGGCAATGCATAGTTGGGAGCTTGAGTATGTGGGAAATCCCTGTACCTTCCCCTCAGTTTTGCTATGATTCTAAAATTACTCTAGAAAATAAAGTCAATTTTTTAAAGAAATCAGTTCCATAAAATACTATTTTAGAATAATAATTTCAGAAAAACTATTCATAGTATTAATGGCAATA
This sequence comes from Oreotragus oreotragus, assembly GCA_006410675.1. Classification (NCBI taxonomy): domain Eukaryota; kingdom Metazoa; phylum Chordata; class Mammalia; order Artiodactyla; family Bovidae; genus Oreotragus; species Oreotragus oreotragus. The sequence continues at coordinate 20,728 of SJYX01017576.1, read as the reverse complement.
AGCTGACTTTCTGCATTCAATGGAGAAGGTATTGCTCTCCTCAGTGTTAACTTCTCCTCCATCAGAACGCTCAACAATGAAAAGCAGATTTTCAAATTAACACTTAGGATTCAGCTCAGCAATAGGCAAGAGGTACAAAGTGGAACAGAAAATGAGAACAAGAGAGGGATAGCTTCTATTGATCTGAGATAGCATATTATATTGGCTACTTCAGCTTTGAAATTCCTCACAAAATTGATTTTATTACTCTTGTGGTCAGACAGAGAAGATGGCTGAAAAATAAAGAATCTTGACTGAAAATTTCTTTTATCTTATGTACATATATAATTCATTCAATTGGTATAAAGAAGAAACTACCAAAGGGAACTTTGAACATTAAAAAAAGAGAGAGAAAGAAGCTACATATGTGTAAACTTAACTTTTAAAAGCTTAAAACAAAACATGAAAGATATTTGCTATCATGATTAAGGCATTGTTGTCATTAATATAAAAGCAAGATTGTTTTTCTACTAATGGTGTTCCACTACTGATGTTTTCTGCTTATGATGAAGTATAATTACACATACATATATATGTATATATACACGTATTTTTGACATATTGTGTATATACATTATATATATAATCTTATATTACATTGGTGTTGTGAAGAAAAGATAGAAAAATGAAAATATAACATTTACATTTCCAAACTTTCTATGTGCTACTTTAAATGCCACTTCTCTGTGACTTTCTAAATCTTTGCAAAATTTCTTTGTCCCTTTTTCTTCAAATGAAATCTTTGGTGGAAACCCAGTATGTAAAATGGGGGTGGGGGGAGTATCACTTAGTTTGAAATATCAGTGCTGAAATAAGTGACTGGCAGTATAGCCTGTATCTCTAAATTGACCTTTTAAATTTTAAAACACTGTAGGGCTCATTTGGAATATAATAATTCTGTAGCACTTAGTTAGACTCTCATTTTTTACAATAACCTGTATTAGTTACGTATCCCCAATTTTATAATAAAACTTTCTACAAACAGGAATCAAGTCTTCATGTGCAATCCGCAAACTTCATGTGCATTCTGAATTCTGAATGAAACATGCTTCCAGAGGCCTGAGAATACTTCTGCGTGAATTTGACATCTCATATCTAGAAATGAATATATAGAGAGGATAAAAAGAACATAGTACCAACTGCAAATTGGAAATATCAAGCTGACTAAATATATTTGTCACTTTCCTCAACTAACCCCCTATCTTTCTCATCACCATGGCACAAAATCACCACTTATGTCTCAGTATCTTGAAGGATAAATTTTTCAGTGCACAATTTACCTTATTATTCCTTGAAGTTAATTCTAGCTGATCCTTTTTCATACTTCTTGTATATGTATACAAGAATTTATTGACCAGAGAGCCAATAATATAAGTAAAAATATGGGAGATACATTTTCAGATCTCTAAATGAGAATGCTGTATTTGATGATCTCAAAGATGCTTCTTTTTCCAAGATTCTATTTTTATCTTAAGTTCTAAGTTATCTCTTTTAATACAGGTATTTGTAAGTGGTTTCATGTATCCTAGAAATGTGATATTATTGTGGGAGCCTGAGATGATCACAGCATTGTAACGTGTTGGAACAACACACAGATATAATTGATAGTTTGAGGACTGAAGACATAGAAAGAGAGATGTAGATTTTTAGCATTAGCAATGTCACTGAACCACTAAATTAACTAGCATCTTATCTTGGAGCTTCTAGTAATATGACAACTCTTTCCCCTGAATTCTGAAAGTTGGTGAATTAGAATTTTTATGCTTTATAGAGGTGAAATCGTCTAAACCTAACTGGTATATGTTAAAAAATGTTGATTGATCACAAACAATATTTTTGCCTGTATAAAGATATACCAATGTGCTAGATAGTCATTTTGTTTTATTTTTTTTTAACACCAAAAGCATTTTTATTGGGGTATAGCCAATTAACTATGTTCTGATAGTTCCAGGTGAACAGCAAATAGTCTCAGCTATATATATATGGATATATATACATGTATCCATTCTCGTCCAATGCCCCTCTCATCCAGGCTGTAACGTAACATTGAACAGAGCTCCATGGGCTATACAATAGGTCTTTGTTGGTTATCCATTTTAAATAGAGCAGTGTATAGGAGTTGAAACATTTTAATACTAGCAGACATTAAATTTTAGGTCAAATAATTATTTTGATAATATAAAAAATGTATTATTTTGCTTCTAAGAAGCAAATAAAATCAAACTAGATCAAGGGAAATGTGTTTATTTTAAGGAGACTTAGTGTCATACAAAACCCAAGGAAGCATTGACAAACCTGTCCTAAGAAGATCATAATTATATACCATTCCAAAGACATCAATATAATACCTTTGAAGAAATTTCATCTTCTACCAATCGTATTGTTACCAAGTCCAAGCTTGCTCTGCTCACTGTATAATAGGCCAATGAATTCAAGAGATGAGGTGTTGAGGCAAAAAATATGACTTTATTAAGAAAGCCAGCTTACTGAGAAGATGGCAGACCAAAGTCTCAAAATAACCATCTTGTTGGGGACTGTGTGGCAGGTTCTTTTATGAATCAGAGGTGGGGGAGGTGAGAAAACAAAGTTAAAAAGTCTATTTAATCTTAAAAGTATCTCCTAGAATGATAAGCCTGAGGTAGGAGGATGTGTTCATTTCTTCCTTCTTGCCAGCTACAGGTGGACAGGGATCTGAACAAAGGCTCTTTAGCATAAAGGTCAAGTCGAGGGGCAGTGTTCCCTGTGCTGTGCTCTGCTCTGCTTAGTCGCTCATTTGTGTCTGACTCTTTGTGACCCCATGAACTGTGGCCCTCCAGGCTCCTCTGTCCATGGGGATTCTCTAGGCAAGAATACTGAAATGTTGCCATTCCCTCTGAAGCAGGGCATTATGTGTGATTATAATAACTAACAAAAGTGGCCAAAGGAACAGATCTAACATGGAGGAGTCAAAACTGACTCTTCCTTGTTACAATATGACCCCAGGTACATACCTCAATCATTAAGATTAGGAGCTTAAATGCTGTATGGGAGAGAGTTTGCTTGACCCACACTGAGACAGCTTCTCCTCCCTGTTCCAGTTATTGTAGCCAAGGATTTGTGGTCAACTAGCCTTATTTGATTTAACAATTATCTATGGTGGTAATGATCTTTGGTGTTGGAGAAGACTCTTGAGAGTTCCTTAGACAGCAAGGAGATCAAATTAGTCATTCCTAAAGGAAATCAGTCCTGAATATTCATTGGAAGGACTGATGCTGAAGCTGAAGCTCCAATACTTTGACCACCTAAAGCGAAGAACTGATTCATTAAAAAAGACCCTGATGCTGGGAAAGATTGAAGGCAGGAGCAGAAGCAGGCAACAAAGGATGAGATGGTTGCATGGCATCACCAACTTGATGGACTTGAATTTGACCAAGCTCCAGGAGTTGGTGATGGACAGGGAATCCTGGTGTGCTACAGTCCATGGGGTTTCAAAGAGTCAGACACAACTAAGTGACTGAACTGATGATGGCAATGGTCCAACCTTGTCACCAGAAAATGAAGACATTCAAGGTTATTTGACTGAGCCTTTCCTCAGAATATTTTTTCAGTCAAACAGATATACAATAAAGCATAAGAAAGATAATTGCCTTTATAAAAGGAAAGGAGATGGGAGAATAGAAAAGTATATCAAGGAAATAGCATTTAAAATACTCTACTATGTAAAGTTTTGTGAATTTGGCAGTATGTAACATATGACTAGATTAAAACAACATCAGTTCAGTTCAGTCATTCAGTCGTGTCCGACTCTTTGCAACCCCATGAATCGCAGCACTCCAGGCCTCCCTGTCCATCACCAACTCCCGGAGTTCACTCAGACTCACGTCCATCGAGTCAGTGATGCCATCCAGCCATCTCATCTTCTGTCGTCCCCTTCATATGTTTAATACTCTAATAAGATCAGAAACATGTAATGGATTTTTTTCCTTATAGAGTTTTGTGCACTATATCCAGACTACTCTTTCTAAAGTCATAGAAATCTAAATCTAAAGGGGCATGTCCTTTTTCTAACTTAACTCCTTCGGGGACTTCCCTGATGGTCCAGTGATTAAGACTCCATGCTTCCAGTGCAGGGGGCATGGATTTGGTCCTTGGTAAAAGAATTAAGATCCCACATGCTGCATGACCAAATAAATATTTCTTTCTTTTTAATTTTTTTTTCTTTTTAAAGTTATTCGGTGACTTTTTACTTTTCTGAAAGTGTGAGGGACAAACTCTTCTGCAGAGACTGAGGGCTACTTCATGTTTAGAATTTTATTTTCTCTCTAGCTTCATCTTTCACTACCCACCCACTTGCATTTAACATCACAGACTTAGGAAATAGCTTCCAGTCTGTTTTATATTCTGTCTTTCTGTTTTTTCACTTGCTTTTTTTTTTCTTATCCCCTATGTGCTCTCATAGAAACCTGAAAACCAGACAATATAATGATATTCACATGAAAATTGTATGTTTCATTGTCTGTCACCAGACATTAGTATGCTCAGTGAGGCTTACATCATGTATGTTAGGTTCACAATGTTCTCTCAGTAATTCTAAAAGCAGGATCCTTTGCATATAATAGGCCTTCAATATATATTTGTGAAATGAAGAATGAACACTAAATTTTAGTAATCTGCCAAGAAAAATAATTGACCAAAGATAAAATATCTGGAGAAGGAAATGTCAACCCACTCCAGTATTCTAGCCTGGAAAATCCCATGGTCAGTGGAGCCTGGCAGGCTACAGACCATGGGGTCACAAAGAGTTGGATATGACTGAGCGACTGAGCACACACACATATTATAATATTCATTATAGGATAGCTCCTCTCGTTTGAACTCAGGTATAAGCCTTAGAAGATATTCAGAGAATCTTCACTGCTGCTGCTGCTGTTACTAAGTCACTTCAGTTGTGTCCGACTGTGTGACCCCACAGACAGTAGCCCACAGGCTCCGCCGTCCCTGGGATTCTCCAGGCAAGAACACTGGAGTGGGTTGCCATTTCCTTCTCCAATGCATTAAAGTGAAAAGTGAAAGTGAAGTAGCTCAGTTGTGCCCAACTCCTAGCGACCCCATGGACTTCAGCCCACCAGGCTTCTCCGTCCATGGGATTTTCCAGGCAAGAGTACTGGAGTGGGTTGCCATTGCCTTCTCCGCTTCACTGCTAGTCCTCACCAGTATTAAAATGGCATAAATAAAAAGATTTCCACGTGATAATTAAGGGTTCAGAAAGTGAATACTGTCAATATTTTACATATACATATATACACACATATGTCACTATAATATGGCATTATTTTCAAAAAATAATATAAAATCATTAAGGATTTATGGTTAAAATTAAGTAGCTCATGACAATGTCTAATTTAGAGAGTTATTATTGAATGGCTACTAATAGAGATAAGGCAATTATGTTTATTATGGTAATATAATTTACTCTTTGGTAATTTACTAAGTGCAAATTAGTGCAAATTAACCTTGGTTAACCTCATTATTACTTCTTAAGATATTTGAAATATTAGTTATCACTAATCTACATCATAATTTCTCTATCTTCTAACTAGCCTACCTGGTTATCAGAAGTAGATTGATCAGTGCTGGCCAGAAGAAAGAAAAAACAGCTAGTGATTTCCAAATTGTTCATTATTCAGATAAAATTGGCTTTGAGTGACATAAGCAAAGATAGTCCCCTACATTCAAAAATGAGATTATAATTGAATGACATTTTTTCATATAAAGACAACTTATTGGTGATGAAATCAGATGTTTGATTTTGTTCAGAGTATAAAACACTGAACTATTAAAATATCTTAATTTTAGAACTAGATATAATACTTTATCTATTAATGTGTTTCAACTCAAGAAATGTTTCCTTCCAAGTTCAGTTCAGTCACTCAGTCGTGTTTGACTCTTTGTGACCCCAAAGACTACAGCACACCAGGCTTCCCTGTCCATCACCAACTCCCAGAACCTACTCAAACTCATATCCCTTGAGTCGGTGATGATGCTATCCAACCATCTCATCCTCTGTCATCCCCTTCTCCTCCTGCCTTCAATCTTTCTTGGCGTCAGGGTCATTTCAAATGAGTCAGTTCTTTGCATCAGGTGGCCAAAGTATTGGAGTTTCAGCTTCAGCATCAGTCTTTCCAATGAATATTCAGGACTGATTTCCTTTAGGATTGACTGGTTGGATCTCCTTACAGTCCATGGACTCTCAAAATAGTCTTCTCCAATGCCGCAGTTCATAAGCATCAGTTCTTTGGCACTCAGCATTCTTTATGGTTCAACTCTCACATTCATACATGACTACTGGAAAAACCATAGCTTTGACTAGATGGACATTTGTTGGCAAAATAATGTCTCTGCTTTTTAATATACTATCTAGCTAGGTCATAGCTTTTCTCCCAAGAAACAAGCATCTTTTAATTTTATGGCTGCAATCACCACCTGCAGTGATTTTGGAACCCCCCAAAATAAAGTTTGTCACTGTTTCCATTGTTTCCTCATCTATTTGCCAGGAAGTGATAGGACCAGATGCCATGATCTTAGTTTTCTGAATGTTGAGTTTTAAGCAAACTTTTTCACTCTCCTTTTTCACTTTCATCAAGAGGCTGTTTAGTTTTTCTTCACTTTCTACATGTGGTGTCATCTGCGTATCTGAGGTTATTGATATTTCTCCCGGCAATCTTGATTCCAGGTTGTGCTTCATTCAGCCTGGGATTTCTCATGATGTACTCTGCATATAATTTAAATATGCAGAGTGACAAAATACAGCCTTGACGTACTCCTTTCCCAATTTGGAACCAGTCTGTTGTTTCATGTCCAGTTCTAACTGTTGCTTCTTGACCTGCACACAGATTTCTCAAGAGGTAGGTCAGGTGGTCTGATATTTCCAGCTCTTTAAGAATCCCTGGATCAGCAAGATCCCCTGTAGTAGGAAATGGCACCCCACTCTAGTATTCTTCCTGGGAGAACCCCACAGACAGAGGATCCTAGTAGGCTACAGTCAGACAGGACTGAGCATATGAGCACTATATTCCTTCCACAGAGCATTATAAAAAATTAATGAGGGAATAACTTTGGTTTCACAATGACTTGTGGGTTTGATTGGGATTAAGTGTGCATACGTCCCTGTCTGCTGAAAGCATGCAGTCTTCAGGAAAACACCTCACAACTAAGAATCTACCTGCCTCAAATGTTAATTGAAAAGCCACAGTTTAGAGACCAGTGTGCAATAGAATAAAAATTCTAGAATATGGTATTAACTCTTCCAATGCAGTTTGGAACCAGATGATAGAAGGATGGAAGTGGATGATTGAAGATCGCATATGCAGGAAAAAGAACATACAAACTGAATCAGGACATGTAAACTTAGCCATATTTGGCTATGACGGTCACTGATTCTCTAGTGTAAAAATTACTCACTACTCGAACCACATAGTACCAACCATTATGCTTAAAGTTATTTCCAGATTATTTCCAGATTATTTCATTCTCACCTGGAAAATAGAGAAATGATATTGAAGCCCTCTTGGTTAATATCCTTTTTTTTTTCCAATGTGTTTTTGATTGATGTAATCAGATGCAAGCTTTCTCATAATTAAAGAAAATGCTTTGTGATAGATGAAGTTGTTCATGCAATAAGCTGTAAACCAGTGGGGAAGAAAAAGGACTTGACCTAGGTAACTTTTGACAACAGTGCTTTGGTGGGAAATTTTAAAAGTAAAGACAAAAGGAATGGCACAAAGTGCTGTAGTTTAACTGATAATTTTCTCCCAGGGATTTGAGTTAGCAATTCTGAACCTGCTTTAGAGGTATACTGAGAATGAACTAACAAGCTAATGGGTGACAGAAGGTGGGAGCTACACATGTTACTGACAGAGAGGGAAGTTATAGATAAATAAGGAGAGGCTAAAATGAAACCTGAGGTATGAGATTAGAGTTGGAAATATCAGTTACAAACTTGGAGAAGATATTTATAAAAAGACATATTTGATAAAGAACAGTCCTCCAAAATATACAAAGAACTTTTAAAAATTAACAATAAGAAAACTAACAAGCTGATTAGGAAAAAAAAAAAAGAAAAAAGATGAACCAAAGGCCTTAAAAGACATCTCAGGAAAGAAGATACACAGATGGCAAATAAGCATATGAAAAAAATGTTTACTTTATATTTCATAAGGGAAATGCAAATTAAAGCAATGGTGAAGTATTACTAAACACTAGCCATCCTTGGCCAAAATCTGGAACACTGACAACACCAAATGCTAGCCAGATGGTAGAGTAACATATTCTCTCCTGTGCTGCTGGCAGGAATGCAAAATGTTACAACCATTCTGGAAAACATTTTAGTGGTTTCTTACAAAACAATACATACTCTTATCATACAATTCCAGCAATGACAGTCCTTGGTATTCACCCAAAAGAGTTGAAAACTTATGTCCACACAAAAACATGCACATGATGTTTATGTAAACTTTATAATTGCCAAAACTTGGAAACAGCTAAGATGCCCTTTAGTAGGTGAATAAATATATAAAATGTGGTACGTCTAGACAGTGGAATATTTTTAGAGCTATAAAATTTATTAAGCCATGAAAAGTCATGGAAGATCCTGAAATGCATGTTACTAGTAAAAAAAAGAAAAATAAATGGTCTGAAAAGTCTACATAGGGTATAATTCCAATCATATGACATTCTAAGAAAGACAAAGCCATAGAGACAGCAAAAGGTAAGTGGTTACCAGGATTCAGGGAAAGGGATAGAAGAGTAGGTGATGCACAGAGGACTTTTAGGGCAGTGAAAATACTCTGTGTGATATAATAATGACGGATACTTGTCATTACACATTTTCCAAACTCATAGAATGCACAACACTAACCACAATGTAAACTATGCACTTTGAATGGTAATGATTTTTCAGTGCAGGTTCATCCATTGTAACAGATGTACCACACTCTGATGGGGTTATTCACAATGGAGAGGCAATGCATAGTTGGGAGCTTGAGTATGTGGGAAATCCCTGTACCTTCCCCTCAGTTTTGCTATGATTCTAAAATTACTCTAGAAAATAAAGTCAATTTTTTAAAGAAATCAGTTCCATAAAATACTATTTTAGAATAATAATTTCAGAAAAACTATTCATAGTATTAATGGCAATAAGCTGACTTTCTGCATTCAATGGAGAAGGTATTGCTCTCCTCAGTGTTAACTTCTCCTCCATCAGAACGCTCAACAATGAAAAGCAGATTTTCAAATTAACACTTAGGATTCAGCTCAGCAATAGGCAAGAGGTACAAAGTGGAACAGAAAATGAGAACAAGAGAGGGATAGCTTCTATTGATCTGAGATAGCATATTATATTGGCTACTTCAGCTTTGAAATTCCTCACAAAATTGATTTTATTACTCTTGTGGTCAGACAGAGAAGATGGCTGAAAAATAAAGAATCTTGACTGAAAATTTCTTTTATCTTATGTACATATATAATTCATTCAATTGGTATAAAGAAGAAACTACCAAAGGGAACTTTGAACATTAAAAAAAGAGAGAGAAAGAAGCTACATATGTGTAAACTTAACTTTTAAAAGCTTAAAACAAAACATGAAAGATATTTGCTATCATGATTAAGGCATTGTTGTCATTAATATAAAAGCAAGATTGTTTTTCTACTAATGGTGTTCCACTACTGATGTTTTCTGCTTATGATGAAGTATAATTACACATACATATATATGTATATATACACGTATTTTTGACATATTGTGTATATACATTATATATATAATCTTATATTACATTGGTGTTGTGAAGAAAAGATAGAAAAATGAAAATATAACATTTACATTTCCAAACTTTCTATGTGCTACTTTAAATGCCACTTCTCTGTGACTTTCTAAATCTTTGCAAAATTTCTTTGTCCCTTTTTCTTCAAATGAAATCTTTGGTGGAAACCCAGTATGTAAAATGGGGGTGGGGGGAGTATCACTTAGTTTGAAATATCAGTGCTGAAATAAGTGACTGGCAGTATAGCCTGTATCTCTAAATTGACCTTTTAAATTTTAAAACACTGTAGGGCTCATTTGGAATATAATAATTCTGTAGCACTTAGTTAGACTCTCATTTTTTACAATAACCTGTATTAGTTACGTATCCCCAATTTTATAATAAAACTTTCTACAAACAGGAATCAAGTCTTCATGTGCAATCCGCAAACTTCATGTGCATTCTGAATTCTGAATGAAACATGCTTCCAGAGGCCTGAGAATACTTCTGCGTGAATTTGACATCTCATATCTAGAAATGAATATATAGAGAGGATAAAAAGAACATAGTACCAACTGCAAATTGGAAATATCAAGCTGACTAAATATATTTGTCACTTTCCTCAACTAACCCCCTATCTTTCTCATCACCATGGCACAAAATCACCACTTATGTCTCAGTATCTTGAAGGATAAATTTTTCAGTGCACAATTTACCTTATTATTCCTTGAAGTTAATTCTAGCTGATCCTTTTTCATACTTCTTGTATATGTATACAAGAATTTATTGACCAGAGAGCCAATAATATAAGTAAAAATATGGGAGATACATTTTCAGATCTCTAAATGAGAATGCTGTATTTGATGATCTCAAAGATGCTTCTTTTTCCAAGATTCTATTTTTATCTTAAGTTCTAAGTTATCTCTTTTAATACAGGTATTTGTAAGTGGTTTCATGTATCCTAGAAATGTGATATTATTGTGGGAGCCTGAGATGATCACAGCATTGTAACGTGTTGGAACAACACACAGATATAATTGATAGTTTGAGGACTGAAGACATAGAAAGAGAGATGTAGATTTTTAGCATTAGCAATGTCACTGAACCACTAAATTAACTAGCATCTTATCTTGGAGCTTCTAGTAATATGACAACTCTTTCCCCTGAATTCTGAAAGTTGGTGAATTAGAATTTTTATGCTTTATAGAGGTGAAATCGTCTAAACCTAACTGGTATATGTTAAAAAATGTTGATTGATCACAAACAATATTTTTGCCTGTATAAAGATATACCAATGTGCTAGATATTCATTTTGTTTTATTTTTTTTTTAACACCAAAAGCATTTTTATTGGGGTATAGCCAATTAACTATGTTCTGATAGTTCCAGGTGAACAGCAAATAGTCTCAGCTATATATATATGGATATATATACATGTATCCATTCTCGTCCAATGCCCCTCTCATCCAGGCTGTAACGTAACATTGAACAGAGCTCCATGGGCTATACAATAGGTCTTTGTTGGTTATCCATTTTAAATAGAGCAGTGTATAGGAGTTGAAACATTTTAATACTAGCAGACATTAAATTTTAGGTCAAATAATTATTTTGATAATATAAAAAATGTATTATTTTGCTTCTAAGAAGCAAATAAAATCAAACTAGATCAAGGGAAATGTGTTTATTTTAAGGAGACTTAGTGTCATACAAAACCCAAGGAAGCATTGACAAACNAGCAGACATTAAATTTTAGGTCAAATAATTATTTTGATAATATAAAAAATGTATTATTTTGCTTCTAAGAAGCAAATAAAATCAAACTAGATCAAGGGAAATGTGTTTATTTTAAGGAGACTTAGTGTCATACAAAACCCAAGGAAGCATTGACAAACCTGTCCTAAGAAGATCATAATTATATACCATTCCAAAGACATCAATATAATACCTTTGAAGAAATTTCATCTTCTACCAATCGTATTGTTACCAAGTCCAAGCTTGCTCTGCTCACTGTATAATAGGCCAATGAATTCAAGAGATGAGGTGTTGAGGCAAAAAATATGACTTTATTAAGAAAGCCAGCTTACTGAGAAGATGGCAGACCAAAGTCTCAAAATAACCATCTTGTTGGGGACTGTGTGGCAGGTTCTTTTATGAATCAGAGGTGGGGGAGGTGAGAAAACAAAGTTAAAAAGTCTATTTAATCTTAAAAGTATCTCCTAGAATGATAAGCCTGAGGTAGGAGGATGTGTTCATTTCTTCCTTCTTGCCAGCTACAGGTGGACAGGGATCTGAACAAAGGCTCTTTAGCATAAAGGTCAAGTCGAGGGGCAGTGTTCCCTGTGCTGTGCTCTGCTCTGCTTAGTCGCTCATTTGTGTCTGACTCTTTGTGACCCCATGAACTGTGGCCCTCCAGGCTCCTCTGTCCATGGGGATTCTCTAGGCAAGAATACTGAAATGTTGCCATTCCCTCTGAAGCAGGGCATTATGTGTGATTATAATAACTAACAAAAGTGGCCAAAGGAACAGATCTAACATGGAGGAGTCAAAACTGACTCTTCCTTGTTACAATATGACCCCAGGTACATACCTCAATCATTAAGATTAGGAGCTTAAATGCTGTATGGGAGAGAGTTTGCTTGACCCACACTGAGACAGCTTCTCCTCCCTGTTCCAGTTATTGTAGCCAAGGATTTGTGGTCAACTAGCCTTATTTGATTTAACAATTATCTATGGTGGTAATGATCTTTGGTGTTGGAGAAGACTCTTGAGAGTTCCTTAGACAGCAAGGAGATCAAATTAGTCATTCCTAAAGGAAATCAGTCCTGAATATTCATTGGAAGGACTGATGCTGAAGCTGAAGCTCCAATACTTTGACCACCTAAAGCGAAGAACTGATTCATTAAAAAAGACCCTGATGCTGGGAAAGATTGAAGGCAGGAGCAGAAGCAGGCAACAAAGGATGAGATGGTTGCATGGCATCACCAACTTGATGGACTTGAATTTGACCAAGCTCCAGGAGTTGGTGATGGACAGGGAATCCTGGTGTGCTACAGTCCATGGGGTTTCAAAGAGTCAGACACAACTAAGTGACTGAACTGATGATGGCAATGGTCCAACCTTGTCACCAGAAAATGAAGACATTCAAGGTTATTTGACTGAGCCTTTCCTCAGAATATTTTTTCAGTCAAACAGATATACAATAAAGCATAAGAAAGATAATTGCCTTTATAAAAGGAAAGGAGATGGGAGAATAGAAAAGTATATCAAGGAAATAGCATTTAAAATACTCTACTATGTAAAGTTTTGTGAATTTGGCAGTATGTAACACATGACTAGATTAAAACAACATCAGTTCAGTTCAGTCATTCAGTCGTGTCCGACTCTTTGCAACCCCATGAATCGCAGCACTCCAGGCCTCCCTGTCCATCACCAACTCCCGGAGTTCACTCAGACTCACGTCCATCGAGTCAGTGATGCCATCCAGCCATCTCATCTTCTGTCGTCCCCTTCATATGTTTAATACTCTAATAAGATCAGAAACATGTAATGGATTTTTTTCCTTATAGAGTTTTGTGCACTATATCCAGACTACTCTTTCTAAAGTCATAGAAATCTAAATCTAAAGGGGCATGTCCTTTTTCTAACTTAACTCCTTCGGGGACTTCCCTGATGGTCCAGTGATTAAGACTCCATGCTTCCAGTGCAGGGGGCATGGATTTGGTCCTTGGTAAAAGAATTAAGATCCCACATGCTGCATGACCAAATAAATATTTCTTTCTTTTTAATTTTTTTTTCTTTTTAAAGTTATTCGGTGACTTTTTACTTTTCTGAAAGTGTGAGGGACAAACTCTTCTGCAGAGACTGAGGGCTACTTCATGTTTAGAATTTTATTTTCTCTCTAGCTTCATCTTTCACTACCCACCCACTTGCATTTAACATCACAGACTTAGGAAATAGCTTCCAGTCTGTTTTATATTCTGTCTTTCTGTTTTTTCACTTGCTTTTTTTTTTCTTATCCCCTATGTGCTCTCATAGAAACCTGAAAACCAGACAATATAATGATATTCACATGAAAATTGTATGTTTCATTGTCTGTCACCAGACATTAGTATGCTCAGTGAGGCTTACATCATGTATGTTAGGTTCACAATGTTCTCTCAGTAATTCTAAAAGCAGGATCCTTTGCATATAATAGGCCTTCAATATATATTTGTGAAGTGAAGAATGAACACTAAATTTTAGTAATCTGCCAAGAAAAATAATTGACCAAAGATAAAATATCTGGAGAAAGAAATGTCAACCCACTCCAGTATTCTAGCCTGGAAAATCCCATGGTCAGTGGAGGCTGGCAGGCTACAGACCATGGGGTCACAAAGAGTTGGATATGACTGAGCGACTGAGTACACACATATATTATAATATTCGTTATAGGATAGCTCCTCTCGTTTGAACTCAGGTATAAGCCTTAGAAGATATTCAGAGAATCTTCACTGCTGCTGCTGCTGCTGCCGCTAAGTCGCTTCAGTCGTGTCCGACTGCGTGACCCCACAGACGGCAGCCCACAGGCTCCGCCGTCCCTGGGATTCTCCAGGCAAGAACACTGGAGTGGGTTGCCATTTCCTTCTCCAATGCATTAAAGTGAAAAGTGAAAGTGAAGTCGCTCAGTTGTGCCCAACTCCTAGCGACCCCATGGACTTCAGCCCACCAGGCTTCTCCATCCATGGGATTTTCCAGGCAAGAGTACTGGAGTGGGTTGCCATTGCCTTCTCCGCTTCACTGCTAGTCCTCACCAGTATTAAAATGGCATAAATAAAAAGATTTCCACATGATAATTAAGGGTTCAGAAAGTGAATACTGTCAATATTTTACATATACATATATACACACATATGTCACTATAATATGGCATTATTTTCAAAAAATAATATAAAATCATTAAGGATTTATGGTTAAAATTAAGTAGCTCATGACAATGTCTAATTTAGAGAGTTATTATTGAATGGCTACTAATAGAGATAAGGCAATTATGTTTATTATGGTAATATAATTTACTCTTTGGTAATTTACTAAGTGCAAATTAGTGCAAATTAACCTTGGTTAACCTCATTATTACTTCTTAAGATATTTGAAATATTAGTTATCACTAATCTACATCATAATTTCTCTATCTTCTAACTAGCCTACCTGGTTATCAGAAGTAGATTGATCAGTGCTGGCCAGAAGAAAGAAAAAACAGCTAGTGATTTCCAAATTGTTCATTATTCAGATAAAATTGGCTTTGAGTGACATAAGCAAAGATAGTCCCATACATTCAAAAATGAGATTATAATTGAATGACATTTTTTCATATAAAGACAACTTATTGGTGATGAAATCAGAGGTTTGATTTTGTTCAGAGTATAAAACACTGAACTATTAAAATATCTTAATTTTAGAACTAGATATAATACTTTATCTATTAATGTGTTTCAACTCAAGAAATGTTTCCTTCCAAGTTCAGTTCAGTCACTCAGTCGTGTTTGACTCTTTGTGACCCCAAAGACTACAGCACACCAGGCTTCCCTGTCCATCACCAACTCCCAGAACCTACTCAAACTCATATCCCTTGAGTCGGTGATGATGCTATCCAACCATCTCATCCTCTGTCATCCCCTTCTCCTCCTGCCTTCAATCTTTCTCGGCGTCAGGGTCATTTCAAATGAGTCAGTTCTTTGCATCAGGTGGCCAAAGTATTGGAGTTTCAGCTTCAGCATCAGTCTTTCCAATGAATATTCAGGACTGATTTCCTTTAGGATTGACTGGTTGGATCTCCTTACAGTCCATGGACTCTCAAAATAGTCTTCTCCAATGCCGCAGTTCATAAGCATCAGTTCTTTGGCACTCAGCATTCTTTATGGTTCAACTCTCACATTCATACATGACTACTGGAAAAACCATAGCTTTGACTAGATGGACATTTGTTGGCAAAATAATGTCTCTGCTTTTTAATATACTATCTAGCTAGGTCATAGCTTTTCTCCCAAGAAACAAGCATCTTTTAATTTTATGGCTGCAATCACCACCTGCAGTGATTTTGGAACCCCCCAAAATAAAGTTTGTCACTGTTTCCATTGTTTCCTCATCTATTTGCCAGGAAGTGATAGGACCAGATGCCATGATCTTAGTTTTCTGAATGTTGAGTTTTAAGCAAACTTTTTCACTCTCCTTTTTCACTTTCATCAAGAGGCTGTTTAGTTTTTCTTCACTTTCTACATGTGGTGTCATCTGCGTATCTGAGGTTATTGATATTTCTCCCGGCAATCTTGATTCCAGGTTGTGCTTCATTCAGCCTGGGATTTCTCATGATGGACAAAATACAGCCTTGACGTACTCCTTTCCCAATTTGGAACCAGTCTGTTGTTTCATGTCCAGTTCTAACTGTTGCTTCTTGACCTGCACACAGATTTCTCAAGAGGTAGGTCAGGTGGTCTGATATTTCCAGCTCTTTAAGAATCCCTGGATCAGCAAGATCCCCTGTAGTAGGAAATGGCACCCCACTCTAGTATTCTTCCTGGGAGAACCCCACAGACAGAGGATCCTAGTAGGCTACAGTCAGACAGGACTGAGCATATGAGCACTATATTCCTTCCACAGAGCATTATAAAAAATTAATGAGGGAATAACTTTGGTTTCACAATGACTTGTGGGTTTGATTGGGATTAAGTGTGCATACGTCCCTGTCTGCTGAAAGCATGCAGTCTTCAGGAAAACACCTCACAACTAAGAATCTACCTGCCTCAAATGTTAATTGAAAAGCCACAGTTTAGAGACCAGGTACTCAATGATATAAAGAAATTAGAGGTAGAAACAGAACTGAAATTGTCTGCAGACTTTAACTCTAAATATGGTCCTCAGATGCTCAGTCCTGTCTGACTGTAGCCCACTAAGATCCTCTGTCCATGGGGTTCTCCCAGGAAGAATACTGGAGTGGGGTGCCTTTTTTCACTCCAAGGGATCTTCCTGACCCAGGGATTGAACCCACATCTGCTGATCTTCCAGACTCAAGGATCAAGCTTACATCTCCTGTGTCTCCTGCATTGGCAGTCAGGTTTTTCTGTTTTTTTTTTTTTTTCTTTTCTTTTACTAGTCACACCCCCTGGGAAGCCCTATTCTAGATATAGTAAGAACCATATATAAGGATGGGCTTCCCAGGAGGTGCTACTGGGAAAGAATCCACTTGCTGATGCAGAACACAAAAGGGACAACACAGGCTCAATACTTAGGTCAGAAATATTCTTTGGAGGATGGCATGGCAACTTTTCTTCAGTATTCTTGCCTGAAGAATCCCATGAAAAGAAGAGGTCCATAGCGGTGCAAAGTGTCAGACACAAGTGAAGTGACTTAGCACACACATATATGAGGATATCATAACTTTTGATTTTTTTTTTTTTTTTTTTCTTCTTTTCTTTTACTAGTCACACCCCCTGGGAAGCCCTATTCTAGATATAGTAAGAACCATATATAAGGATGGGCTTCCCAGGAGGTGCTACTGGGAAAGAATCCACTTGCTGATGCAGAACACAAAAGGGACAACACAGGCTCAATACTTAGGTCAGAAATATTCTTTGGAGGATGGCATGGCAACTTTTCTTCAGTATTCTTGCCTGAAGAATCCCATGAAAAGAAGAGGTCCATAGCGGTGCAAAGTGTCAGACACAAGTGAAGTGACTTAGCACACACATATATGAGGATATCATAACTTTTGAGGAGGATTTTATATTTCCATTTCATTCATTAGACAGATTTGAAATTTTATGTGTACCTATAGATGCCGGAAGTTTCACATTCTTCAGATCTCCTTCTTCCTGGTGGTATTCTTACCGTTTCTCCTCCTAGAGAGAGGAGAATCTTTGTCATGCAACTCTTTCTGTCATAATCCAGTGTTATCCTCGAGCCCCTTTAATGTGGTGGTTAGGGGTGTGGGCTGTGCCTTGTGGTCTCTGACCCTCGCATTTGCCTCTCCAGTCTAGAGCTTTGTTTCCTTCAATGCAGTTCCTGGTTGCAGCACTTGCAGTCTATTTCCTTGATCATGTGATCCCTCGTGGTAGTGTGTTTCTCTTTCCTTAGGCAAGACAAGAAGGCTGAAAGGAGCTAGACACAGAGGAATTCCCTTTTCCAGAAGAGATAAGCTCTAATTGAC
Source organism: Oreotragus oreotragus (assembly GCA_006410675.1). Lineage (NCBI taxonomy): Eukaryota > Metazoa > Chordata > Mammalia > Artiodactyla > Bovidae > Oreotragus > Oreotragus oreotragus. Next base: position 2,732 of record SJYX01017576.1, on the reverse strand, counting down.
TTTGGCCCTGGAAAATAGGGTTTTTCATAGAGAAGGTACTAAGTGTGGTTCACAAGGCTTATGCTTTGCCTTTCCTTGCCAGAGCCAAGGAAGGATCTTTCTCAGGTTCTTACCATCAGAATCTGATGGGGCTCCTAGAAGTATTTTGATATTATTCTGTATTCAGCGTTTTAGCATAATCACCATTAATTTGTTCCCATCAGTTTATAGCTTCAATGAATTCTGCTCTAGGTAACCTAATCTCAGTTCTTATTTCTCTTGATGTATCTGTCTCTCCAGATTTTAGAGTAGCAATTTGCCCAGTAGCACTAGTTTTTTTTTTTTGCTGAGTCAAGAAAAGTCATTTCTTTTCAGTTTTCTTGTTGTAAAACCAGGAGTGATAACTTCTAAGCTCTTTACTTCTGGAGGTTTACTTGTCAAGAATGCAACCAGAAAGCTGGAGTCTTTTGCTTTAACTTTTATAAATGTCTGTCATCTTTCCAGAAAGAACCAACAACTAATATTCTGACATATCTCAGTTACATATGAAAATGTTTGTCTCTTTCTAAAGAAGAACACAGTGGGAAAGAGGGGGTATGAACAAAAACTAGTCCAGTGGTTTCGGGAAACTGTGATCAAAGAACTACTAAACAAGTAATTGGAGAAGGCATGGCACCCCACTCCAGTACTCTTCTTGTCTGGAAGATCCCATGGACGGAGGAGGCTGGTACCCTGCAGTCCATGGGGTCGCTAGGAGCTGGACATGACTGAGCGACTTCACTTTCACTTTTCACTTTCATGCATTGGAGAAGGAAATGGTGACCCACTCCAGCGTTCTTGCCTGGAGAATCCCAGGGACAGCGGAGGCTGGTAGGCTCCCGTCTATGGGGTCGCACAGAGTTGGACACGACCGAAGCTACTCAGCAGCAGCAACAACAAACAAGTAATAACTAAAAATTTTAAAGATGAAGAGGGCAGGAAAAAAAGAAGTCAATATTTATTGATCTGAGTCTAACTATGGGCTCCCTTGGTGGCTCAGATGGTAAAGAGTCTGCCCATAATGTAAGAAACCTGGATTTGATCCTTGGATTGGGAAGATTCCGTAGAGAAGGAAATGGCAACCTACTCCAGTATTCTTGCATGGTAAATCCCATGGACTGGCAGGCTACAGTCCCTAGTGTCACAAAGATTCAAATACGACTGAGTGACTAACACACACAATCTAACTATATATAGCTATGGGATAAATTATGTCTCCTTAAAATTCATACGCTGAAGCCCATACACTCATACAGTATGAGTGTATGTGGATTTGTAAGAAGAGGAAGAAAAATATCTTCTCTCTCACAACCTTGTGAGAACATCACAAAAAGACCTCTGTATATTGTGACAACTGAAATTGTGACAGACCATTCCCTTGGTTACAGTCTGGCCACTGTAACCAAATGTAGGACAAATGCAGGACAGAGTAGTGTAATGCTTCAGTCTTTAAAAACAAGATTGTTACAGCAGGCAGGTAGTATCCTATAAACAGAAGGAGTCCAAAATAAAGGAAAGCAAGAACCTCCAGACTGACAGGAAACCACACCCTTTGAGTGATAATGTCCTGGGAGTAGAATGTCCTGAAAGTAGTCATGGGGAAAGGTGGAAATCTCCTGTGTTCCAATATAACCTGTTGCTCATTGTGCCCTCTTTACAATAAAATTAGCCTTATGGGTAAAAAGTACTCATCATGCACCTAAGCCATGACACTTCTGATCTAAGCTAAATAAAGGACAAAAATCCCTCCTCTCCTCAGAAATGTGGACCCCAAACTCCTCCCTCACCAGTGAGTTTTCCACTCTTTCATTTGTATGTCCTTCATAACTGATTTGCCAAAGAAACCAAGAGCACCAGCTCCTCACCTGTTTGCCCACTCTCCCCATGAGAGTGTTAAGTGAGTGAAGTCGCTCAGTGTGTCCGACTCTTTGTGACCCCAGGGACTACAGCCTATCAGGCTCCTCCGTCCATGGGATTTTCCAGGCAAGAGTGCTGGAGTGGATTGCCATTTCCTTCTCCAGGGGATCTTCCCAACCCAGGAATCGAACCCGGATCTCCCACACTGCAGGCAGATGCTTTACCGTCTGAGCCACAGGGAAGCTCATAAGAGTGTATTCTTCCTTAAATAAATTATCACTTTCTTAACCTCCCTGCTTGTCTCTGAATTCTTTCATGATAAGGCAAGAAACTTAAATTCACTGGGAACAAGATGACTACTGAAGTCCTAACCTTTGGAAAGCTGGCAGAAACTTGAAGCTTACATGTAACCAGGCCAACTTTTCCACAGGATTTAAACAAGATCAGAATCTCATAACAGAAAAAATGAAAAAAAAAAAAAAAGGAAAGAAAAGGATTTTTTTTTAATTTTTGGTAGTTAGCAAAAAATCAGACATTAGTTATAGGGGAACAATAAATAACTGTGGTTTTCTTACTAGAAAACGTGGAGGCCAAAAGAAAATGAAAGACTGTTAATAAACTGCTGAAAGAAGTGCAAACCCATAATTCTATATGCAATGAAAATATCGTTCAGGAGAGAGGGTTAGGTTTTTCTCAGATGAAGGAAAAATAAAAGAAGTTATTGTCAGTATATCAATTCTATAAAAATTATTAAAGAAGATTTCCATACAGAAGAGAGTTATATAAGAAGAAAACTTAGAATATAAAAAAGAATAACAGCAGAGATATCATATTGTGAAATGAGAGTATCTCCTGCC
>SJYX01017573.1:0-53016 GCA_006410675.1 Oreotragus oreotragus | reverse complement strand
CCCAACAGCTTTGAGATATAATTTGCATGGCATATAATTCATTCATTTACAGTGTGCAATTCAGTGTTTTTTAATATATTCACAGAATTGTTCAACTGTCACCAATACCTAATTTTAGAACATTTCCCTCACCCCATAAAAAAATCCCATACTCATTAGCAATCACTCCCAACTTTCCCCCATCCTTAAGCTCCTGTCAGCCTCTAATTTATTTTCTGCCTCTATGGATTTGCCTGTTCTGGTCATTTCATAGAAATGGATTATACACTATTTTTGTCTTTTGTGACTAGGTTCTTTCATTGAACATAGTGTTTTCAAGATCATCCATATTGCAGCATATATCAGTACTTTATTTCTTTTTATGGCCAAATAATATTATTTTAATATACTGATATAATGGATACTCATGTTTACCAGGTTTGCTAAATTCTTTTAAAGCTAAAGTTGGCTTCATTGGTTATTTTAAATTTAAAGTTTCCTTATTCACTTATTCTCTGGTTTGGAATTATTTACTTTGACTCATCTTGCTTAATCAAGAAGTTAAAGGATTTAGAATCAAGCTTTTTAGATGCTTGCAGCAGGTGGCTCAATCTGGGTGACATATTGCTGGACAAATTAACTCTCCAAAGATTCTCTTCTGTGCATTTAGCTCTTCCATCCATCCTTCTCTACCAGATCACACTGTCTCTACTAGCAAGTTTTTTCTGACCTGTCAGCATATTGAAGTCTCTGTCACCTCACATTCTTTCAGCCCTCTTTTGGATTTCTATTCATATTCCTTCTGACACAGATGGCCTTGTATTCAACTATCACTCACTAGGATGGGAAGCTCTGGGTGGGCACGGTTGGTCCCTGATGCTTCTGTCTCTATTCAGGAAGGTAGACTGACTTGGCATAGGCTGGGGTCAAAGGTGGGCATTCAAGAAATAACTATCAGGTAAATAAATGGACAGAGTCAAGGACTGTTCTTTTCTTCCCTGGAAATTTACTCCTCTGAGTGAAATTTCGTATATAAGGCTCTTGATGCCTGGATAAAGTGCACTAGGTTCAAGGTGCCAATCTACTGCTCTGGGTACCTTTTTTTGTTTGGCTCCTTGATCTCAGGGACATGGAGGAGGCTGTGGTGCAAGCTCTCTTTATGGATCCTCTGCAGGGGATGTGAGAGGACAGGAACCAGTCATCTTCCCCAGTCTGGCTCCACTGATGCCTCAGGCTCCTAAGGGTTGGGAGGCATGTTGCAATTTTGATTTCCCAAGTTCAGAGGGGGCTTATATATGTGTCTATCTTAAGCTCCTTATTGTCTTTCTGCATATTAAGTGGCAAAACCAAGGTCTCTCTCAACGAGTGTATTCAAAAGGGAGATCAAGAGAGGAATTTGGATCAGATCTGATTAAACCCTAATCTCCTTATTACCATATTGGAAGGAGAGCACTACCAGCACCAATGGTAGGGCCTTTTCCACGGAGCTGCTCATGTGGCTTGGTCTGGTAGACAGGACCCAGGGACCCAGGAGGGCCTGTGCTGCCCTCACAGGTGGGAGAGGCCTTTCTCCGAGTTTGTAAATCTTTAAATTGAGCTGGGAATGGAGAGCACTGAGGTTGAACAGATGGGCTGTGGCTACTCCACTGCGGGCTAATGAGAAATCGGCATGTCCAGATAACAAAGAGCTCTGGAGGGACCCAGTCCAGCCAGCTTAGGAGAGCTTAGAGGAGGGCAAGGGCGGCACTGAAGAATCATCAATGTGGAGCTTTTGACTGCTTCATGAAGCCAACATATTGCCCTTAATTCTTTCTTCCTGAAATAACACTTGGTTCATCAGAGATGTCCAATCTTGACACAGGTTAGGCATATGTATCTCTTAAAAAAAAAAAAGAATTGAGTAAGTGGAGCAAAAATGACAATACGACACGGCAGCTGAGAAATAACAGGGGAGGATTTCCCATAAACCAAATCTAATTTATAGTTGGCACTTGCAAGGGGTTGTGAAGCCTTACACTTAATAGAGGCTTAATGGGTATTTGTTGAATTTAATGATTTGAACCATTTGCAGCAAAACAAATTCCACTTTGTCTGAATTGCTCAGATAGGTTTCTTCTTCACTCCATTTAGTGCAGCAGGCAGGTAAAATTTTCCATGTGCAATTGAAGCATAGGATGAGAGACCCTGGCCCATTTGTAGCCTGTGCCTTAAGTCGCAGAGGCATGTGATAATTGTACTGAAATAGAAGGAACTTGGCCTGAGTCCTGACTCTGTAATTTACCCACCCATAAAAACACAGGGCTTTTTGGTGAGAAATAACGTTTATGGCAAAATAACACAGTATATGGCACAGAGTTGCTTACAGAAATAAATTGCGTTTTCCCCTTAAGAAGGTACTAGACAAAACTCAGTGATTTAGCCTCAGGGTGCCCACTAAATTGTCTATGTTGTTGTTGTTCAGTCACTAAGTTGTGTCCAACTCTGTGACTCTGTAAACTGTAGCTTGCTAGGCTCCTTGGTCCATGGGATTTTCCAGGCAAGAATACTGGCATGGGTTGCCATTTCCTTCTCCTTGTCTCCTGCATTTCATACATTGGCAGGCAGATTCTTTACCTCTGAGCCATCAGGGAAAAAGTATCCCTATATTCTGAGAAAATTTTGAACATAAAAGGGGCTGTGCTGGCATCAAAAGATGGATTTGCATTAATTATGAGAACATACATGTCAGAGTGGAAGTCCAGATAATCAACTGGAGCTGATGCCTTTGCCCTTGAAAAGACAGACATCACACCTATAGCCTGAAAGTAAGATTAGGAGAGACAAGTGATGAGGAAGAAGGTGGCACCAAATGAAAAACCCATAGCAAAAACTGCCTTCTAAAGGACTAAGAATGGTTTATTTCCCCTGATTAGACCATATAAATCTCTATTTTATGCTCAGATCATATAAATCCCTATTTTATCATATGGTTTGGTTGCAGAAGCTGGCTGAGGGAGGAGCTTTGGAGTTAGTAAAGTTAGAGGAAGGGGTTGTAGCAAAGAGTGTACATTTTAGGAGCTGGAGTTTTTGATCTACTGTTACGTGAAAAATCCCCTGATTAGACCATATAAATCTCTATTTTATGCTCAGATCATATAAATCCCTATTTTATCATATGGTTTGGTTGCAGAAGGTGGCTGAGGGAGGAGCTTTGGAGTTAGTAAAGTTAGAGGAAGGGGTTGTAGCAAAGAGTGTACATTTTAGGAGCTGGAGTTTTTGATCTACTGTTACGTGAAAAAGTCTGGAAGCAGGGGGCACAGGCTGCCAGATGTCTTCAAAGCTGTCCAGGTGAGTCTTGCATGTAGCTCAGGTTGCAGTCCTCTGATTCAGATTATCTGGGCTGAAACACTTTCCTTTAGGCTGAAACACTTTCCTTTAGGCTGGAACTAGAGTCAGATCATTTTGCAATCAGGGCAAGTGGTGGTTTTTAAAATACTTTTTAAATATACAGAGAGTGGACCCTCCCCCAAGATATACCAAGTCAGGATCTCTGGGAAGGGGGTGAGAGTTGGAATCTGCATTTTAATCAGCTGTCACTTATGCTCATTTGTGTCTGAAATGGAATGCCAGGGACTGCTGTTGCAGTCTATATTATAGAATCACCTCAATTCAGTTTAGTTCAGTGGCTCAGTCGTGTCCGACTCTTTGCAACCCCTTGGACTGCAATATGCCAGGCCTTCCTGTCCATCACCAACACCTGAGCTTACTCAAACTCATGTCCATTGAGTCCGTGATGCCATCCAACCATCTCATCCTCTGTTGTTCCCTTCTACTCCTGCCTTCAATCTTTCCCAGCATCAGGGCTTTTTCAAATGAGTCAGTTCTTTACATCAGGTGGCCAAAGTATTGGAGTTTCAGCTTCAGCATCAGTTCTTCCAATGAATATTCAGGACTGATTTCCTTTAGGATGGACTAGTTTGATCTCCCTGAAGTCCAGAGGATTCTCAAGAGTCTTCTCCAACAGCACAGTTCAAAAGCATCAATTCTTCGGCGCTCAGCCTTCTTTATGGTGCAGCTCTCACATCCATATGTTACTGGAAAAAACATAGCTTTTTTTTTTAAACATTTATAAAAATGTGCAAAACCAGGAAAAAGGTGCAGAGAGAGACCTTTTCAAGAAGAAAAAGACATAGATGACAGAATAGGAAAAAAAAAAAAAGAAAAGTGAAATCTGCCTAGAATACATTTAAATTATTGATGTGATATTTATAATATATCAGATCCCTGGGGGAAATTAATTATTCAGCAATTACAATCAGAGCAATTGACTAAACTTTGGAAAAGTTTAAATGAAGTTAGAGTTCTGTCTCATGTAATATAATGATTAATTCCATTACAATTAAGTTAAGTGTCTTCTTATAAATCAGCAGGAAAGGATGAGTACCTTAGTAGAAAATATGTAAAGTTTATAAGCTATTAAGAAAAGAAGAAATGTAAATGAAGATTTAGAATATGAAAAAATATTCAAATATTAAACAAAATCATTTGTTTATTTTGCAAAGAGAACAATTATGGAGGCATTGTGGTAAATTGACCTCACTTCTACTCTATTGAGTAGAGGTTGTCAGTTGATATTGTAATTTTACAGGACAATTTGGAAGCATATATTTAGATTCATAAAGATATGTAGTTTTAAAATGTCCAGAATCTTTCAATAAGTAATTTCACTTTCAGGATATTTTAGGACATAATGAGATATTTGGCTAATGATTATCACATAAGGATGCTCAACATAGGATTATTTTTTATAGTGAAAATTAGAAGCAGTATAAATGTCCATAATAAGGGATTGTTTAAAAAAGTAAATTTTGGTTTAGCCCTATACTGTAGTTCTGTAAAACCTTAACAAACCACTTTTTTGAAGAAAAATGAGATGGAGAAAGTGTGTGCTGTTATTAAAGGACCAAAAAGACCACTGAAGAAATCTGAATATTGGCTTCTGGGGAGGAATTTAAATCTACCCCACACCTGGCAGAATGATGAATAGAATAGTTAAATCTGAGCATATTTTATTGAGTAATATTTTAGCAGGTAGAATAACTTTGTATAATTATAAGGGCATGTTCGGATGAGAGTTACTGTTTTCTTCCTTTTTGTCCTGCCAGAATTGTAATGGTATTTTTTATGTTTGGCTGACCTGTTTCTGTCTTCTTAGAGGTGGGGAGAGCTGAGAAAGTAGACATGGAGGAGAGGGCAGAGGGTACAGTGACGGGGCAGATACTCTCTCCTATTGTTTTTTTCTCTTAGTCCTTTCCTCTAATTCTGCTGGAGTCGGGGAGTCTCCTCCTTGTATTCCAATGATATAAGGCAAGATCCTCTTTGGGTTTAGAGGAAACAGAGAGGCCTACAACTTAGGCATCCCCAGCATAGGAAGAAGAAGTGATCCTCCTCTAGTTTATCTGTCATAGATTAGAGCTTGAGTCTGACCATACATCTTGTTCTCTGGATGTGTTTATTTCACTTGAACACCTTTCACATTATACTGGTCTAAGACAGTATTGGGTGATTCTAGGTTTTGACCTAATACTGTCTGATTCTAATCAGAATTATCTCTGTCTCTAAACTTGAGAGGCTAGTTTTACAAATTGCCCGATTATATATAAAAAATAGAGCTCTGACTCACAGCAGCAGTCAATCCAGGAAGACAATTAAAACCTCTGTAGCAACTGGCTCAAAGCAGTCAGGATTTAACCAGTAACTGAAAATGACCCTAATTTTTGCCTCTGCTTCCAATTTATGACCAACCAGTGAGAGCCAAATATACTCCCCTAACCAATCACATATTCAAAAGCAGAGACATTACTTTGCCGACTAAGGTCTGTCTAGTCAAGGCTATGGTTTTTCCTGTGGTCATGTATGGATGTGAGAGTTGGACTGTGAAGAAACCTGAGTGCTGAAGAATTGATGCTTTTGAACTGTGGTGTTGGAGAAGACTCTTGAGAGTCCCTTGGACTGCAAGGAGATCCAACCAGTCCATTCTGAAGGAGATCAGTCCTGGGATTTCTTTGGAAGGAATGATGCTAAAGCTGAAACTCCAGTACTTTGGCCACCTCATGCAGAGTTGACTCATTGGAAAAGACTCTGATGCTGGGAGGGATTGGGGGCAGGAGGAGAAGGTGACAACAAAGGATGAGATGGCTGGATGGCATCACGGGCTCGATGGACGCGAGTCTGAGTGAACTCCGGGAGTTGGTGATGGACAGGGAGGCCTGGCGTGCTGCGATTCATGAGGTTGCAAAGAGTCGGACACGACTGAGTGACTGAACTGAACCGATCACATAGGATGCTCTGCTTTTAGTTATCCTGCTTCTGGCTTCTTAGATGCCAACAACCTTCAAGAATAGCATGCCTTAGACTCCCCTTATTTCAATATGCAGCTTTTACACCACTCTGCCAGCCTCTGAGACTTCTCCATGGCTCAATGGTAAAAAATTCACCTGCAGTGCAGGAGATGCTAGAGACATGGGTTCAATCCTTGGGGTGGGATAATCCTCTGGAGGAGGAAATGGCAACTCACTCTAGTACTCTTGCCTGGAAAATCCCATGGACAGAGGAGCATGGCAGGCTGCCATCCACAGGGTCTCAGAGGGTCAAACACAGCTGAGCAACAGAGCACACTTGCCTGCCTCTGAGCTTCTGTGAAATTCAGATGATGGTGGCTGACTCTTGCTATACCAAGCTCGGAGTAGTTTTTACTTGTTTTCGTTTGGGTGTTCTTTGTTTGTTTTTACACTCCCTATTTATCTCTCTATATGAATATGACTATCTACTGAGGAATATATATTATGAATGGAGAAATATTCTCTATGTAGAAATGCATATAGTAATTGCAAAAAGTATAAATTGATTTATCTTGGAAAACAAGATACACAGGTTGGTCAGACTGGAATTTAAGGGAGGCCTTGCTCCCAGCAAAGTTTCAAGTTATAAAACTTCAGGGAAGAAGAAAAACACAGGTAGACTGGAATCAGGGAGGGCAGTGAGGGTAAGAAACTGGAGCAGGGGCCATGCGGGGGCAGGACACCTAAGGTCAGCATGATTTACCTTAAAGGTTCAACAAGTAGATTGACTGGGTACAGTTCAGAAGTGCTCTATGGAGTAGAGAGGAAAGGAGGCTGGAGGCAGGGGGAATAGCCAGAGTTCATGTAATAGCGTAGGAGAGATGCTGAGGCTATCCCAAAAGACCAGTCATTATTTTATTTTATTTTTTTCTATATGGAAAGTCTTTATTTATTTTTTTTATATATATATTTTTGGTTTTGGCATACATTGACATGAATCCGTCATGGGTGTACATGAACTCCAGAAACATGCTGTGATGGTTCATTTTCTATATCAATTTGACTGGGCCATGGTGTGCCCAGATATTTGGCTAAACATCATTTAGAGTGTTTCTATGAGGTTGTTTGTGGATGAGATTAACATTTAAATAGGTAGACTGAATAAAACAGATTGACCTCCATAATGTGGGTGGACCTCATCCAATCCACTGAAGGCCTGAATAGACAAAAGGCTGACCTTCCCTAAGTAAGAGAATTCTTCTGACTTCAAGCTAGAACACTGGCTATTCCTTGTCCTACAGCTACTTCCAATCTTGAAACTCAAACTGATTGTCTCCTCTGCAGATATTTGGACTTGTCAGTTCAGTTCAGTTCACTTCAGTCACTCAGTTGTGTCCAACTCTTTGCAACCCTGTGGACTGCAGCACACCAGGCCTCCCTGTCCATCACCAACTCCTGGAGCTTGCTGAAACTCATGTACGTTGAGTCGGTGATGCCATCCAACCATCTCATCTTCTGTCATCCCCTTCTTCTCCCGCCTTCAATCTTTCCCAGCATCAGGGTCTTTTCCAATGAGTCAGTTCTTTGCATCAGGTAGTCAAAGTATTGTAGTTTCAGCTTCAGCATCAGTCCTTCCAGTGAACACCCAGGACTGATTTCCTTTAGGATGGACTGGTTTGATCTTGCTGTCCAAGGGCTTCTCAAGAGTCTTCTCCAACACCATAGTTCAAAAGCATCAGTTCTTCAGTGCTCAACTTACTTGTCAGTCTCCGTAATTGCATGAGCCAATACTCCATAATAGATCAGGATATCTCAATCAGTCTCTCCCCTCTTTCCTCCCACCTGCCCCTCCTTCTTCCTCTCCATTTTTGCACCCCTCTTTCATCCTCCCTCTTTCTCTGTGTGTACACACACCATACTAATACACACACAATAGGAAAACTGTTAAGACTTTGATTGGAGTTAAAAGACTGATAAGCTGTGATGAATGAAAGAACTGGAGGTGTTTAAGCTAAAAGAATTATTGAGTAAAATGGAAAAATATACAATGCCAGGAATGATATGGGGCAAAAGAAGAAGGGGATTGGTCAGTCCTTTTTGCAATGTGTTCAGTTGAAACAACTGCAAGATATCCAAGAGGAGCTGGAGAGTGGGCCTATAAAAGATTCTCAGTAACTGTTCTTAAACCAGAAAAATCATTATGATATAAAAGTCTAATGAAGTATAAATAGGTTGGCTGTTTAAAACAATCATTTTCATCTCTGACACTACAGGTTATCATCAGTTTTCTTAAGGAATATCAACAAATTAATTTTAATCAAAATTAATTTTAGTTTATTTTGCTCAGTATTCATGATCTGAAGCATCCCACATTAGTGGGAGTGCTGTGGAATGAAGAAGTCTCTCATACATAATATTTTGCAACTGAAAGCAAGTTGTAATTGTTATGCAGAGTTATCCAGCTTGCCTGTCTACACTGAACTCAATGGGTGACCCTTTCAATCTTCAATTCTCTTTGCTTTGGGCATAGCCATTCTCAATGGTGGACAGAGAGACTGCTCAAAAACATTGACTGCCAAATGCAAAAACATGAACCAGGGTTAGAAAAACAGGATTAATGTAGTCTGCTTAATGAATGTTCACTGCTGAATGACTCCTCGGCAAGGAGGCAAATGTCCAATAGATTTAGGGATGTAACGAGAGCAGCCAGAGCAGGTCCACTGGTGGCATCTTTCCCTGAGCTGTCTGCTGCCCTGCCTCGCGCTTCAGTCCCTGCACACTGAATCGTTAACCTTTGGCACTGAGTAGGGTTCAGCGTTTCAGAAGTGTCTTGATTATGAAAAATCTGCCAGCACTAATGGGGAACCTCTGACCCAGGTGTCAGTCCAGCCTTACAGCTCCACAGCTGCTGCGATTTTGATTGAAAAACAGGTCTCTGGTGTCAGGAACAAAGTAACTGGGAATTGGGCCACCTGTAATAGTCATACTTTTATGTAGACCATGAAGAGCCTTCCTTTCTTTTCTTTTACTGTCACAAGACTGGTTTCCTACATTATCTGAACACAAAATTTACAAACCACTGTCTTCAGCTGCCTTACTGCCATTTCACCCATCCACCTCATTTAGGGACCCATCTGATCCCCGGCTGAACACACCAATGTATTTCTTCTTAGGCAACCTCTCCTTCGTTGATCTCTTCTATTCTTCTGTTATTGCACCCAAGGCTATGATCAACTTCTGGTCTGAGAGCAAGTCCATCTCATTTGCAGGCTGTGTGACTCAGTTCTTTCTCTTTGCCCTCTTCATTGTGACTGAGGGGTTTCTCCTGGCAGCCATGGCTTATGACCGCTTCATTGCCATCTGCAATCCTCTCCTTCACACTGTCCAGATGCTGTCTCTTATACACATCTAGATGTGTATAAGAGACAGTTTATACACACACACACACACACACACACACACACACACACACACACACACGTCAGGGGCTGTTAGTCACATTAACCACCTAGTCATCAGATAGGAGGGCAATTATATCAGCATGGACTTGAGTAGCTGGGAAGGCTTTTTGGAAGAGGTAGCAGTGGAACTAGGCATGGAATAATACATAGGACAGGCAGAGAGGGAGATGGAGAGCAACTTGAAACCGAGAAGACAATTTGGACTAATTTTTTTAAGCCAGAAAATCCACTGGAATTCCAGTTTGAAAGTCATCACTGCATCCCTAGAGACTGGCATTTGACAGACCACATAGCTGATTAAATAAAAACTGTTTGTTGAGCCTTGTATAGCCAGGGAATAGTGGAAAGTGTGTCCTGAATTTCTCAGAACTCCCCTGAAGCAAGAAGATAATTTTTTTTTAATTCTTAAAAAATTAAAAAAGAGAGATAAACAACTTTCTAAGAGCCCAACTAGCATGTTTCTGTAGCTGAAAACAACTTGTTTTTGAAAAGGGACACTATTACTATACTTTTCTTTTGAGTGAGTACAAGTTTATTTTTTAGCACCTTAGCAAAGTTCAACTGGCTTACTCATTCAGTAAGTATTTCTGAAGGTCTCCTATATGCCAGGCACTATTCTAGGCACTGAATATACAACAGTGAAATAAAGACAGAAATTTCTGTCTTGTTATAGCTTATTTTCTAGTGTCTGTAGGGAAAACTACCATTTTAGTTTAATTAATGAGTAATTTATGTAACATGCTAGAAGGTGATGTGATATCAAATGAACAAAAAAACATAAGCAGGTTAAGGGAATAGGTTGTTGTACTAAGGAAGGGGAATCAATTTTTCTACTGTTGCATTTTACATTTTTATATTATTTTTTATTGAGCTACTTCTCTGCCATAAAATTCACTCTTTTAAAGTGGATAATTCATTCTTACTGCCTAATTCCAGTACATTTTTACCATCTCCCATCAAAACTCTGTATTTATGAGTAGTGCCTGTCTACCTCCCCCGACCACTTTCCTCCAGCTCCTTGAAACCAATCCTATATTTTCTGTGTTTCTATGGATTTTCCAAATCTGGACATTTCATATTAATGGAATCATACAATATGTTGTGAATTGTGTCTGACTTCTTTCACTTATCATAATGCTTTCAGAGCTCCTCCATGTAGCTTTTTATGGCCGTATAATACTCAATCAGAGGAACTAGATATCAAGTTGCCAACATCCTCTGGATCATAGAAAAGCAAGGGGATTCCAAAAAAACATCTGCTTCTGCTTCATTGACTCCTCTAAAGCCTTTAACTGTGTGGATCAGAGCAAACTATGAAATATTCTTAAAGAGATGGGAATACCAGACCACCTTACCTGCCGCCTGAGAAACCTGTATGCAGAGCAAGAAGTAATAGTTAGAACCAGACATGGATCAACAGACTGGTTCCAACTTGGGAAAGGAGTACGTCAAGGCTGTATATTGTTACCCTGCTTATTTAACTTATATGCAGAGTATATCATATGAAATGCTGGGCTGGATGACTCACAACGTAGAATCAAGATTGCTAGGAGAAATATCAACAAACAGCCTCAGATATGCAGAAAGTAAAGAGGAATTAAAGAGCCTCTTGAAGGTGAAAGAGGAGAATGAAAAAGCTGGCTTGAAACTCAGCATTATAAAAACTAAGATCATTTCATCTGGTCCCATCACTTCATGGCAAATAGAAGGAGACAAAGAGGAAACAGCAGCAGATTTTATTTTCTTGGGTTTCAAAATCACTGAGGACTGTGACTATGGCCATGAAGTTGAAAGATGCTTATTCCTTGGAAAGAAAGCTATGACAAACCTAGACAGCATGTTAAAAAGCAGAGATATCATTTTGCTGACAAAAAGTTCATATAATCAAAGCTGTGGTTTTTCCAGTAGTGATGTACAGATGTGAAAGTTGGACCATGAAGAAGACTGAGCATCAAAGAATTGATATTTTCAAATTGTGGTGCTGGAGTAGACTCTTGAGAATCCCCTGGACTGCAAGAAGATCAAGCCAGTCAATCCTAAAGGAAAATCAACCCTGAATATTCACTGGGAGGACTGATGCTGAAACTGAAGCTCTAATACGTTGGATACCTGATGTAAAGAGCCAATTCACTGGAAAAGACCCTGATGCTGGGAAAGACTGAGGACAGGAGGAGAAAGAAATGGCAGAGGGTGGGATAGTTAGATAGGATCCCTGACTCGGTGGATGTAACTTTGATCAAAGTCCAGGAGATAGTAAAGGACGGAGGAGCCTGGCTTGCTGCATTCCATGCAGTTGCAGATTCAGACATGACTTAGCAACTGAACAATAGCAGCAAATAGTCAATTGTATGTACCACGTTTGTCAGTCCATTCATCAACTAATGGACACTTTCATGTGCAAGTTTTTATTTGGCCATATGTTTTCAATTTTCTTGGATATGTTAGTATGTCTGGTGGAATTGCTGGGTGCAATGGTAACTCTATGTTTAACTTTCTGTGGAACTTTCAAACTACGTTCCAGAGCAGCTGTACCATTTTACTTTCCCAGAAGCAGAGAGAGTTTGAATTTCTCCACATTTTCATCAAGACTTGTTATTGTCCATCTTTTGTTAGTATAACCATCCTAAATGGTATTGTGGTTTTGATTTGTGTTTCCCTTAGGGCTATTAATAGTGAACATCTTTTCACAATGACCTTTTGTATATCTTCCTTGGAGAAATGTCTTGTTACATCATTTGCTTCTTACTGTTGTCTTTTATTGTTTGTGTTTTGATTTGTAAGAATTCTTTATGTATTTATATATATTTATACACACACACATATATATGTCTATATATTCTTGTCAGATTATAATATAACTCATAAATATTTTTTCCTGTTGTATGGATTGTATTTTTGCTTTCTCATACTGTCTTTGAAATACAAATCTTTTTTCATTTTATAAGTCCAATTTATCTATTTTTTTCATTTTTCATTGTGTTTTTGGTATCATATCTAGGAAACCATTCTCTAATCCAAGATTCTGAATACTTATGCCTGTGTTTTCTTAAATAATCTTGAGTTTTAATTCTTATATTTAGGTCTTTGATTCATTTTGAGAACATTTTTGTGCTTGTGGAATCCTTTTGTTCCCGTATTATTTGTGGGCATTATTTCACCATTTTCTTATCTTGGAACTCTTGTTGAAGATCTGTTGACATTCAGTTTAGATCAGTTCAATTCAGTCCCTCAGTCATGTGTGACTCTTTGCGACCCCATGAATTGCAGCACGCCAGGCCTCCCTGTCCATCACCAACTCCCGGAGTTCACTCAGACTCACATCCATCAAGTCCGTGATGCCATCCAGCCATCTCATCCTCTGTCATCCCCTTCTCCTCCTGCCCCCAATCCCTCCCATCATCAGAGTCTTTTCCAATGAGTCAACTCTTCACATGAGGTGGCCAGAGTACTGGAGTTTCAGCTTTAGCATCATTCCTTCCAAAGAAATCCCAGGGTTGATCTCCTTCAGAATGGACTGGTTGGATCTCCTNGGGGGGTTCAGGATTGGGAACTCATGTATACCTGTGGCGGATTCATGTCAATGTATGGCAAAACCAATACAGTATTATAAAGATAAATAAATAAAAAAAAACTTTATTGCTGAAAAGCACTAACTACTGTTTGAACCTTCAGTGAGTCATAATCTTTTTTTGCAGTATTATTGTCAAAGATCACTGATTACGTATCACCGCAGCAGATATAATAATGAGAGAAGAGTTGGAAATATTGTGAGAATTATCAAAACATGATACAGAGACATGAAATGAGCAAATGCCTTTGGAAAAATGGTGCCTATATACTTGCTCGATGTAGGGTTGCCACAACCCTTCGATTTGTAAATAATGTAACACTGTCTGCTTTGTCAAAGATCACTGATTACGTATCACCGCAGCAGATATAATAATGAGAGAAGAGTCAGAAATATTGTGAGAATTATCAAAACATGATACAGAGACATGAAATGAGCAAATGCCTTTGGAAAAATGGTGCCTATATACTTGCTCGATGTAGGGTTGCCACAACCCTTCGATTTGTAAATAATGTAACACTGTCTGCAAAGCTGAAACTCCAGTACTTTGGTCACCTCATGAGAAGAGTTGACTCACTGGAAAAGACTTTGATGCTGGGAGGGATTGGGGGCAGGAGGAGAAGGGGACGACAGAGGATGAGATGGCTGGATGGCATCACTGATTCGATGGACGTGAATCTGAGTGAACTCCAGGAGATGGTGATGAACAGGGAGGCCTGGCATGCTGCGATTCATGGGGTCGCAAAGAGTCGGACACGATTGAGCGACTGAACTGAACTGAACTGATCCTCAAAGCACAGTAAGGCGAAATACAGTAAAATGAGGTATGTCTGTACTTGACCTAGATGCTGCTTCCATCACTGGGTGGATCAACACATCAGTAACAATGAGTAAATGCTACAAAAGGACTGTTGTTTCCCTTCTACCCTCTTTCCAAAGTCTCCCAAGGATTCTGGGTAATGTAGTCCAGCCTACTCAGGTTGACACATCAGAAGACCATCACACCTTTTCTTCTAAGTAGCGGAACTGTCATTCTGATAACATGCAGCAGCTCGACACTTTTAGAACTAGATGTGCCAGCTCCCAAATAAGCTGGTTTGTTGGGGGTCATTCAGTTTAGACATTGTAAAAAAAATATCTTGGTAGTTTCAGGACAGAAAAGGTCAGAGTCATCATTTACACAAAGACTTTGCAACTTATGGACAGAGAGCTTTCAATTACTATTCTAACCACACTAAGAATAAAGCAGGAATAATATGACTTGTGCCATTCGATTTGACTGAGAGGCTAAGACTCCAGATCCTGAGCTCATTCCCACCTGACTTTGCCCATAGAAAAGTTACTGAAATGAATTTACATTCTGATGAATTGCATGCATACTTTTAGGTTAGAAACTAAATTTTAAACATTGGTGTCAACTCTTTTCTTTTCTCAGAAGACATAGACTTTCCCTGGAGCCTACTGTATAAGCACTAGAGTATCATCCTAGGCAAAGACAGAGAAAAATTTAAATTAAAGTCTAAAATTGGGTCTCTTAACCCAGGTACTCCACTCCAGTATGTAAATATCACAGCTAGAAAATAGGTAAATAATTCGGCAGTGTTTGATGTGAGATTGAATAGCCAAATGATGTATGTGCCGTTACAATTCTTTGCTATGATATATAATCCAACTGCAGATATAGGCCAAACAAATTAATGAATCTTTGAATCTCTCATAATGAATTTTTGCTAGCTTTTCAAAAAGATTTAAACCATTAATTCAATCCATCAACAGTCATTTTGGAGCAATTGCTGGGCATGAGACACTATTTCTGTGGCTGAAATAATAGGGATACTTAAGATGTGGCAAGTTGGCAAGAAACTTAGTTTATTTGTGCAAATAAAGCATACTATAAAAACAAGAGTCATTCTCAGTAATGCTAGAAAAGTGTTTTGCAGTGGCATGCGTGGGCAGATTCCTTTCAATTGAGTAGGATCAGAGATGCTCTCTGAGCTGAGCCTTGAAAAATGGGTGGAGTTTTGTGGAATGGAATTGGGGGCAGACAGTCTGTGGGTGCATTGTTGAATCTGTTTTTGTCTGGTTCAAGAGGCCAGGTGAAGATAGAAGATATGAAATTTTAAAAGGGTACTTACCTCTTGATTCTTCAATTTATCCTTTCATTACTATGATTGGGACTTAAAGTGTTTACAATTAAAGTTAATGAACGTTTTATTGCTCATGACAGTTCACAGCAAATTAGTCTCTTACTTTCTTCTCAAAGTGGGAGAAGGCCCCAGGAAACCTCTCCCTGAAGCTAGAGCTGTGGAGCACTGGCTCTGCAGGATGCTCTGTGGAGGTGAACTTGGGGAGCAGGGATTCTTCCAGGAAGGATCCCCTATGAAATGTGCCAAGGCTGATTGGAGGTGGAATGCTGAGAACAACCTGGTGGAGTTAAGGGAACAAGAGGAGGCTTGGCCCCTGCCCTCGGGCAGCCTGAGGATCCTGTGAGTGTTGGTCTCACCTTCTGGTCTGGTACTGGAGGTGGGCTTGACCTCCAAGAGCCCCTGCCCTTCCCTTCCCTGTGACTGTGGGTCCTCCCAGCCTCTGCCTCATCTCTGAGGATGAGCCCTTTTCTTTCTTCCTTTTCCCCACTTCCTTCCTTCCTTCCTTTCTTCCTTTCTTCCTTGGTTGTTGTGTTGGTGGTCATTAAAGATACTGGAATGTGTTTTTATTTGGTTTTCTAAGGAGGCTTTCAACAATATTCTGTTGTATTGACTTGGCCAAAAAGTTCATTCAGTTCATTGATGGAAAAACCTGAATGAACTTTTTGCCAAGCCAGTATAATCATCCTAGGATGATGTTATACAGCGTGAGATTGGGGACCCTCCCTCTCTCCCTAGAGTACTGCAGCAGTCCTGCTCTGGGGTCTGCAGCCCTATATCACAGCCCCCACTTGGTGAACAGTGCTTCTTGCAAGGTGTCTCCTGGGCTCCCAATGGGAACAGCCTAGCTGTTTACATCTCTGTGTATGTTTTCATCTTTTAAAAGATTCCATGGTTAAAAGGATTTAAAAACACCCGACTGAATCCTCTCCCAGGGTCCTTTGACTCTCAGATTTCATGATTATTTCACCACAATCAACTGTAGTAACTCCTAGGCCTACGACTGCACTAAGGCCATCTGCTGGACTTTCACACCCGAATATTGACAGGACTTTCTCTGCCATAGCCTGAATATTCGTATCATCCCTCCACCAATTTATATTCTAAGGTGATGATATTAGGAGGTGGGGCCTTTGGGAGGTCTTGAGGGCCAAGCTTTCATGAATGGGGTTAATCCCCTTATAAGAGAAGCCCAGAGAGCTCCCTCCTCCTTTCTGGCTTGAGAGGTTACAGTGAGATGACAGCCAGCACTGAGGAAGCAGGGTCTTAGCAGACACTGAAAATGCTGGCACCATGATTTAGACTTCCCAGCTTCCAGAAGTGTGAGGAGTAAATGTTTGTAAGACACGCAGTTGATGCTATTTTTGTTATAGCAGCATGAGTGGACTGAAGCCCTTGCCCTCCACAAACAGCTCTTCTCATCTCTGCACAAGTGCTGGTAGGCTTCCTGGTTGCCAGCCCTGTGTTTGGTCAGGGTAAGGACTGCATGGTGAGGGAGCATTGTGGAAGGAGCTCCCGCGGGTGCAGAATACATGTCAGATCCACTTCAGTAGTAGAACTGGGGGGCATGTACTTAGTGCTGGACTCAGCTTTCACCTCACTGAGCTAATCACTGTCAACACCCCAGACCTAGACCTGGGTGCTCACTTCTGCTCCAGTCCCATGCACACAGCTTCCAGCTTAAGATTTATGCTTGCACATCTGCCACACTCTTTCCATTCCCTCTAGCACGTCTCTTTGCAAAGAATTCATTATCTCCCTTTAAAGCTGCTTCTCTTTCCTGACTTCTCAGTGAGGCTGAAAAACTCAGAACCATCTGTATTAGCTCTGTCTTTCACCTTGAATATCTCTCGGGTTTCCAGATCCTGACAAGTTTCCTTTTTATTGTTTCTTGCTTCTGTGTCTCTTTTGCCATCACCATCCTTCTAGTTCAGGCTCTCATCATCCTCCAACTATCGCAAACATGTTCTCCCTCCGCTCCCATCTTCATGGCGAGTGCTTAGGGCTAATGCTTCTGAAGCTGTGCAGGGTAGCAAAACCTGGAGTCAGCACTTGTGTGACTTTCTATCAAACAAACAGTGCACATTCAGAATCTACTTCCATCCATCCCTCCACCCGCAATGGGATCCTATCTGATCCTTATGAATAAGAATCCCTTACTATCACCTTATTAGCCAAAGTCTCAACCCCCAAATAAAGATAACTTCTGCCACTATACTGTTTAAACTGTTCCTCATGTGAACCCATCTGAGTCCATCCTCAAGGCCCCATGCACACCCCACCATCTTTGTGAAATCTTCCCAAACAATCCCAATCAGAAGACTTTTCTCTATATCTGCCCCTTCTTGTGTCAGTTCACTGGATACTGTCAGATTCTGCTCTTTAGCTGTTTTGTGTGTGTGTGGGTGTGTGTGTGTGTGTGTGTGTGTGTGTGTGTTTAGCATATATATGGCCATGACATCTAAGAAGGAAACTCATGGAGAGCAAGGACCTGGGAAGTGTTTGCCTCAACCTGTTTCATGAGTAACCTGGCAAATGCCTGCTCTGCTTCCGGAAGTCTAATCTGTTGGAAAAATACTGAAGGGCATCAAAACTGTATTCAAGCTCTTATGTTAATTGATCATGATGAATAGCTCCAACTGCGTTTGTTTTTCCTTCACCTTGGTAAGTGCATTTTCTGAGAAAGTTGAGATCTGTAGTCAAGTGACCCATTCTGGCATATCCTAAGACTTATCATCTTGAGTTTCTTTTTAACTGGAGCTGAGAAGTTACGGATATAACATTTCTGTATGTTTTTACAAAATTCACACTTTGCTCACTATAATTTATGTTTTCCTTAGTAACTGGTGGAAACATTTTAAGGGTCAGTCTAGAAGTAGCAGAATCAGTAGAAACACCTTTTCTAAACCTTTCTTCCTTGTGTCATTAATCAAAAGAAACACACCTACTAACCCAGCCTGTCAGATTCACTCACAAAAGTTGCAATTTATCTCCAAAGCATTCTTGCCCCCTGAACCTGGTAGCTGATTGGGTAATGAGTAATTACACACCTTCAGTTATTGCTCTGACTTGGAATTTTTCAGCTTCTATTTTCTGTCAGTAAATGGAACTAAACTGCATGTGTTTTGGCTTGAGTATACAATGAATCAGAATTAATGAAATGTCATATCCATTAAAGCAAACTCAGAAAATTGCAAGCAAATATGGATAAGAGGGCTCTTAGTCCTCATTTTGCAGTTACAAGCAAAATGATAGTGACCATTTCACATAGACGACTATACAATCTTCCTTCCTGCTATCACTCTCTAGGACTTGGCCTGTCCTGAGAAAAGAAGGACATTACCAAAGCTTCCTTGAAAAATGCCCATGAGGGAATCCTAAATACTAAGGGTAGTTAGGGTTTTGAAATCTGTACTTTTTTAACTCAAATATGTGGCTGTCTCTCTTCTCTGTGGGAACTTGTTGTGACACTGGCTGTGTTATTTACTGCCTACTGTTGTGGACGATAAAGCCAAAGATGGGCTGACAAACACAGAACTGTAGATTGGCAATGGAATGTATTAGGTTTCGTTAGTCAACACTGTCTGTTTCCAGTGCTTCACACATTTGCCATTGGAAACGTGGGTAAAAGGTTTGCTCTATCGTTTCTTCTATGCATTGGTTTAAACATGGAAATGATTATCGACATAAAGTCCTGTTGGGGAGTCATCTTGGTGAAAGGCAGAGAAAAGCACTGTGCGGTTCCCCCAGATCCTTCCTGATGCCTTCCTGGTGCCAGATCCTTCCTTTCAGGTGCCTCCTCAGTGATGATCACTGGGACAGCAGGACGCTCAGACTGTTGCTGCTGCCTCTTACTGTCTTCACCGTCCACCCACAGGTATCACAGACCTAGGGGGATCTATACATGAGCGGAAGCCCTTCAGTTCATAGAAATAGTGAGAAATTACCCAAACAACTAAATAGAGAGAACTATAGGTTGCCTTACCATTGAGTAGCGGCCTCTGCATTCCTGATTTTGGTGTACTCTAGAGGCTGGACCATCAATGCTGTGTAAAACTGCAAATAAATGCCTGATCCTGGGGGTCTCTCAAGAGTACCATTGTTTGGGGCCCTCCTTTCATCAATGTGCATGGTATTTCTGTTGTGACAAATGTGTTTATTCCGTGAAAAAAGAATGCATTGTCTCTTGTTTAAGTGATGCATCATTAATTCTGTTGTGTGTGTGTGTGTGTGTGTGTGCACGCATGTGCATCTCAGTCGTGTCTGGTGTCTGATTCTTTGCCACCCCATGGACTATAGCTCACCCAGCTCCTCTGTCCATGAGATTCTCCTGGTGAGAATACTGGAGTGGGTTGCCATTTCCTTCTCCAGGGGTCTTCCCAACTTAGTGATCAAACTCATGCCTCTTGCATCTCCTACATTGGCAGGTGGATTCTTTACCACTATGCTACCTGGGAAGCCCCTAATTCTGAATTGATTATTATTGTTATTATGGACATGCTGAACAGCTTTGAGAATTTGTGGGATCTTATTTTCCCCAACCAGGGATCGAACCCTGGACCTCAAGAGTGAACACCAAGTGTTAACCACTGGGCCACCAGGGAATTCCCAATTCTGTCACATTTGATTTCAGCAAATTGATAAAGAGGGGATTAGGACCTCATTGGAGAGGGTGGAGATGGCACTTCTTGCCTAAACTGCTTCACAGGATGTAGAAGATCAAGCATGGATAAAGCACCTTTTGAAGCTCTCAGGGGATTGTAGACACCCTCCCTCATGTAGGACAGGAGGCATTCATGGAGACCCCTCTATAACCCAGCCTCTTGGGAGAAGCCTCGATGCTAGTCAGTTCATGTTACTATGAATTAATGGCTTTTATTCCTCTTTGAAGAATGTCTGAAGTACTCAGCCAGTATGAAGGTATGGGATTTCAGAGAAGCTAGGGTTTCCAGGTCTGGAATAATTCTTGTGACTTTCCAGGTTCTCTGCTTCCCTGACCAAAGCCCCCAAGTCATTTATTGCCCCTTTTCTGACCTGATCTTCCCTAAAGGTGGTATGTACCCTTTAAATTTTTACTTTTATTGCAACAAGGACAGTTCATGAATGAAATAGGAGGTAGGTTTGAACCCAGCGGCCTTCAGGGAAGAAATATTGAAAACTAGGGTCGAACTCTGGCCTCTTGGCTCTTGAAAAGGTGTCAAGGCCAGCTGGTTGGCCAGCTTCCTAATTCTGATGCTCCCTCCATGTGTTGCTTCCTGAAAGGCATAGCCTCTCACAGATGCAGTGTTATATTTGCTGCCTAATTTATTCATACAACACAGACAGAGAGCAATGGGAATGATATGTAAATACTGCACAGATCTTTTAGAGCATCTTCATCTTGAGAAATTAACCTGAATAAACCAGGAGTTCTCTGTTCTCTAACAGTCTCCCCAGAATCTCTCTCAGCCCTGCTTACTCTGAAGTGCAACTGAAGCGTGAAGAGGATCCATGGAGAGATAAAGCAGCATCGCTAGGTCAGGATTCCTCAGGAGGAGATGGCAGGCAGTCATGGGCCAGTAGGGTGAGCTCCAGACCAGAAGCTGCATGGTCTGGCTTCTGTTTCTGCTTCAGAAGTATTTACATCCATGTGTTACTTCCACATCCATGTGTTACTTCTAGAAGGTCATAACCTCTTATGGGAATTTTGTTTCACTATCTGAAAACTGCAGAGAGGGAATCAGGCAATCTCTAAGGATCTTCCTATCCAGCACTCCAGGCTTCGCTGTCCTTCACTATCTCCCAGAGTTTGCCCAAACTTATGTCCACTGAGTCAGTGATGCCATCCAACCAGCTTATCCTCCATTGCCCCCTTCTTCTGTCGTCAATATTTCCCAGCATCAGAGTCTTTTCCAATGAGTCGGTTCTGTGCATCAGGTGGCCAAAGTATTGGAGCTTCAGCTTCAGCATCAGATCTTCCAATGAATATTCAGACCTTCAGTGAATGAATATAAGTGTAGTTAAGACTCTTTGTTTCCACTGCAGGGGGTATAGATTCTATCCCTAGTTGGGGAACTAAGATCTCGGTATCTTAGTTCTTCTTGTCTTAGATCTTCCCATCTCCAGATCTGGTTCCATTCCACCTTGAGGCTAGCAGAGTTTCCTCTTTTTCCTGCCAGTAACGTGTGAGTCTCTTTCTTTTCTGCTTTCCTGGCCCTTCTTTGCCTTCCTCCCGAGGCTTCTTGACATCTCACAGCTGCCTTGCTTTGTTCTCCATCACACCAGGACACAGCAGCCGGCAGGAGCCAGAGACCAATCAGTATTTGATAAAGATAAATCTGTGCTTAGAGCTGGAGCAGATGTTTAGCCAATTAGGAGATGAAACCCTCTGCAGAAGTAGATCAGCTTCCATCTGAGGACTTTGGATTTTGCTGTAAAAATTACTCATTCCTTAAAAGTGCTTGTAGAATGTATCAAGGCACAAGATTAGGGTACTTGGGCTAGATTACTCAGTTACAGTGTGGCTTCAAGACACTGAATACTCTTATATTTAGAATGTTATAAAATATGGGTGTTTTAGAACGGAAGAGACTTTATTCCTTTTCTTCCTTACCCAGTGGAGGAGGTGTTCTACAGTCTTGTTTCTCAGAATGTGGTAACTAAACCAGCAGTCTCCCAATACTACCTGGGAACTTATTAGAGATGCAGACTCTCAGGCCCCATGCCAGACCTGCTAAGTTGGAATACACACTTCAATAAGATGCACAGATGATTTACATGTACAATGAGGTGTGAGAAACACTACTTTAAGATATCCCATTTGTGGTGCTGGAGAAGACTCTTGAGATTGCCTTGGACAAAAAGATATCAAACCAGTCGATCCTAAAGGAAATCTACCCTGAATATTCATTGGAAGGACTGCTCCTGAAGTTGAAGCTCCAATACTTTGGCCACTTGATGTGAAGAACTGACTCACTGGAAAAGACCCTGATGGTGGGAAAGATTGAGGGCAGGAGGAGAAGGGGGTGACAGAGGATGAGATGGTTGGATGGCATCACTGACTCAATGGGCATGAGTTTGAGCAAACTCTGGGAGATAGTGAAGGACAAGGAAACCTCGCATGCTGCAGTCCATGGGGTCACAAAGAGTTGGACACAGCTTAATGACTGAACAACAATGAGCGAGTTATCCCTAATAAAAGACAACATGTTGATATTTCCCTAGTGGCCATGCTTCCACTGCAAGGGGTACAGGTTCAATCCCCAGTTGGAGAACTAAGATCTCGGCATGCTGTGTGAATAGCCAAACAATAAATAAAATAGTAAAATACAGAGGTGATTCACATGTTTATTGAGCTGTGTGAAACACCGGACTGAGATTATTGTTGTTTTTCAGTCTTCTGAATTCATGGCTGCAGTCACCTTACCATTCGCAGACCACTCTAAGATATCCCTGATCAAAAGACAACATATCTTAGTTTAAACACGCTCAGACACAAGATGTTACCTACTTACTGCAGGGTGTTCAGTTTGGGAATACCTCTGAGCATCAGAACAGGCTTCCTTATAATAAAAAGAATAGTAAGTATTTATTTAACTCTGACCAAGTTCTTCTTGTAAATGCTTTATAAGTATGTGTTGCTTTGTTTGGCAGTCACAACAACCAGGTGAGATAGATACTATTTGTTTTTGTTCAATTTAATCTCCACAACACATGGATGAGGGGGATATTCTTTTATTTCCCAT
The DNA here is from genome assembly GCA_006410675.1 of Oreotragus oreotragus. Taxonomy (NCBI): domain Eukaryota; kingdom Metazoa; phylum Chordata; class Mammalia; order Artiodactyla; family Bovidae; genus Oreotragus; species Oreotragus oreotragus. Next base: position 29,820 of record SJYX01017573.1, on the reverse strand, counting down.
TTTCTATATGAGAAAGCTAAGACCAGAGACAATGACTAACCTGCCCAAGTCACATGGCTGGAGAGTGACTCATAAGCTCTAACCTAAGTAGTTTGACTCCAGAGCCCAACCTAATCACTATACTCTATGCTTATTCATTTTAGTGATAAAGGTGTTCCTTTCTGTAGTGTCTGCCCATCTTTATTCTAGAAGTACAAATACAATTTTATGTTTTTCTTATGTGAAAACTCAACTTATTTGGCACCAACTCTTATGATTACTGTTTTTGATATGTTCTTCATATGATATAATTATATATCCTTACCATGTTAGTCAAATGCCAGTCTGTAATGTTATAGACATAACAGAAGCAGAAGATATTAAGAAGAGGTGGCAAGAATACACAGAAGAACTGTACAAAAAGGTCTTCATGACCCAGATAATCATGGTGCTGTGATCACTAACCTAGAGCCAGACATCCTGGAATGTGAAGTCAAGTGGGCCTTAGGAATCATCACTATGAACAAAGCTATTGGAGGTGATGGAATTCCAGTTGAACTATTTCAAATCCTAAAAGATGATGCTGTGAAAATGCTACACTCAATATGCCAGCAAATTTGGAAAGTTTAGCAGTGGCCACAGAACTGGGAAATGTCAGTTTTCATTCCAGTTCCTAAGAAAGGAAATGCCAAAGAATATTCCAACTACTGCACAATTGCACTCATGTCACACGCTAGTAAAGTAGTGCTCAAAATTCTCCAAGTTAGGCTTCAGCAATAAGTGAAACGTGAACTTCCAGATGTTCAAGCTGGTTTTAGAAAAGGCAGAGGAATCAGAGATCAAATTGCCAACATCCACTGGATTGTCAGAAAAGCAAGAGAGTTCTAGAAAAACATCTATTTCTGCTTTATTGACTATGCCAAAGCCTTTGTCAGTGTGGATCACAATAAACTATGGAAAATTCTGAGAGAGATGGGAATACCAGACCGCCTGACCTGCTTCTTGAGAAATCTATATGCAGGTCAGGAAGCAACAGTTAGAACTGGACATGGAACAACAGACAGGTTTCAAATAGGAAAAGGAGTACATCAAGGCTGTATATTGTCACCCTGCTTATTTAACTTATATGCAGAGTACATCAGGAAGCCTCAAATACAGAGCAGGGTGTGCTTAATCAGTGGCTGAAGGGGAATTCTAGAAGGTTTCAGCAAGACTGAAACCATCCAGCAAAAAAATTAAGAATACATTTAAAAAAAAACCTAAATCATCAAACTACCTCCATAGCCAGCAGCCGTCAACATGTGATAACACTTATGCATCAGCAACAGATGTACCAAGTGGTTTTTTTTAAAGAATTTTTAAAAAATTAATTTATTTGGCTGAGCTGGGTCTTAGTTGCCATACATGGGATCTAGTTCCCTGAGCAGGGATCAAACCTGGGCAGAGTCTTAGCCACTGGAGCACCATGGAAGTCCCACATGTACCAATTTCCAAGACACACTTATCATAACAGTTCATCAGAATACAGTAAACATGTATCTTTAACAACTGTTACGGCTTATCCTTAGAATGCCAAAAATATGACACTTTTAGACAAAATTTTAAAACATGTTAACAGACTTATGTGTATACATACATAATACATAAAAACAGGTATGTATTATGTATGTGGGTACAGATACAGTGCACATACATACACAGATAATTTCTGGTAGTCAGAACAGTTGCAAACCACAGGTATTAGCCTATATTACAGACGGGGAAAGTGAGGCTAGGAGGGTTAAGAAGAGTGTACAGAGTAACACTTATTATCTCTTTCTCCTGGCCTGTTCCCTTGCTGTCACTGCCGAGTTACAGCTGATGCAGCTCCTTTCCCCACAAACATGTCTGGACTGAAAAATCAGATGACAAGCAGTATGGTGAGCAGAGGAATGGAAAGATGTGGATTTCAAGTTCTGACCCCCACCAAGTGACAGGAAACAGGCTACCCAGGTTTCCTGAGCACCACAGGGCTGCTGGAAGGACCAACTGCCTGAGCGCTCAATAAGTCAACGTGGGCAGTTGCTGCTGCTGCTGCTAAGTCGCTTCAGTCGTGTCCGACTCTGTGTGACCCCATAGACGGCAGCCCACCAGGCTCCCCCATCCCTGGGATTCTCCAGGCAAGAATACTGGAGTGGGTTGCCATTTCCTTCTCCAATGCATGAAAGAGAAAAGTGAAAGTGAAGTCGCTCAGTCTGTCCGACTGTTAGCGACCCCATGGACTGCAGCCCACCAGGCTACTCCGTCCATTGGATTTTCCAGGCAAGGGTACTGGGGTGGGGTGCCATTGCCTTCCCCGAACGTGAGCAGTTACAGAGGGGAATTACTGCTTTATCCATAAAGTTGTTTGTTTTTTTAAATTTTTTAATTATTTATTTGGTTGTGTTGGGTCTTAACTGCGGCACTCAGAATCTTCATTGCATCATGCAGGATCTTTTGCTGCAGGGCACAGACTCTCTAGCTGCGGTGCATGGACTCCATAGCTCATGGGCTTCAGTACCTGTGGCACACAGGCTCAAGAGTGCACCAGCTCAGTAACTGTAGGCTGCAGGCTTAGTTGATCCGAGGCATGTGGAATCTTAGTTCACCCAGCAGGGACTGAACCTTTGTCTCCTGCATTGCAAGGGGGATTCTTAACCAGTGGACCATCGGGGAAGTCCCATCCATGAGGTTTTTACTGCATTTGTTGTTGCCCAGTTATCTAACGATTTTCTCAGTATATTCTCATTCCTTGACAAGTAAGCTGACATCCACTCCACCTCATTCACATGTTATTTTTCCACACTGAGACATTAGACAGAAGAGGACGGTTTTCTTTTTCTACAATTTATTTGGCTACACCAGGTCTTAGTCGTGGCATATGGGATCTAGTTCCCTGACCAGGGACTAACATGGGCTCCTTGCATTGGAAGCTTGAAGTCTTAGCCAAGGATCCCCAGGGAATTCGCAAGGGCAGTTTTCTAACTGAGCTCCTAAGAGCCCTTACAGGCCCTGAGAGTGCAGGAAGTGAGTTTTCCTCTCTCCTACCCAAAGCAACTCTGCTTTATACAATCAGGAAAGAAAGGAGTACCCTGGGTTCAAAACCAATGCTATGAGACAGAGCGTGATCATATATAGGCAAAAAGAAATGCAATTAAAACCTTATGCAGGAAAACTGATCAAGTCACACACTGTAACTACATCTACAAGCTCCTAGAATATACAACTAACACTCAAAAGGCAAAGTGATCACAAGTCTTGCATCACACACTGAACAAAGCACACACAGAAGCTAACAGACATCCCAGCAGCTGAGACTTTCTTTCTGAGCTCAGTGTTTGGGGAAGGGTAAATCACTAAGGACATCAGGAACTGGGTCAAGGAAACACAGCTCTCAAGTCCTGATGTCAAGCTGGGGTCAAGTATAGACCCAGTCCAGTGTTCCTGCCTTCTGTGTCTGGAGCACTTTTCTTCTCCCTCCTCCCATGGGAACTTTTCTAGTGATACCTATTGAAGAGGAGCCCTGAGTTCCCCCCAACCCAGTCACTGCTCTCCCAGTCCTGTACAAGGATGCAGAACCACTATCTTTTCTAATCTGATTGAATAAAAAATACCTTTACTGTTAACAGTTGTCTCAACCATATACTTTAGAGTTTAAAAATGGTTAGAGCACATTTCTTGATGCTTTTCAAGTAGTTCTTCCAAATAAGGACTTCCCTGGTGGCTCAGATAGTAAAGCGTCTGTCTACAATGCGGGAGACCTGGGTTCAATCCCTGGGTTGGGAAGATCCCCTGGAGAAGGAAATGGCAATCCACTCCAGTACTACTGCCTGGAAAATCCCAAGGACAGAGGAGCCTGGTAGGCTACAGTCCATGGGGTCGCAAAGAGTCGGACACGACTGAGCAACTTCACTCACCACTGCTTTGCTCTGAATCCTTCTTGGAGAATTTTTTTTTGGAAAAAAAAAAAAAAAAAAGGCAACATGGGAAAAGAGAACTCCAGTTTCTGACTCACTGACAACAATGCATCCAAGATGCTCTACTCCGGAAATATGAAAGAAAACAGTGGTTCACATACCAAGTCTTGGCATAACTGCTCCAAGAAACTGCTCATCTTCTTGGAAGTGGTTCTCCTGTAAGGACTCCAGCAATTTCTGCAGGACATCTTGGGGCACTTTGCAGCCAGTGCCCTTCAGTTCAGTGAATCTGGTTAACCGGAAACTCTTGTCCAACTCATAACTTTCCGGGTTAAAGGACTCCCGTGCAGACATGGTTCTTGGGCCCACACACCTCACGGCCGGGCTCTTCCCCTCCCTTTCCTACGCAGCTGGTTTCTTTATAAATCCACCTGGGTAGCACCAAAACACAAAGACACCATTGAGTTCTCACCAGTACTTGCCAAGAATCAAGTGAATATATGACAGTGAAAAGTAAACATGAAATGGGCTGAAATCACCAACACCATAAAAACAGCAATCTGGGGCCAGAATGGTTTGACACAGTGATATACAAGCCAGGTAAGTCTTAAAAAGTGACTGTACAATTAGACACGTTCTGAGTCTGTGTTGTTATAATTGTGGCTGTGAGGGGCAGCCAAGAAGACAGAACTATGGGCCAGCTAGCTTACAGGACACAGTGCCATCTTGAGCAAAAAGTCCCAAACGTTCTTCTAGCTGGTGGCATTACAGGAAAATGAGTCACTTCACCTATCAACCAGGAAGTACTATGGTTTAGAAATGAGATGCCCTGGCTAACATGACTTTTCAGGAAGACCTTTTGCTATCTAAAAGAAAAATAAAATACCTAACAGGCACTTTTGGTGAAATGGAAGTTGATGGATATGCATTTGATGAAATTCTTTACTATGCTAAATTCAATTTTAGAAAAATAGATTTTGATTCTAAGTCAGAAGTACACAAAATGATCCAAAACTAATAGGAAGCCTGTCTAAAGAACACAATTTGAAACCTGGAATGGCTGTTTTAACACAGCAAGGTTCATTTTCTACAACGGAGCAATGGAAAGTTCTCTGATGTTTTAATTCAGTGCTATTTCCTAGAAAGCAAACGCTGCCCAACTAACTAGTAAATACACATCATTGACAAAGTATATTACTACTCCTTACTGTTTCATTGCAGATCTATAGTGATAAATTGTACTAAATCACTAGCATTTATATTAAGACACTTGCTCCTTGGAAGAAAAGTTATGACCAACCTAGACAGCATATTAAAAAGCAGAGACATCATTATTTTGGCAACAGAGATCCGTCTAGTCAAATCTATGGTTTCTTCAGTAGTCATGTATGGATGTGAGAGTTGGACTATAAAGAAAGCTTAGCACTGAAAAACTGATGCTTTTGAACTGTGGTGTTGAAGAAGACTCTTGAATCTCCCTTGGACTGCAAGGAAATCCAACCAGTCATCCTAAAGGAAATCAGTCCTGAGTGTTCATTGGAAGTACCGATGCTGAAGTTGAAACTCCAATACTTTGGCCACCTGATGCGAAGAGCTGACTCGTTGGAAAAGACCTTGATGCTGGACAAAATTGAAGGTGGGAGAAGAAGGGGTTGACAGAGAATGAGATGGTTGGATGGCATCACTGACTCAATGCACATGAGTTTGATTAAACTCCAGGAATTGGTGATAGACAGGGAGTCCTGGCATGCTGCAGTCCATGGGCTCACAAAGAATGGGACACGACTGAACCACTGAACTGAACTGAAGTGAAGTATGGCCTTCAGGGTTGTACCCTGAACCTCAGCTGTGTTGTTCTGAGTAAAGCAAAGTTCTGTGATAACCTTCAATGTGTACTGGAGTATACCACACCTTGAATAATGAAGACTGATGATTATACAACTGAATTCTCTAATGAAATCATGGTGTTGATTGGTAATGAGCTCAATGGGTTTTCACAAATCCTGCTATTAAGCAGTTTCTCTAAGTCTCCATTTGTCAAGATGATTTTTGAACCCAGAGGCATTCCCTTGAAGCTGACCCATCATCAGTATCATGTGCTTCTGCCCACACTGAGCTCAAGTGATTTCCTGGCACCAGTCTCCAGTGTAGGGAGGGTGTTAAAGGGATACCCTGGCACCAGTCTCCAGTTTAAAGAGGATGTATTTACACCCTGTGGAGGGTAAAACTTGATATCCATCCTGTTGAATTTCATCTTGTTAGCTGTGACTCATTATTCATCCTGTCAAACCTTTGGATTCTTGAATCTATCTCTCAGCATATTTGCTAGCTGGCCCAACCGTGTGTCATCTGAAAATGTGATCAACATACCTCCTATCTTTATTATGCAATTTGCAGCTAAAACTGCAAATGGGCCAAAGTTAAAGGAAGCCCCTGGGATAGGGCCTACTCCTAGAGACCTTTCATGCAGGCTGATATAAGTTCACTTAATCTGCAACTTCTGGGCCAAACATTCAATCATTTTAATTTTTCAAAGCTCTTTGACCAGCCTGTATGTCTCCATTTTCCCAGGAGGGAGAGTAGTGGCCAATATGCTATTTTAAACCACCAACACCCTTCAGGTATATGGTCCTCCATTATTACGGTGGAGGCAACAATTTAGTGCAAGGCACCCTGAATCAGTTAGAAATGAGTTAAGTATGAGCCCTAGCTCTGCCGCTTCTTTGTACCCATCAGTTAAAGTGGATCAGAGAAGCAGAACCACTAGGGGTGGTTTATATAGTATAAAATTATAATAGGGCTTTGTTGTTGAGGTTTGAACTATGCAGTTGTGGGAGCTGATTGAACAGTGTATCTTTACATTTGTGTATATTGGTAGGGTCTGAAATAGCAGGATAGTCAGTTCAAAGGGGCTTCCACGGTGGCTCAGACTGTAAAGAATACACTTGCAATGCTGGATACTTGGGTTTTATCCCTGGATAAGGAAGATCCCCTTGGAAAAGGGAATGACAACTCACTCCAGTATTCTTGCCTGGAGAATCCCATGGACAGAGGAGCCTGGAAGGCTATAATCCATGGAGTGGTAAAGAGTCAGACACAACCGAGTAATTAAGCATGTCAGTTGGTAAGAAAAGATGGGTGTGAGGGACTTCCCTAGTGGTTTAATGATTAAGAATCCACCTTCCAATGCAGGACACACAGGTTTGATCACTGATCAGGGAACTAAGAGTCTAAGTGTGGTGGGGCAGCTAGGCCCATGCACCACAAGCACTGGACCTGCATGTTTTGGAGCCTGAACACCACACTAGAGAGAAGCCTGAACACCTCAGTGAAAGAGGTGTATTATCAAGTAAATAATTTTTTTAAAAAAGAAAAGAGGAACATGAAATAGAGGAGAGCGAGGACAAAATAGAACCCATGAGGATGTGTTGAAGCCCACATCCATCCCTCGTTACCTCTAGGACTTCATCTTTGATGATTCAGGTGACTTACAAGGAGAAACTGGCTCCTTCCTCACAGAGATAAACACACACCTGGCCTAAGAGTCAGAGACTAAAGGAAGAGATGAAGTGGGATCTGGAGTTTCTGGGAGCCTGGCTGCTGCTCCATGCCAGCCGGTGAGCCAGCAGATCAGCAAAATGCACATGGGGCTGCTACAGCTGCCCAGCACTGACCTTCTTTCTGATGCTTCATTTCACCCTCTGTATCTTGTGCAAATTTCTCCTTTAGTCCCCACTAAGCTGAAACTATGCAGTAAAGGCAATCTGGGAAATATAGTTTCAGCTTGTTGATACCCTCTCTGTGTGTTGTCTGTATAGTCGTCTTTTAACACCACTTATCTTCCAAATGAATACAGTACAAAAACCATGTTTCAGCCTAACATAATACAGCAATCCCTTGTACAACTGAAAACAGACCACCACCTTTAAAAGTAGATGATTGTTTAGTCATGGTGTCTGACTCTTTTGTGACCCAGTGGCCTACAGCCTGCCAGGCTTCTCTGTCCATGGGATTTCACAGGCAAGAATACTGGAATGGGTTGCCAGGGGATCTTCCCAATCGAGAGATAGAACCCATGTCTCCTGTATTGGTAGGTGGATTTTTTACCACTGATCCACCAGGAAAGTCCTCAAAAGTAGATACAAATTCTTTTAATTCATTTTTGCATGTTGTGTATTCATCTTCTTGTGGAACCACATGCTTCCTTTGGTATCTTGTAATTTAGGTACTGAGGTAAACTTAATTACCATTATTTTATCTTCTGTTAGATAATAAGGGAATTGGAGATGTGAAGAGAAAAAAATAGTCAATGTGTACTGAAACATATTCATATTAAAATAAGGAAGAAGTACTAAAATCGATTATAGTTCTTGTTTCTGCAATTGCCCATGTGGTTATTCCTGGCATTTTTAACTACCTTTTTCTCTCCCTACATGTTCTTTATTTCATATTTCCTTTGCCTCTACTGAAAAAGAAAATCTGCTGATTTTGATTCCTGGTCAAATAGGGTGACCCAAACATTTATTCATGAAGGTTTTAGAGCACTGTTATTTCTGACTGTATAGGGTTGTGGACAATTTCCATTGACTTTAATTGTAGGACCTGGAGAACCAAGAGAAGCCCCAGGGACTCATAAATTCCAGATGAACTCTTCCTTACCTCCAGTATGGAGTAGCAATTGCTACTGTATCCTCTTAAAATCATCCTTATCCCAGCCAGTACAGTAAATCGCCTTCTTTACCTGTTAAATTACTGCCAGGAGGAGCTCAGATTGGTTGGTGGCTGCATCAACTACCAGTTTCAGTAAAATATTATTGTGTCTCCCACTGGAAGCATGCTTCCTTGGAAACTAGGTCTTCTAAACCAGAAGAGGTCACAGTGATGGTAAAGCAACACCTTCTCTTGTGGATCACCATGGGAATCAATAAGAGGAGCCATTCTTATTTTTAAAGTCCTTTATTCTGGGACCTGTAAGCTTTCAATAAGAGAAACATCACCATGCATTTCTTGCTGATTGAGAGCACAGTGTATTTCTGGAGGGATTTCAGAGATAGTGATATTATTAAAAACCTAAAAGATGCAAACGTTGTATGAATATTTCCTATCTAGTGTTCATTCCGGGGAAGGCAATGGCACCCCACCCCAGTACTCTTGCCTGGAAAATCCAATGGACGGAGGAGTGATATGACTGAACGACTTCACTTTCACTTTTCACTTTCATGCATTGGATAAGGACTGTCTCTTATACACATCTAGATGTGTATAAGAGACAGGGCCAAGAATCCCGGCATCGTAATTCAACAACCTTTCACTATGACCAGTGCATTTTCCTGGCAAAACTCTATTAGTCTTTGCCCTGCTTCATTCCGCATTCCAAGGCCAAATTTGCCTGGTACTCCAGGTGTTTCTTGACTTCCTACTTTAGCATTCCAGTCCCCTATAATGTAAAGGAGACTTCTGTAAAGTGGAATCTTAATACAAACTCTGTTTGAAATACTGACTCATCCCCATAATTCCCAAGGACGTGGTAAATATCAAGAATAATTGTCTTAATTTGGGCTGCTATAACAGAGTACCACGCTGCTGCTGCTGCTAAGTCGCTTCAGTCATGTCCAATTGTGCGACCCCATAGACGGCAGCCCACCAGGCTCCCCCGTCCCTGGGATTCTCCAGGCAAGAACACTGGAGTGGGTTGCCATTTCCTTCTCCAACGCAGGAAAGTGTAGCAGCAGCAGCAGCAGCAGCAGTGTTCATTCAGTTTGTTTCTTTGGCTTGTGCAGAAGACAGACAGATCTTGGAAGGTGACAGTGAATTATCAAGAACTCCTTTGGGTAGGACTTCAATTGCAGCTGCTATTCCAGATGTGGTTTCATTCCTAGAACAAATCAGTATATTCCTTGGCAAATGTCCTTTTCTCTATACTAATTACTAAAGATCATTACAAGTTGTTTGGCATCTTGTGGTACCAACAATACACCTTCATGATACTACCTCAACTCTCCAGCCATATGTCCTAATCTAATTCTCAGGCAGATTATGTTGGTTCATTACATTGTTGGTATCACACTGTTTGAACCTAGTGAGTTGAATGTAGCAATAACCCAAGATACTTTGTGTGCTGGGGTAAGAAATAAATTCCAATGACTTCAGTTTATTATTCTGCACCTTCACTGCCTGGAGCTCAGTCTTCTAAGTATTTGGATAGCACTTACATGCAACTTGTGTATTTCCACCTGCTCCAGGAGGGTGATGTCTGCTTACTCTATTTAAAATTACCACCTCCTGTCCCTACTAGTTATACAGTCCTGACTGATTACAGAGGAGGTAACAATAGTGTAGTGGAAATACCTGAGACAATACTGAAAACCATAGTTTTGCTATTTATGTTTATATCATTTTCTTGGAAAAGTCATTTTCTTCATTTTTAAGTTGAAAACAAAAATACATCTCATAATGTTGATATATGAGGGTTACCTGTGTTGATGTATACAGTGGCAAAAGGAATTTACTGCTGTACAGTAGACACTTAAGAAATTTGAGTGTTTGATCCATATGCACCTGAGGAACAAAGGTTCTGATAAGTCCTTTAACTTGTCGAGGCTTCCAGTGTTAGTAGGTAATGGAGCCAGGATGTGAACCCCAGATTTTTTGTGAGGAAACCAGTGTTCTTTCCATTTGACATGCTCCCACTTTGCCATGCTTTGTAGACCCTAAAATACCAGCAGTGTATAAATATAGGTTCTGTGCTATTCTTCATAAATTCACCCTTAAGTGTGCTGATCCCCAACTGCCTAAAATTCTCTGTCTAGTCATCTGAGGACTCTGCTTTTAATTTCTTGGGTGAATCAGGTGATCTTTTTCAAAATTCTGTTTCCTCATTTTGAAAATCACCCTCTGTATGTTCTAGTTTACAAAGCACTTATTGTTGTACTTTCATATACTCTCATTTCACAATCTGAAGAGCAGAGCCTTATTTTCTCTGCAAGAAACTGAGGTAGGTTTAGGTAGATAATAATGTATCAAAGCTTATACAGTTGATAAATGGCAGAATCACTTCTCCCCAGCTTCAGGGCTTTCCCCCACTGTTTAAGTCCGGCATGAGGCTCTGAGAATCTGTCAGTTCTCTGAAGACATATTTTCCTCCTTTATCAGGCGGCCTCCTGGAGCCAGGCACAGTTTTCCTCAGGAAGAATATGGGTGCAGTAAATTTCAGAAGGTTCATAGGCGTTCACGCATCAGTGGGCCATAGAAGCTCTGTTGGAAGTGCTTCTGTTGGAAGGAAAACCCCACTAAAAGCCGTGAGCATCAGAACCAAGCAAATTCCAGCTTATGGGCTATGATTATGCTGAAGGTAATAGGCTAATGAAAATGCTCCCAGTTCTCACCAGTAACCTTACTTTATTTCAGATGGTATGAAATAAACTGGTCTTCTGTCAAACCTCCAATTAGAAATAACTAACACTCTTGACTAAAGAATGATAACCCGTTGTCATTGAGCCAGTATGAATGTTAGGATTTATCACAGGCCAAAAACCCCATGAAAGTATGATGTAGAGGGCAGGGAAATCACTGAATACAGCTTTTTCCCCTGAGGCCCTCTGCTGACTTCTGAGGACCTCGAGCTTCAGTTTTCAAGGCTGAGACAGCAATCAAATAGACACTAGTTGTTGAGGGCTATAAAGTCAGAGTAGGTTCTAATATATTACCAAAGTCCTTACCAAGCATATATATTTTCTATCTCCCCAATGTAGGCTTAACCACGTGAGACTATTGATACTTGACCATTTTTACCTATAAAAGTATCAGTCTCATATGTCATGGAGATGTTTGCTCACAACTGTCTGTCCAATACATAGACTAATATCTAGTACATAGTAGGTTTTTTATTAGCATGATGGATGAAATTAAGTTGAGTTAAAAGTCATTAAAAGATCAATAGAACAAACTCCAGATAAGAATTTTAAAATATATCTGGACAACCCATGAATAAATGCAAAATTTATAATGAAACCTGAATTTAGAGCCTGCTAGGAATAGGAGAGAACAAAAGAAGGTGGGGAGTGGTCTCTTGAAGTTGCCTTAATGGGATCTAACCAGCCAGTTGGGTAAACACATTGATTTCTAGGGTCTCCACTTCATCCTTCCTAGCTGGCCAGCTTGAAATTTCTCATTTTTATTCCAATCTGATTAACACAGTTATTAAAAAATAAAAATTCAAGTCTTTCCAATGTTTACAACCAAATGTAATGTATAGGTTCTTATTTATGGGAGAAATATGGAATACAAATTAAAAACCCTGTAATGTAGAGCTCAGAAGTGCTCCCTTCAAAAGTTACCCAAGTGTATGTGAAGCTTTCTCACTACCCCCTCTCTCTTTCCTATTTAATCAGATTTTGAGATTAGAGATGCAATTTCCTTTCGTGTCTGGGGAGGTTTATCAGGATGCTGCACACTACTGTTTTCACTCTGCTCCTCCTTGCCTTGAGGTTATAGAATGAAAAGTGTCTGTCATATAATTATTCTTTACAAAGAAAATTATTTACTTTCTTGGTTTAATGAACAAAAATTCTGTGAAGTCACATCTGTGTGGGTTAGGCTCCAGAATCTATGAGTAAGGTGAAAGTCATGGATACTAGTTAAAACCACACAGAAAAATCTTTTATACTACCTATCAATTGAAATATACAAGGTTTTACATGTATAATCCTATATGGTATTCCTTGTGTACCTGGTGAGAACCAGTGAGTTAACTAAAGACAGAAATGAAAGGGAAGCCAGCCTATCAGTAGATGCCCAGCTTTTTAAATCCTCTGTCTTTAAGAGAACTATCAAATTTGCAGTGATGACTGTGGAGAAGGCTGAGAATCCTGAAATGCTTCTTCTTCCTGAAAGGATGATTCCATTGTGCTTGAACAGTATGCTTCACTGTTCCAGGACACATTCATATATTTGTTCACATTGGGAATGACTTATTATGTTTTATTTATTATAAACAACTGCAACTCTAGTATTCACACAATCAGATCATCAGGTACCAAGTAAAGATTCAAGTGAAAGTGAAGTTGCTCAGTCATATCCAACTCTTTGTGACCTCATGGACTGTAGCCTACTAGGATCCTCTGTCCATGGGACTTTCCAGGCAAGAGTACTGGAGTGGGTTGCCGTTTCCTTCTCCAGGGGATTTTCCCAACCCAGGGATCAAACCTGGGTCTCCTGCATTGTAGGCAGATGCTTTACTGTCTGAGCGACTAGGGAAGTCCTAAAAGACTCAAGGTTGGGGCTAAATCATGTAGATACTGGACATGCACTTCCAAACGGCCTCTTTCTAAGCAAGTGTGGTTGTGAGAGGTACAAGTGAACCTTCTGGCTCCTGGGGAAGTGGTATGAAATTCAAGTCAGGGACACAGACCAGCTTTACTGTAAGGATGGTGGTCTAATGTAACATAGGTCTGTTCAGACCAGACATGCTACAGGTAGGCTACAGACATGCTAGAGTCAGAGTTTTGGCTTTGCCTGTGGTAAAGAGTCCAGGTGCTTTAGGTCATCTTTTTTTCAAAATGGAGATATTTTAACCATTATCAGTTTAAAAAACACTCTTTCTCTCCAGCTTCTCCAAACATGTCGTTTTGTTTTGCTGTTGGTGGAGAGGCTGCAGACAGTCTTGGGATCTGGCTAAGGGGGAATTGCCTTGAGATCACAGTGGGTTGGAGTTTTGTAGTTGATAGTCCCTTTTTTGCAGAAGTGAGTTGTAGCTGGCTGTCATGTTGTAGGAATGGCCCTCAAAATTGCATGAGCTTCAGACCTCATTAAACCTGCTCCTCGTAAAGTTGAACTCTTGAGCAGAGGGTGTGATTTCACATGCCACCGAAGCTTGTCTGCTTGTTTAGATCACTCCTTCGTTGTGTGTACTGATGTCTCAGGAGGAACGGAAGACATTGATGTTTGAAAGTCTGCCTGAAATTGAGCACAGGTGGCCATAGCTGGCAGCATACAGAGCTGGCCTCTGATTGTTCACAGAAAGCCTTGTTTTTGTACAGAATGAATACAGTGTATATACCACGTGGAGGAGGCTGTTTTCCTTGTGATTTGTTAGGAAAGATTGGCTTCTCAGTTCTGGATGGTTTGTGGCCTATGTGAACCAGAAGGTAGCAAGAGTGAAGTCACTCAGTCGTGTCCGACTCTTTGTGACCCCATGGACTGTAGCCTACCAAGCTCCTCCCTCCATGGGATTCTCCAGGCAAGAGTACTGGAGTGGGTTGCTACTTCCTTCTCCAGGGGATCTTCCCGACCCAGGGATCGAACCCTGGTCTCCTGCATTCCAGGCAGGCAAAGTCTTATAGAAACTCTTGCTCCAAGTAAAAACTGTCTTCAGAGCCACCATTAAGGAGAAGTCCTGCTAGTCTATGAGTCAGAATACCTCACTTCTCACTTTCACATCCTTGTGGACTCTGATCTGTAAAACAGGGATCGTGTTCCTTTGCTGGACTGTGTTAAATCAGTTACTACATAAAACTGGCTATAAAGCCATGGAAACATACAAGATACTATGAAAATGTAAGAAATGTAATGAATATAGGAAAATATTAAGGGTAAAAATCAATATAGTCATTTAGCTAAACTTTCAGAAAATCTTTTTCCCGACTGGCTGTAGGCTGCTGTAGAAGGATGCTGATCAATTAAGGTCAGGGAGGCTTGAAAGATGTGGATTTCTGTAATAATGCAGTCTAATTCACAGGGGCCAATTTGTTCAAGCCTAGACATGTTTGTCAGTATAATTGAAAGAAGCATGATCCAACTATGTGGTGCCCTAGCCAGCAGCAGACCCAGGGGACTGTGGTCTTGCTGTGCCCGGGGACCTTGGTGGGCTACCTCTTCCCTGACTGGCAGGAAGACAGAAGGGAGGAAAGCTTCTTTCTCGCTTTCAGGCTGCCCATTAATCAACATCACTTTCCTCATTAATATAAAGGCATTCTCAGCTGCACATTTTGGGGAGCTTCTAACAATTCATTTTTCCTCTGGTTACAGTAAAAACAGCTTTCATAATGAGGCAGAGAGCTGTGTTCTTTACAAAGCTAAATATTAATTCTTTTTTTCAGTTTGTCATTTACATATCCCTCAAATCGGGTTTACTTTTTCAGTTTATGCTGCTGAAGCCCCGTGGCCTGAAGATACACAACACTATTTCCTTGGTGAGGGTCAGAGTGCCTGCTTTTTAGGCTCAGGTTTCTCCTAAGACAGTAGTTGAATGTGTTGATACATGAGAAATGGAAATTTAACTGGCATAACTAGGAGGACCTCCTTGCTGGGCTGAGAATGACAGATAAATGGCCGTTCTCTTCAGTCAGCCATATCTGCCTACACAGTGTCAGTTGAGGGTATCCTCTGTTACAGAGGGCAACATCCAGCACTCTGCCTTGCGAGACTTTAGAGAAGGGTTTTGCGTTCTCTCTTCGAGGATTAATGGAGTCTAGTGACCACTCAGGTTGTCATCTTGTCAGAATTAATGATTTCTAGGTGTTAATAGAGCTTCTCTAAGTTTATAGATGACTTGTTCTGAAAACTTGCCTGCCTTTAGGATGTACAATCTGTATCCACCCCCAGACTTCTCTCTCTTCCTGTCTTTCTTCTTCCCTCCCTCATTTATTCCTTCCTTCTTTTTCTTCTCTCTCTTCTCTACATGTCTCCTTTGCTTCCATGGTGAGAACCTCTTGAGTTAATATCTGTTGGATGCCATGCTAGATTCTGAAAGTACTATAGCAAAGGTAACAGTCTAGTGCAGGAGCCAGACACAAAATGGGCAACATTAGGGCAGTCTGATAGCCACCTGCATAGGAGAAAGGACAGGGGTCTGTGGTACAAGGAGGAGCCAGCAGGCAGGGATGCGTCTTTCCTCTGAAATCTTTCAGCACTGAGTTTTTTTTTTTTTTTTTGAATATCTATCTCTTGTATAGTTATTTAGCTGAGAGGTGTCTGTGATTCTGGGTTTAGATAGCCCAAATGAAATATCCCAGTGTTCATTTTTTTCACCTATAAAATAGAATAGCAACAAAATGTGGGTTCAGTCATGCAACGTGCTTAGAATCCCAAACCCAGCATATGCTTCCTGAGTCATGGATGGTATCACACAGGAATTGGCAGCTATTGAACCTTTGTCTATAAGTGAAAGTTTGCATCATAGAATTATCTCTTGGGTCTTTAGGGACTTGGAAGACCTTCCTGGTGTTGACTTAAAAAAAATGCACAACGTGAGAGTTGTGAGTTAAATTTTATTTAGGGCAAAATGAGGGCTGCAGCCCTGGAGACACCACCTCAGATAACTCAGAAACTTCTCCAAAGGGCAGGCGGAAGGCCAGTATATATGTGATTGTGGTGAAGAGAGAATATGTGCAGTCAAGCATGTATTTTTCCAGAAGGTTTCTGCTAGTTTCATGAAGCTTTTGCCTGTCATGAAGAACAGTCATCACCATGAAGAATTTTAGTGCATTTTTAGATATGAGGAGATGTAAGAATTGGGCTCACTAAATCAACTCCTGAAAATATCTGACTATCTGAAGGCCTGTCCTGCCAGTTTTTCCCAGAGCACAGAGTACATTTTTGCTCTCCACCCTGAACTCATTGCAGGGTGCGTTGAAGGTCAGCCGCTTCAGCATCACGTGATTTAACTGTTGTAGAGGTGGATGGCAAGTGCCCAGGGCAAGTGTCAATTTGCAGTTGACAGTGGAAAGCCGAAAGAAGAGAGATACACGATGATGGCGTCTTCAGGCTGCAGAGCAGCTCCACATCTGACCTGGAATGCCACGTGCAGTCACTCGAGGTTAAACCGCTAAGCGATGTGTCAGGTCTCTTTTTTTAGTGGATGAGGGGCATCAAAGAAAACACTACATCTTCAAGGCTGGTGATTCTGTATATTTTTTCTTTTAACCACCTGGGGTGTGCATTTGGAATTTTCCTACTTGGCATCGGGCTTAGCGCATGCTACATGAAAGAGAGAGTGAAAGAACATCTTAGTGGCAAGAGTTCTGGGTCTAAGTTTAGACAGAATCACATTCAAACTCTGAAGCTGAAATTTCCTAGCTGTCTAACTTGAGCAGATTTACTGCCTTTCTCCAAAACTGAGTTTTCTCATCTGTGAAACAGAGACAATTCCATTACGATCTTAACAGAGACGTGTTCTCTTGGCAGATATTAAATGTGTCATAAATATCAACTATTGTTTTAGAAAACCAACTGTATACATGCTGTTTACATGTTCATCAAGGCCTGGTGCCTGCAGCTTCCATGCTACTTAAAACACAACCCTGTGGCACACTCTGTCTCATGGAGGGGACTGCCAGGTACGTTAATTGGCATAGTGGCTACTTGCAGAAGACACCCGTGGGGCTGTCCTTCAGTCCCTCTTTTCTAGTAAGTTGCTTTGCCCCCACTCATCCTTAATATGTCTGTAAGAGTCACTGTGATGATAGAGTGTTTCTTCTCCTCAGGTACTGGTCCAGAGTTTGGGCTTGGGACCTAGAGAGTGGGGTCAGGTATTTTCTCTGTCCTGTAGCAGTAAGATGGATAGCTCAAGGGATGTGAGTGGCCACGCTTCCTTCCATGAGGACCTAAGAAGCAGAATTTTGTCTGGCTAAAGATAAGGAAAGAAAAAGACAGGAAGAAAGAAAAATAAAAGAGAAGTGTGTAGTGAATGTGCGAAGAGAATTGAGAATATGAGCTGGAGAGGGAATTCTAAGTGATGCCTTGTTCTATTTATTTCTGATTTCCAGTCAGAGTGCTGGGCATGAATTTTGTGAAATAACCCAACATTATTTGATGAATTAATCTTAACTGTTACCTAAGCCATTGAGAGTTGGGTTTTGTCCCTTATAATTCTAAAACTTCTAAGTAACACCTTCTTCCATAAATGTTACACAACAGAGGGTGCCCAGGACATGTTTCTAGTAAGTATTACATGTATTCCACCCACCTGGGCTTTCTCTGGGGTAGGCCATCATCATAATACTCGTAGCAGAGAGCATGTATATGAGTATTAAAATACCTGTCTCTGTGTTGGTGTTCTTTCTCTGCATTGGTTTTGTTGCAATGAAGAATAAAAGTAAGCACCTCACTCAGCCCTGAGGTAGTCAGAGTCAGTCTGGTCTTAAAAGAGAAGCTGGAATGGTGTTGTGGCTGCAGAAATGGGCAGAATTCCCGAGGTCCAGCCATATTCTCTGTGATAATCTCTACTATTACCTGGGCTTTTGAGAATTGGGTTTTGGCACTGCTGAGTTTTGCAGGAGCAGCACCGAAGAATTGATGCTTTTGAACTGTGGTGTTGGAGAAGACTCTTGAGAGTCCCTTGGACTGCAAGGAGATCCAACCAGTCCATTCTGAAGGAGATCAGCCCTAGGGTTTCTTTGGAAGGAAAGATGCTAAAGCTGAAACTCCAGTACTTTGGCCACCTCATGTGAAGAGTTGACTCACTGGAAAAGACTCTGATGCTGGGAGGGATTGGGGGCAGGAGGAGAAGGGGATGACAGAGGATGAGATGGCTGGATGGCATCATTGACTCGATGGACGTGAGTCTGAGTGAACTCCGGGAGATGGTGATGGACAGGGAGGCCTGGCGTGCTGCAATTCATGTAGTCGCAGAGTTGGACACGACTGAGCGACTGAACTGAACTGAACTGAACAGTTATTTGATGTTGCCAGGGCCACATATTATAGGGAACGGGATTCTGGAAGAAGACTCACAAGGGTCCTATGCTTCAGAGAACCCCTACTCCTACCATCACTATACTTTCAGAGCCACAAGGCACTCAGCCTTCACCTCTTGCAGAGGCAGGATAACATGGTGGATAAAAACATGGATTCCAGAGATGGGCTACCTGGCTTTGAATCCTGTCTCTGCTTTGTGACCCTGGGAAAACTAATTATCCTCTCTGTTCTTCAGTTTCTTCTATAAGATGAGGATAAAGCTATCAAAAGGTCTCTGAGGGGATTAAATGGGTTAATATGTAGAAAGTATTTAGAACAGTGTTTAGCACATAATAAGCATATATTGTATAGTATCATTGTTGCTACTGCTGCCACTTAATACTACTGTTACCACCACAAACCCTAGGAGATCACAGTCCATGCAGGAGGCAGCCCTGGAACATATCACAAGTTCAACAATAAAACAGAAGAGTTAGTGGAGTCAGTTCTGAAGGAAAGAGCCTCACACTGAGGATTGTGAGAATTGAGCAGAAGCCTAGTCAAGGCTATGGTTTTTCCTGTGGTCATGTATGGATGTGAAAGTTGGACTGTGAAGAAAGCTGAGTGCCAAAGAATTGATGCTTTTGAACTGTGGTGTTGGAGAAGACTCTTGAGAGTCCCTTGGACTGCAAGGAGATCCAACCAGTCCATTCTGAAGGAGATCAACCCTGGGATTTCTTTGGAAGGAATGATGCTAAAGCTGAAACTCCAGTACTTTGGCCACCTCATGCGAAGAGTTGACTCATTGGAAAAGACTCTGATGCTGGGAGGGATTGGGAGCAGGAGGAGAAGGGGACAACCGAGGATGAGATGGCTGGATGGCATCACCACCTAGATGGACGTGAGTCTGAGTGAACTCCGGGAGATGGTGATGGATAGGGAGGCCTGGCGTGCTGCGATTCATGGGGTCGCAAAGAGTCGGACACGACTGAGCAACTGAACTGAACTGAACTGATAGGGAGACCCTCATCTTGAAATCTCTCGATTTGAGGGATGCTTAGTGTTCTTCTCATCCAATATCCGACAAGGCACATGAATCTAATTATTATCTCTGAAATAGAACTGTTCAACATCTCTTTGCACACTTCTCATGGATAACTCACTTCTTTCTGAAGCAAGCCAAAAAGATCTTATTAAATGGTTTGTCAGGTACCAAGCCACATAAATTAGGAATCTAAAAGTCTACATTTTATTCTATCATATATAATTTATTTACCCTTTATTCATTTAAGTTTTAGTGATTTCTCCTACCCCACCCCAAATGTAGCTGACACTTACTGGAAAGGATGTGATTCCTTGGGCCATGCATAGATGACAACTTAAATAAGTAAATACTGAAACTGTAGAAAGGTAGATATTTCTGTTTACCAGCTAAAGTGTCACTGCTTTATGGTTAGAGTGTAAATAAAACTTAAATACATTTGGCCTGATAACTTTAAAAAAAATCATGTTTTAATGGATTTTGAGTTCGGGGAATTCAGGTTAATTCAAATCGTCCATAGAAAACAAAGCTTTTATTTTAATATTACACTTTAAAATTTATGCAACTTGAATTTCCATAAGATAACTCGTGAATCTGTGTCTTCTTCCGCATCACCTCTGCCTATCCTTCAGTTCAGAAAGTCATCATCTCTTTCTAGATTGTTAAATTTTCACTTTATATTGTGATCATAGTGCTCATTTATGTGTGTATATCTCAGTCTGTAAATTTGAGAGTAAAGAACCATTTCTGTTTATCTTTTTGCTTTGTCTCCCTTCTCATGTCCCTGTGTGCACCTGCACGTGCGTGTGCGCGTGCACACACACACACACAGAGTAATTGAAAATATTACCTCATTCAGTCTTCCCAACCATTCTAGGAAGTAGGTGAATATTGTCTTCATTTTTCAAATTAATACATTGAGGCTCAGGGAGGTTAATAAAATTGTATAAGTTCACAAAATTCAAAAGTGATGGAGTCAGTGTTTCAACCCAAGGCTCTGTGACTCCAAAGTCCATATTCCTTTTTCTGCCATGTCAGATCTCTACTCCCAGGATGTCCCTCACCCATTTTAAGTTTCTTAAGGACAGAGTGTGTCTGTTTCCCCTTTATTTTGTTTGCATTAGCGTAGTAACCTACAGTCATATTCAGGTTGGCATTTAAGAAAATTGATAGCTGTTGGATTGGTTATTCCTAAAGCAGAGCATAGAACTGGGAGGAATAAGGAATGCTTAAAAGTGGAGCTAACTTAGAAGTTATGGTTGTTAGATGTATATGTTTGTCTTTTCAAGTAACGCTGTGCCAGGACCCTGAGTTCTACCAATTCCAGTTTTCATTCCTTTTTATAACATGAGTCAGACTGAACGTCCATAAGACCTGGCTGTGACTTTGATGTTTACTCAGCTGTCTAGTGGTAAAGAACAGCAAGAGATCCTAGTTCAATTTCGTGGTCAGAAAGATCTCCTGGAGAAGGGATAGGCTACCCACTCAGGTATTCTTGGGCTTCCCTGGTGGCTCAGATGGTGAAGAATCAGCCTACAATGCAGGAGACTTGGGTTTGATCCCTGGGATGGGAAGGTCTCCTGGAGAAGGGCATGGCAATCCACTCCGGTATTCTTGCCTGGAGAATCCCCATGGACAGAGGAGCCTGGTGGGCTATGGTCAGAAAGATCTCCTGGAGAAGGGATAGGCTACCCACTCAGGTATTCTTGGGCTTCCCTGGTGGCTCAGATGGTGAAGAATCAGCCTACAATGCAGGAGACTTGGGTTTGATCCCTGGGATGGGAAGGTCTCCTGGAGAAGGGCATGGCAATCCACTCCGGTATTCTTGCCTGGAGAATCCCCATGGACAGAGGAGCCTGGTGGGCTACAGTCCATGGGGTTTCCAAGTGTTGGACATGACTGAGCGATTAAGTACAGCACAACTCTCTGGTTAGGTTTTGGCCTTAGTAACAGATTTAGGGTGAATGATCAAAAGAAAGAGTAAACAACCAAACCCTGGAGCCGTGAACCAAGGCTAAAGGAACCTTCCCCCTTTCTGGGGCCTCATCCCCATGCTCAGGAATGCTGAACTACTTTTTACTTCTCAAAGTCACAACATTCAGTTTCATTCAAGGCTTATGAGTCAGTTGCAACCTCCATCGGCAGCTTTCTTCCTGTTTTCTCGCCTACCCACTTCCTGTTCATCATTCAGGTCTCAGCCTAAGTCTCTGTGTTTAGGGAGGTTCTTTCTGATTGTCTAGACTGAGTGACTTCACTTTCACTTTTCACTTTCATGCATTGGAGAAGGAAATGGCAACCCACTCCAGTGTTCTTGCCTGGAGAATCCCAGGGACGGGGGAGCCTGGTGGGCTGCCGTCTTTGGGGTCGCACAGAGTTGGACATGACTGAAGCAACTTAGCAGCAGCAGCAGCAGCAGCAGCAGGAGCAGAGTAGGTTAAGGATTTCTTACAAGATTGCTGAAATGATCCTTTGTGCTTACCACCAGACATTAATTACTCAGTTATTTTATGTATTTTTTGCACATCTGACTATAAACTACAAAAGGGCAGGGATTGTGTTGATTTTACTCATCATGTCTGGCACTGACTACAGAACACATGCTTAATAAATATTGATCAATGGGTAGATGAACAAATGGATGATAACAATCATCTCTTGGCTTCTCCCCACTAGAGGGAAGTGAAGAGAGAGGAGAAAGAGGTGACTTTCAGATTCGCCTGGAGAACATAATGTTTCAGTAAGAAAGAAGAGATTTCATTTTCTGGACTGTTGTTCTTCCGAATGTTTATCATTTAAATTCTCACTTTATTTGACAGCACCACTTATATGCCTGTAAGAGTGAAATTGAATGAATATATCTCAGAGTAACCCAAGGTGGCCTGCAGGCCTAGGCAGCCTGAGCTTGTAGAGGGTGAGCAGTCGTCAGGTACCAGGAGGGGAATCCCAGCATGTTTGTGTTTGAACCAGCACTTTCTCCTTCACAGCGATCCTTGGAAATCAGATGCAAATCTGAGAATAGCATTCATCTTCGGCTCTGGAATGTGATGGGTTTTAGGTCTTACACAAGGAAAATAGCGAGGGTCTAAGTTAAATTAAAACCTCTCTCCTTACGTTCAGTGTGTTCCCAAGTTTGTAGGGCTTGTTCATTTTCCATCTTTTGAAATGAAAAGTGCAATGCATGCTCACAATAAAAATATTATTGGATACTGTGTGTGAGGCGCCAGGCTGGTGTGGAGGACATCAGGGAGCCCTGAGGAGCTTTTGGATTCTCATTAGAGTCTGGAATGACATTGAATTTAACCGTTCAGTGGGCTTACCATATTATTTATCTTCTCACTGAGGGGTGGTTTTAAGAGTAAACGGGTGTTTATTGTTAATCTGAATGAACTTGCATAAGCCAGTACAGGCTAAACCTGGACACATGTTTGTTCTATATTTAACAATGCTCTGAAAGAACAATGACATAGATGCCTTGTGTAGTGCATGATTCACTGCCAAATGAATTTTACAGCTTATAACTGCTCTAGAAATTCAGAAAATGAAGGGAGTGGTATCACTGCTTATTAACAGCGGGTGGTTAGTAAAGACTGTAACATGAAGGTCAAATCTGAGCTGTAGTCAGAGGATGGACAGGATCTGTAAATAGGTAAGGGGAGCAGATTGGCCCATGTGAGTGAAAGTGCAGAGGTGTTTTTCAGGAATTAACTGATTGATTTTGCTTGTTTAGCCTAGAGTAAAATATATGGAAACTATCAATATCTTAAGAAAGAAAAATTTTGTGTTAATGTTCCCACTTTCTGGCTCTGCTCACTCTGGGATTCTTCCAGCCTACAGTAATCCCAAACCCTGCAAAGATCAGGCTGAAGTTGCTGGAGGCAGTACCTGCTATGATAGGTCCCTTTCTGCTTCCTTAAGTCTTCTTTCCTTTCCCTTCCCTTTTCACTCTCTTTTTTCTCTCTTCTTTCCCCTCCTCCTTTCACTCTCCTCCTCTAGGCCTTTCTATCACACTCTCCTGCATCCACTCCATCCTCTTTCCTCCCTGGTCATGGGGACTGGGGCCAGAACAATAGCAGCCAGGATGTGGTGGACTGTCAGGGTCATGATTCTCAAGTTAGACTCTGAGACTCTGGAGGCTGGAGTGACTGATGGCCTTCTATCCAGGGAACATTATCTCCTCCAGGCTCCTGAAATTCCCTCACTACGAGTACTCTCTTCAGAAGGAAAACCGAGGGCTGAAGACCCAAGTGGGCCACTTCCAATAAAGGACACGTTCTTTGTCTCTTTTTCATCTCTAAGCCAGGGTTTAATATTCCGTCTAGAGGAGAGCCTGCTATCATTTTTCAAGAGGATTTCTTTTAAGACAATCAAATTGCTGAGTGTCATTGTTCTGATCCTGCCTGGAGAGCTCATCCATTTAGAGCTGTGAAGTGTAAGCTCCCCTCAGTCAGAGTGGCTCAGAAGGAATTGTGTTCCCAGGTGGATGTGAACTGGTTGAGCTTCCTCAGACTGGGATTCTGCCCAGTTAACAAAGGCAGAAGGGCAGGACATTTGAGTGCATTAGTACTAGCTTTATATTTTTTATCTTGATGAAAAATGTATAATTTTTAAAGTATAAAAGAATATTTCATAAATTATAATAGGTTTGCATGCTTTTCACAGATATATTTGGAGACATTTCTCTTCCTCTAGGAAGTTATAGGCAATACCTTCTCCACCAACCACTCCTATACCTTTTGCTTTATCGATGCTGGCTTCTTTGAAGGATGCCTGGCACCAGTATCCCCATCACTGCAAGATGCAGGAAAGCATGGGGAACAAGGAAAAAGGGTAACAGGGAGAGAGAGAGAACTTGCTTTTAAAACAGAACTGTGGATAAGCTGTGTATTCCTTCCGGTGGTTAAAGTAGGAGGCTAGTGGTCTTGGGGAGATGTCTATCTGTGGGGAGACTGGGAAGAATTGTAGGTTCCCATGATGTAAAGAATGGAAATATTAATCAGGCATGAGAAAGAAGAAAACCATGCCATTTGTGACAAAATGGATTTTGGATGGATTTTGAGGGCATTATGCTAAGTGAAATAAGTCAGACAGAGGAAGACAGATACAGTATGATACCACTTACATGTGGAATGTAAGAAGTTCAGTTTCTAACAGACACAGAGTTGAACAATGGTTACAGGGCTTGGAGGTGGTAGTAGCAAGTAATGGGGAGGTGCTGGTCAAAGGGTACAAGCTTCTAGTTATAACATGAATAATTTCTGGGCATCTAATATACACCATGGTGATTATAGTTAATCATACTGTATTATACACGTAAAAGTTGCTAAGAGAGTAGATCGTAAATGTTCTCACCACAAAAAGAAATGGTAATTATGTGACATAATAGAGGTATTAGCTAACACTATGGTGGTAATCATTTTGCAATGTCTAAGTATATTAAATCAAACCAATTTTATTTGAATTCCTAAGGATAAGACACTTTCACTGATATCTAGTTCACAGGAGTCCCCTCGAGAGTTCAGCATGAGCTGGCTGTGGCTCTAGACATGGGGTCTCGGCTCACGTCTGTCGCTTATAACTTCCCCTTTCCTCATTTCACTTGAGGCAAATGCTTTCTTCTTTGAGTGAAGGATGTTCTTCTGGGAAGGAGGCATAGTTACAGATGTGGTTTGCTTTCATGGTTCACTATTTTACAGTGTCTGGTTGCTTTTGATCATGGCCCCATTTCCTGGTCCTTTTTTTCCCTATCTCACTGTCTTTTAAATCAAAGTTACTGTCACATTGCCCCAGAGAACAAAATAGTTACAAAGTGTGTGCTAAATAATGGATTAATAATTTAAAACAAATTCTCATTTAATGACTATTTGCAAGACTTCTTGTTAACCACTGTAGAGGGGAAATGGTAGTTTTTAACCTATATTATGTGTTAGAAACTCCTAAGGAACTTCTAGTAAAATAGAATCTGTAGATTGCTTTGACAGCATGTGGAAGTCAAAGCAATCTACAGTTTCTATGCCGTCCTTATCAAAATTCCTATTTTTGCTTTAATAAAGAAAATCTACCCTAAAATTCTTACGGAGTCTCAAGGGACCCAGAATAGCCAATCCAATCTTGAAAAATAACAAAATTGGAGGTTTTATATTTTCTGATTTTAAAACATATCATAAAGTTGTATTAATAAAAACAGTGTGGCACTGGCCTAAAGATAGACATACAGACCAATAGAATAGAGAACCCAAAAGTAAACCCTTGTCTATATGGTGAAATGATCTACAGCTAAGCCCATTCAAAAGGAAAAAAGGATTCTTCAACAAATGGTGTTGGGAAAACTGGATAACCATGTGCAAAAGAATGAAATTTGACCCTACCTTACATCATATACAAAATTAACTCAAAATACAAGACTTAAAATTCCTAAAAGAAACAGAGGGAAAGCTTCATGACTTTGGATTTCAAAACAGTTTCTTGGGTGTGTAATGCCAAAAGCACAGGCAACAAAAGCAAGATTAGACAAACGGGACATCAAACTTAAAAACGTCTGTGCATCAAAGAACACATTCAACAAACTGAAAAGGCAAACTGTGGAATTAGAGAAAATATTCAT
Source organism: Oreotragus oreotragus (assembly GCA_006410675.1). Classification (NCBI taxonomy): domain Eukaryota; kingdom Metazoa; phylum Chordata; class Mammalia; order Artiodactyla; family Bovidae; genus Oreotragus; species Oreotragus oreotragus. Next base: position 3,590 of record SJYX01017573.1, on the reverse strand, counting down.
GAATCATGTAGCTGATAAGGGGCTAATATCAGAATATATAAAGAAATTCTACAGCTCAATAACCTCAACAACTAAAACCTCAAATAACCTGATTAAAATATGAAGGAAGGACTTAAGTTGATATTTCTCTAAATATGATATACAAAGGGACAACAAACATGAAAAAATGCTTAACATCACTAGTTCAGTCAGTTAAGTTCAGTTCAGTCACTCAATCATGTCCAACTCTTTGCGACCCCATGAATCGCAGCATTCCAGGCCTCCCTGTTCATCACAAACTCACAGAGTTCACTCAGACTCACGTCCATCGAGTCAGCGATGCCATCCAGCCATCTCATCCTCTGTCGTCCCCTTCTCCTCCTGCCCCCAATTCCTCCCAGCATCAGAGTGTTTTCCAAAGAGTCAACTCTTCAGAAATGCAAATCAAAAACAAACTGAGAGATCATCTCATGTGGACTAGGATGGTTACTCTAAACAAAAATCCAGAAAATAAGTGTTAGTGAGGATGTGGAGAAATTGGAAACTGTGCCCTTTTGGAGAATGTAACATGGTGAAGCCACCATAAGAAACAGTATGATGGTTTCTTAAATAATAAAACATAGAATTATCATATGACCTCGCTATCCCACTTCTGGGTCCATATAAAACAATTGGAAGGATCTTGTGGATACAAACTACAAGGACTTTCTTGGTGGCTCAGATGGTAAGGAATCTGCCTATGATGCGGGAGACTGAGATTTGACCCCTGGAGTAGGAAATGACAACCCACTCCAGTATTTTTGCCTGGAAAATTCCATGGACAGAGGAGCCTGGTGGGCTCCAGTCCATGGGGGTCACAAAGAGTTGAACACGACTGAGCAGCTTTCACTTTCAGAGGAATCAAATTCACAGAAAGTAGAATGGAAGTTGGTAGGGATGGGGGAGGGGGGAGATGGGGAGTTGCTATTTAGTGAATATGGAGTTCAGGTTTTATAAGGTAAATATATTCTGGAGACTGGTTGTAGAACAGTGTAAATATACTTGACACGTTGGAACTATATACTTCAAAAGGCTTAAGATGGGAAAAAAGCACCATGCCTAGACCTCAAATTCAGAACATTGCACCAGAGTCTCTGGGGTAGGAACCCAGTGCTGGTGCTTCTACAAAGCTCCCTAGGTGACTGAGGTGTCAAGCAGCATTAAGGACTACTGGACTGGAGGGATGGTTGAGGATGGATGAGTTCTGGTTCTGCCTTCAAGGAGGATCACCTCTGGGCAGGGGAATGAGGGAGGAAGTGCAGTGTGTATGTAGAGCACCGTCAAGTCAGTCCGTTGGGATAAGGGTATTTTCCAAGGGGTCATGAAGATCCGGAAGGCGGAGGCCTTCCTTGCAGCTTAGAGTGCGTTTCCTAAAATGCACTTGTGCCAGGCTTTGAGGAATCAGTTGGAGTTGACATGATGCCTGAGGAACGAGAGGGTCTGCAGCTGTCACGGAAGGATGGAGGTGGGTAAAATGCCGGAAATGATTAGGAAATGGAGGGTATGCAGTTTCACTGGAGTGTGTAAAGGGTGTGTGGTGTGGAGGAGGCAGTGGTAGAGAATTACAATTTCCACAAGACAAGCCGATGCCAGCTTGTGGCGGGTCTTGAATGTCATGCTAAGAAGATTAGATATTATTCAGGAGACAATGGGGAGTCATTGCTTTTTCAGCCAGGGAGTGAAAAAAAGCTAAAACATCTGGGTGATTTAAAATCCAGTGATAAGAGTTATGTTTGAAGAAGATATATTCTACTCTTCCTTAAATGGCATATACCAACCAATACTTTGCAACTGTCTGTTCACATTTCATGCAGGTTTTCAACACATGTTATTTCATTTTCCCTGCCTGGCCCAGAACTCTTGTTTTCTCCGACCTGATGCTCCCTAGGTTTCCTGGTTCACCCAGCTGAGCACATAGGAGTCACATTATCCTGCTGCCTATCCCACGGGCCCAGTCGTTTTGCTAAGCTAAAACAGTCTGCCTCCAAACAACCCTTTTAAGGGAGGGGCCATTCGTATTTGAAAGGTTAGTGCTAATTATCTTCCACAGCGAAAACCGCTTCATAAGCATGGTTCCTTACACAGAGACTGGAGTGGGGGCTGCCGATCTCCTTGAGCGGGGGCCTTTGGGAACAGCATGCAGCCACTCGGCCCTTGGCTTCCTTCACAAGTGCTTGCTTGCTTCTTCTTGGAAAGTCCAGATGCTTGTATTTTGCAGAATATTTTCAAATCTGCTCCTGGACCCTGACATTTTCAAAACAACTAACCTGCTTTGTTTGAGAAATGCATTTAAATAAATTAATGAAACCACCACTCCAAATGAATCCTTTCAGGCTGCTTACAGAGAAATTTTGAAAGGGCAATATTATCACTGACAAAAACTACAGCATCTGAGCAATTTGATATCCAGAACGCTGAGCAGGGAGGCATAACATAATGACAGAGTTTTACCTATAGCAAAACCATTAAAGGTCGCCTACCGGAAGGACAGCTGAAATAGAATTTGTTTTCAAATTATAAGATTAAAGAACATTCCTTGAAGAAAGTATTATTATACACTGTCAAAAAAAAAATATAGAGAGAGAGATTAAAATGGTTGGAAGATGCAATCACAGCTGAGATAAATTCTACTTTCTCTGTGGTTTGCACACCCTGCTGTCTCTCCGCCTCAGTGGATTGGGTGGGTTGGAAAAATTAGCAAGTGCTTCCTCTCCACACACATCTTTCCCCCACTGAGAGTTCTTTTCCCCTCTGGTCTCACTGAAAACACATTGGCCTACCCTGGAAACCGTGTGGAGGAGTGGAGGGTTTCTTTGTTAATGGTGCCTGTTGGAGAGGACAACATTAAAAATTCTTTAAAATGAAAGGGGCAATTTTGAGTTTCCAAGTCATTAGGCAGGTTTATGACTTGTCCGTTTACAAGGGAGCCGATGGGAGTCTCCACACAGCCATTTTGCATAAAATTGGCTCATCTCACACGTGGGCTTTTGCTCAGTTGCCCCCCAATCCCCAACACACACCCCATGCCCAGAGCTCCTCTGGTCTAGGCTGAGGCTCCCTTTGGAGGACATGTATCATTCATAAGTTCTTTACACATACTAAGAATGAGCCTGCACAGCTACAGATGGAAACTAATGCAGGTGCTTTCTGCAGTTTGAAAATATTTGACTACGTCCCTTGAAAACAAACTTTCTCTTTACCTAAGGCTTTTTGTAGTGGACACAATCTGTTCAAAATTAAACAACATAGAATGGCAGGAGCTAGGAGGATTATACAATTGACTGTAATGTAATAAATAGTAGTGTGTTATTCTCAACACAGAAACGGGGGCTTCTTAATATATTATCAAGCCGATCATCCAGGTCTTCCATCTTCAAAATGTCTATTCTGGACAGAAATGCCACCTCAGTGCTCCCTGAATGTCCAATGTGCCTTTTAGCCCTCTTGCTACCCTGTGCCCTTCTCGAATGTTAGCTCTCTGTGAGGCTGGCCCATACCCTCTCCTTCATCAGTGCCTGTGGGGTGAGTGGGGAATTATGAGAGGAGTTGCTGCAGAGCTGAGGCCAGGGGCA
>SJYX01017571.1:181403-195864 GCA_006410675.1 Oreotragus oreotragus | reverse complement strand
CCCACCCCCTGCTGCTTCCCTCTTCTTCACATTATTGTTATCTAGTTCCACAAGACAGAGATAAGAAACAGGACTTCCGCATTTCTCAGATGGCCAATCTCTTTATCCTGTGTTGGAAGAGTGACACTCATTTTCTTGCCAGTAGCATTGCTGCCACCATCACAGCTGGATCTTTATTTCTTTTTCAAATAAATAAAATTAGAGGTGCTCAGCAGGGCACAGTTCAGCTGTATATCTCCTAGTTGCACACAAATTGAAGCTGCTTTTAACTTGTATTTTTAAACTTCTTTGCCATCCTGCAATGATAAAAGTAAAGAGTCAGACAATGTAGTCCATTTACCTGCCTGCTTTCCCTCTACATAGACAGAGGTTGGTTGTGAACGTGTTACTAGGGCAATTTTACGGCAAAGAACTCTTTTTCTTAAAAGGTGATGGAAATAGCTGGAGAAGAAGACAGATTTTGTTTTCCTTTCAAATTTCTCAGGCATCTGCAAGGTCAGAGTTGCTGATGAATAAAGTTGAGGTAATTTAATGAAACTTTTGTCGAGAGTAGGTGGGAGACAGGAGAAAACTATATTTATTGCAAGATACATAAGGCACTACTTTGCATTCAAAAGTCAAAGCATTCTTTTTATTTTTAACTGAAATGTAGTTGGTATACATGTGTTAATTTCTGCTGTATAGAAAAATGATTCAGTTATATACATACATACATGCATTCTTTTTAAAGAAAATTATTGGAGTATAGTTGCTTTATGGTGCTTCCCAAGTAGCTTAGAGGTCAAGATCTACCTGCCAGTGCAGGAGACACAGGAGACATGGGCTTGATCCCCTGGAGGAGGAAACGTCAACCCACTCAGTATTCTTGCCTGGGAAATCCCATGGGCAGAGGAGCCTGGCAGGCTACAGTCCATAGGGTCGCAAAGAATCAGACATGACTGTGCGTGCACACACGAGGTGTGAGAGATAGTTGCTTTACCATACTGTGTTACTTTCTACTGTACAGCAAAGTGCATCAGTTATATGTATACATATATCCTCCCTTTTTTGAATTTTCTTCCAGTGTAGGACACCACAGAACTCTTAAGTTCCCTGAACTATGCAGCAGGTTCTCATTAGTTACCTGTTTTATCAGTTCAGTTCAGTCACTCAGTCGTGTCCGACTCTTTGAGACCCCATGATCGCAGCACGCCAGGCCTCCCTGTCCATCACCAACTCCCGGAGTTCACTCACATTCACGTCCATCGAGTCCCTGATGCCATCAAGCCATCTCATCCTCTGTCGTCCCCTTCTCCTCCTGCCCCCAATCCCTCCCAGCATCAAAGCCTGTTTTATACTTAGTATCAATAGTGTATATATGTCAATCCTAACCTCTCAATTTTTCCCACCTCCAGCTCTTCCCTGCTTGGTGTCTATAATTTGTTCTGTACACCTACGTCTCTGTTTCTGTTTTGCCAATGAGATCATCTGTACCATTTTTCTAGATGCTGTTCAGTGAAGTGAAGTTGCTCAGTCATGTCTGACTCTTTACGACCCCATAGACTATAGCCTACCAGGTCCACCATTCCTGGGATTTTCCAGGCAAGAATACTGGAGTGGGTTGCCATTTCCTTCTCCAGGAGATCTTCCCAACCCACGGACTGAACCTGGGTCTCCCGTATCACAGGCAGATGCTTTACTGTCTGAGCCACAAGGGAAGTCTCTCTAGATGCCATATGTATCATTAATATTTGTTTGGAAATTGAGCCCTTGATTGTAGATGCAATCAAGTTAAGATGAGGTCATACAACCTCATCTTACATGAGATGAGTTCAGCAACATGAGATTGTTGTTCAGTCGCTCAGTCATGTCCGACTCTTTGTGACCCCATAGACTGCAGCACGCCAGGCTTCCCTGTCCTTCACTATCTCCTGGAGTTTGATCAAACTCATGTCCATTGAGTTGGTGATGCCATCCAACCATCTCATCTTCTGTCATCCCCTTCTCCTCCTGCCTTCAGTCTTTCCCAGCATCAGGGTCTTTTCCAGTGAGTCAACTCTTCACATCAGGTGGCCAGAGTATTGGAGCTTCAGCTTCATCATCAGTCCTTCCAATGAACATTCAGGACTGATTTCCTTTAGGATTGACTGGTTTGATCTCCTTGAAGTCCAAGGGACTCTTAAGAGTCTTCTCCAGCATGAGATTAAAACGGCCCTCATGTGGTATAAATGGACACAGACATAGAGGTAGGACAGTCATGTGAAGAGAGACACAGTGGTTGCTGTTATGCTTGCACAAACCACAACATGCCTGAGGCTATCATAAGGTAGAAGAGGCAAGAAAGGACCTTTCTCTGGGAGATTTGGAGGGTAGAGCCCTTCCTCCACCTTGCTTTGGACTTTTAGACTGAAAAACCATGAGAAATGAAATTTCCCTTGTTTTAAGTAACCTGGTCTGTGATCATTTGTTCCATCAGCCCTAGAAAACTAGTATACCTTTCTTCTGCTCCTGCTTTGATCTACTAAGATGCCCCATTTCTGGTCCCAAACTCATCAGTTTCTCCTTTGTTATGTAAGTTACTTCATATTTGGAGCAAACTCCAAGAGACAGTGAAGGACAGGGAAGCCGGGCACGCTGTAGTCCATGGGGTCGCAAAGAGTCGGGCATGACTTAGCGAATGAACAATACCAAAACAGTCTTTCCAATACATTCCCTTCAAACATAGGTTAGCCTACATGAATGCTGTTGTTTTCATCCAACTGTCCGAGCTCATAAACACACGTCCTGCTTCCATCTTAGTTATCTTTTCATATTGGTAGCCAGTCAAACATAGTTTATTAAGAAAACTGAATCAAACTTGTAAATCAGGCAAAGGCAGGGCCATGCACACTCTTATAGACAAGTTAGAATATTGCTTATCAGACCAACACAAAGGTTTTTAAATTATCTATATTTCAGGAATGTTCCACTGATCAACTTAACACTTATTGTAAAAGTACATATTCTGTGAAGTTGCAAGTTAACTTCTAGGCTTTTGCCTAGTAGAGATGTAAATCATTAATTTCTGATAGAAAATGTAACTAAAAGGTTTGGGTTTTCTTGCCCTGTAGAGCATTAACCAGTTTTGTAGCTAATCTAGCAATGTTATGCCCACATTCTTTTCCCCAGTACTATACAATCTTTGTTCCAACAATTATCCTTTGAATCATCTTTGCCTTCCTGCTGATTACTGCATTAATGAGGAGAATTGGTCCTGATGTATTTGTATGAAAATCATATTTTCAACTTCTGGTAATTATCTTTTGACATGCCACATGCACAGATAGAATTATTAGAGAATGTTGATACTTCCAGATTAGCTGAATGACCTTGCGCAAATATATTCACAAGGCAGAAGTTAGGATTTGATACAAATGGAAAATGTGAAAGAATGTCATTGTGCTTAGACAAAAGAACGATTTTCATTTTCTCCCTTAAGATTAAAAAAGTGGATTTCTTTAGACTTAAAATACATATATCCCTATATATATTTGTAGAATTATATATGTATTTCTAATTCTGGAAAGCTAATTTGCTCATATATATTGACTGAGAGAGAGTCTAAGACAAATTTTCACTGAAGATCTGTTCTTTAGAGTTATATTAAATATCTTCAAGTCCATGTTATTTCACCCAGTTCTTTGGGTGTAACTAAGCTGGACATAGAAACATAAGAATATTAAACAAACTGAAAACTCAAAGCAGAAAGTTACATGAAACTGATGAGAAAATTAGGCAATTTCCATAGCAATATCCAACTTGCATTTTCACTGCAATCTTGAAACGTCAAAGTAAAAAATGACAAAGAATGATTGCAAAGAAATCCTACAACATTTGCAATGTAGGGACAATATGACATTTTTTAAAAGAACTGGACATCTTCCTAATGGAAAGGGTGTGTGTGTGTGTGTGTGTGTGTGTGTGTGTGCACCTGCACGCCAGTGCGCATACCACAAAGGTATAAGTTGGAAAAGAATACAGGATAGTAAAGGAAATAAGGATACCACAGTCTCCTGAGTGTTGTTATATGCCCTAGTTTAAAAATTGAAGTTTTTAATTCTTGCCATAGGAGAGCATATCATTCCCATTAGAAAATGAAATAAGGTGATTACCTTTCCGATGGTCAGGGTTCAAGTTCATTTCTAACCCCAATCCTCTTTATTTTGGATTTTCTGATAAAGAACATTGCATTATTCCAATGAAAACACTTGTTGAAGCCTAGAGTGTGTCTAAGTCTGAGATTTTATTATTTGAGAGATGACCATTATTTTATGTCCCATTGAGACAGACTAAAATGTTACAACTTAAAGGGATACTGTGTTTTGTTACTAAGTAATATTTAATTTTCTAGGTATTGAAAAATCATTTTTCCTTATTTAGCAATGGATGTTTTTTTATCATGTCATCAAAAAAATATCAGCAAAATACATTTTTAGTATGTTCCTTTTTCCCCTCATTCTGTGTTTAATTTCTCCTTATAACATTTATACTCACTGTTGTATATTTTTTCCACATACAACTGCTAATTAACATCAACAAGTGCTTCAAAACTAATGATAATGAAGGTTTTTTTTTAAACAAATGATTGATTGCTACCCCGAGGGTTTCTTCAGAGCCAATGATACTTTTTTTTTTTTAATTTGCTGGCAAATATACACAAGTAAATATCTGTATTTATTTGCCAGTATGTGTGTGTGTACATGTGTGTACACTCATATAATTAAATATGTGAATTTTACAAATATGCATATATACTCTCTAACATTTTTAGGTTATGAAAACCTATCAGGAAACACTTAAATATTATTCATTTTGATAGTCTCTTCAACATCCATTTCATTGTCTTTCATAGAGGAAGAACTCAGAAAATATTTATCAACATGAAGCAAACCTAAAGGATTTTACTCTAATTTTTACAACTTTCAAGTTATTTAGCTTCATGTGTAATAAGGAAATCCCTTGACTAGAATGAATTTTCTAGATATACTGAAATATATTCCTAAATGTTTATCATTTATTAGTAATAGAAAACCAATCAAGATATTAAATTGCAAAATATATCAATGAAGGCAAATTTTTCCTTAGAAAAGATAATTTAAAATTATAGTATTTCAAGGAGTTTTACAGTGTTATTTGTTGATTTCTGCCTAATTTAATGCAGATTATAAAGCAAACATCTGCTAGGCTCATCCAACTGATCAGTTCAGTAACTAAAGGTAGCAAAATTGGTATGTCTGGTTTTCTATCTAACACAGGATTTCTTTTATTAGCAGCATTTTAAAATCGGATTTTTATTACCATTTTATGTGACTTATAATCTGTACATTAAAAATAAGAATTTCAAAAATGATCACTTTGCATCTTATTCAACAAAAATGTAGGGCATGAAATCTTGCTTTGATTGAATACTTACATTCCAGACTTCTTAGTGCCCCAGTCTATCAGCCGGTCTTCCCAAATACTCATATGTCATTTTGAGTTAAATTTGAAAAAATTTATTTAAACATGTCATACAAATAAGTGCGTAAATTCCATAAGCAGCTGTTCCTAACAGCAATATTTCAGTGTACCAAAAAGTCTTTTCTCTAAGCTACTAGTTTCTAACTAAAGCGAGGTTGGCTTTTTAGCTGATGTGTCTGCTGCCGTTCTCCCTCCAGTTTTAGGGAATTTTGCAATTCTTCTTCTAGCTTGAATGCCACATACAGATACTAACACACACATACAGAGTTTTTAAATAACATAACATAAAAATCCAATGACCAGAATAATGTAACATGGTGGTTAAGAATACAGATTTTTTCGGTGAATTTTTAGGTTCAAATCCCGTCTCAACCCCTGCTAGCTTAGAGCCTTCAGGAGTGATTTAGTCTCTCTGTTCCCATTTCATCTGTAAAGTGGGATAATTAGAGGTACCTAATATGGCACCCCGCTCCAATACTCTTGCCTGGAAAATCCCGTGGATGGAGGAGCCTGGTGGGCTGCAGTCCATGTGGTTGCTAAGGGTCAGACACGACTGAGCAACTTCATTTTCACTTTTCGCTTTCCTGCATTGGAGAAGGAAATGGCAACCCACTCCTGTGTTCTTGCCTAGAGAATCCCAGGGATGGGGGAGCCTGGTGGGCTGTCGTCTGTGGGGTCGCACAGAGTTGGACACGACTGAGGCAGTTTAGCAGCAATACATATGAAGGCTTTGAGGAAAAAGGAATATTTGAAATGAACGGAGAATTCTACCTGCCACACACTAAATCATACAAGTGTTTGCTAAATTTAAAAAAAAAGAAACTATTTCTATTAGTAGTCACAGCACATACTGAAGGATTTTGTACATCTTTGAAAACGTGATGCAGTGTTCACCTATTTTTGATATTTACTGCTCCCCTTGCCTCACCATAAACACATTTGCTTTTTGCTATTACACTCTCAAAAATATTATCACAATGAGTAACCGTATATAAAATGCCTGTATACCTGTTAGTTGCTCAGTCGTGTCCAGTTCTTCACGACCTTATGAACTGTAGCCACCAGGTTCTTCTGTCCACGTAATTCTTCAGGCAAGAATACTGGAGGGGTAGCCTTTCCCTTCTCCCAGGGGATCTTTCTGACCCAGGGATAGAACCTGGGTCTCCTGCACTGCAGGCAGATTCTTTACTCTCTGAGCCAACAGGGAAGCCCATAAAATGCCCATTGAGCTGGTTAACTCACTGAAACATAGAATTAGCTCCAGCCCTCACCCCTCAAATGATTAAACTGTTCTTTGTTGGAAGTGAGTAGAATTGGGTTGATTTCACCAAGCAGAGTTTCCAGATTTTAATAAGGCTGATACTGTAGAGTTTTGTGGCAGGAGACAGGAATACAAACATCTGTTAAGTCATAATGTGATGCCCATGATTTGCTAGTGTTAGTGATCACCATCTTCATGTACTAAATCAGGTTCCTCGTGAATAAGGAGCACTGTCTTTGAGGCCTGAAAGGAACTCACAGTGAAGTTTTACAGATGTTTCAAACTCAATAGGATCCAAATAAAGTCATCTGTTCTGTCTGCCTGTCTGTGCATTTAAAGAATCGAAATAGCTCTCTGCCTCACCTAGGAGTCTGAAACTTGCTTCTTTTTACAATAGGATTTGTTTCATGCAAGTATGATTTTCATCTATCTTTGTTCCTTTAATTATCTTACACTAAGCATGAAAGAGATTCCCTTAAGAATTGTACTCATTATTAGGAGGTAAAGATAGTTATTTGATAGATGAGGGCACTTGGTATTCTTATTGACCTCAAATTGTCTGATTAGCTCCCTTTAGACTCCCACCTGGTTAAAGTAATGGAAACAATGTGATTATTTTGCATTAGGACAGCTCCCCTTGCAAAAGTTCAGCTCTCCATTTTATTAATACTATTCTATTTGCATGCTAAGTTACACATTAACTTGTACAGTAGTCTATGTTCCCAACACTGCATGGGCTGGAATATTAATTTTGTATAAGATTAAGAAATGTTAGAAGGGAAATTTTTGCAGTAAATTTGTTTGGAAAACAGTAATTTAAAAGAGGTTCTTGACCACCAGACTTCTCAGAACCATGTTAATATACATCACCTTCAACAGAGAGATACCGGATGCTGTGTCTGCCCAACATTTCTACCAGTTTTTCCAACTTGAAATACCGCTCAGGATTCACATGATACGGTGCACCATTTGGGAATGGCTTCTTGGCACACTCTCTCTATTTCTGAAAAGTATCTGTTTACCATCACTTGAATTCTTTTAGCGGTTGGTCCTCCTACATGTACCCAAGTAGTGGAGAGTTAAGAAAAGCAGGGCAGTTGTGAGTAACACTAAGCAACAAATATATACCCCTTAGCTCACTTCTCCCCTGGAAGAGGCAAGTACAGCTTTGGAATTTACTGTTTCTGTCACCAATGTAGAAATTGAGAGTATTGAGCATATATATAAAGAAAAGCTATTAGCAAGACCAACTAGGTCTGCCGTGGTACTGGTGAACCTCCAACTGCTTTCCACAGTCTACTGCCAAGCCATGGCTTAAGCAACCCTTCAGTGGTGGTGAAAAACAAATGAACATTTCCCATCCAAAACCCAATGAGAATCAGTGGATAGGTACTCTAGAAAACCAGCTTTGGGTTTACTCTGAGGAAAAACATGGTCATACAGAAGAATCAACATGGTAGAATATGTAACAGAATAAATATATGCTATGAATGTGTGACCCAAAGCCAGTCTACCTGTACCCACAGACCTAGAGAATGTTCCTATTTGGAAGACAACTTAGAGTGAGAGTAGATGGATTTCACCTCCTACACCGTCTTAACCCCTTTGGGTTGCTGTTACAGGATATTATAGACTGGGTGGCTTACAAACAGATTTATTTCTCACATTTCCAGAGACCGAGAAATTGAAGATGCAGGTGCTGGCTGATTCACTGTCTAGCAAGAGCATGCTTGGTGTTTTATAGATGAGTCTCATGTGTGTCCTCAGATGGCAGAAGGGGCGAAGGAGCTCTCTGGGGCCTCTTTATAAGGGCAGTAGTGCCCTTCACAAGGGTGCCACCCTTATGACCTAATCACCTCCAAGTAGCATCACATTGTGGATTAGGATTTCAATTTATGAATTTTGGAGGCATAAAACATGTCACATACCAAATCCAAGTAACTTGGTGTGGCTTTCTGAGCCATATGTGGAGGAAAACTGCTTTCTGAGCCATACGTGGAAGAAAACTCAAATGTCGGTGTTATAATGTAGCATGAAAATTAACAAAAGATGGAATTATTAGGAATTGAAGTTTTGACAGTGTATAGGTCACCTGCTGGGCCCTGGAACCAGTTGAATGCATCCTAAGACATCTGTCAGCATAGACTTTGCTGCAGTCTTTCACCTGTGTTTGTGCATGCTCAGTGGCTTCAGTCATGTCTGATTCTTTGCAACCCTATGGGTTGTAGCCCACCAGCTCCTCTGTCCATGGGGATTCTCCAGGCAAGAATATTGGAGTGGGTTGCCGCATGTTTCTCCAGGGGATCTTTCTGACCTAGGGATTCAACTCATGACTCCTGAAATAGCCATTATTGCCTTCCTTCTCATTTAAAATCTTAAATAAGATAGTCAATTACACATCAATAATATTCACTCACTACAGTTAGAGTTATTGAAATGAGAACACTCTTTCATACAACCCATTTGGGTCTGAAAGTATTCACAGAGCTATAGGCTCAATAAAAGTGAAAGTCATCATTCCAACTTGTAGAGCAAACCAAGTTGGAAAATCGGGCATGTTGTTATTGGTAAAGAAACAGGTAGGGGAGAAGAGAGAAATATCCTTGTATAGAAAATTTAAATAGCATAATTCTTCTTTTACTTTAGTGCAGCCTTTAAAATCTTTGCCTCTTGACTACACAATATAAAATGAACTCTGCGGTTTCCCTGGTGGCTCAGCGGTAAGGAATCTTCCTGCCAGTGCAGAAGATGTGAGTCCGACCCCTGATCTGGGAAGATCCCACATGCTGCAGAGCAGCTAACCCCGTGAGTCACAGCGGTTGAGTCTGTGCTCTGGAGCCCAGGGGCCACAACTACTGAAGCCCAGGGACCTGTTCCCTGCAACGAGAGAAGCGCCTAAAATGAGAAGCCTGGGCGCCCCCAACTAGAGAAGTAGCCCCTGGAAGCCACAGCTAGAGTAAAGCCCATACAGCAGCAAAGACTCAGCACAACCAAAATAAGTATATGTTTATTTTAAATTATGAACTCTGGACACCATACAGCATCAGCATCCTCATACAAAAGCTATTTGGAATATGTAATGAAGAGCTTTCTTTGCAGTGTTTCTTTTCCTCTTTGCTTTTAACTTTGTCTTCAGGCTTAAACAGAATGTCAACCATCTAATTTTATGGAATTTCTTGTGAATTGCGCATTTGGTAAATGATAAAAACAAAATTGTAGGTTTTCATCATAGAGTGAGAAGCATGGAGAATAACACATACAATGTTCTAAAATCTAAATGTCTTCAGTGTCAGAATACAGTACTGACTAAACATTAATATTAATAGAAGGTGCTTTGCATCTTTTCCAGATTCCAGGTAACTAGAATCTTGAATGCCCATGATGACTGGGACTGTCTTTGGTCATGGAATTGAAAATGTGGTTGGAACCTCATTAACACTCTTGTCACTCTTGTACTGATAGGATAAAATGCATATGGTAAAAGGAAAGCAGAAATGTATCACGTAAATATCAGAAGGCCTTATCCATAGGATTAAAGAAACTTAGAACTGCAACGAATTGTTGTAGACTAATTTAAACTTCCTTTTTCCAGATAAGGAAACAGACCCCAAGAAATATAGCCATGTGTGCTAAGCACTTGCTTCAGTATGGTGGGGACAAAGCTAAAACTCAGACTGTAAGATTTTATCATCTTAGTGTTCTTCGCACTTACCCAATAGAAATGATTTTAAAATGATAAAATCGTAAACTGGTATAAGCAAATTCCCTTCTCATCCGGTATTTGCCATGATGATAATTTGGAAGGTCAGAACCACATTTTGCCCCCCAATTATTCTGCAAGGAATGTGCACTGAAACAATTTGAAAACTTTATGGGATGTAGGCTTCCTATTACAATTGCCCAAATAGTAAAACATTCAGATTGTTAATTTTTGAAGACACAGCCATTTCCAAACAGTTTTTATTTTCACTATGTTTTATCTCTTACTTTCTTACACTTCATGAAGATTAAGATCTTTGTAATTTAAAAATTATGCAACAGCTGCTGCAAACTGCTTTTTACACTGGAACATGAAATTTATATTGGGAAAATACTGATTACCAGCTATAAAATATGTATGAGCCTCCGCAGCCAACTTTGTAAAATGGAATTTCTCCTCGCAGCAAAATGGAATGGTTACTTTGCTTGGGGGATTCTCTATTAAAGGAGAATTGTATTGATATGTGTTAAGTATTGTTCTACTACATGAATAATGCAACCATCCATTGTGATACTATTTTGGAATTATTTCTGTGCCAATTTATTATTTAGACACTTACCTCTTATATGCTGCTGCCTTTGAAGCGAACCTTATTTTTTTTTTGATAGAAGGCATAACTGTATACCTATAGATGACAAATGTATGAAAAGGGAATTCTCCAGGCCAGAATACTGGAGTGGGTAGCTGTTCCCTTCTCCAGGGGATCTTCCCAACCCAGGGATTGAACTCAGGTCTCCCGCATTGTGGGTAGATTCTTTACCAGCTGAGCCCCCAGGGAAGCTCAAGAATACTGGAGTGGGTAGCCTACCCCTTCTCCATCAGATTTTCCCAATCCAGGAATTGAAGCAGGGTCTCCTGCATTGCACATGGATTCCTTACCAGCTGAGCTGACAAATGTATATTTGTAATTAATTTTGATTCTATGTGTTTTCATGGCTAATGAGACAGGTATGTTTTATATTTTAATACTATACACATTATACATATCAACCAGAAAAACACCATATTATTTGAGGGAGGGTTATTGATGCTTTGAACTGTGGTGTTGGAGAAGACTCTTGAGAGTCCCTTGGACTACAAGGAGATCCAACCAGTCCATTCTGAAGGAGATCAGCCCTGGGATTTCTTTGGAAGGGAGGATGCTAAAGCTGAAACTCCAGGACTTTGGCCACCTCATGCAAAGAGCTGACTCATTGGAAAAGACTCTGATGCTGGGAGGGATTGGGGGCAGGAGGAGAAGTGGACGACCGAGGATGAGATGGCTGGATGGCATCACGGACTCGATGGACGTGAGTCTGAGTGAACTCTGGGAGTTGGTGATGGACAGGGAGGCCTGGTGTGCTGCGATCCATGGGGTCGCAAAGAGTTGGACACGACTGAGCAACTGAACTGAACTGAACTATGTTGATGATGAATGACAGAAAATAAGCTGTCAGGGATTTACTTTAAAAATTGTTTCCCCGAGCATTTTGAACTTTTCACAGAGATAGTGCTTTGGTCCTATTGTATTCTCTTAACCATGCAAGTCTCACAGGGTTATTATCCCTGTTGTCAAAATTAAGACACGTGGTGGTTAAATATCTTTTGCCAGTGCTACCCTCAAATAGCCAAATTATTAATCTTTGCAAAGACTATGTAACTCCTGGTTCTGGAGACTGGTGAGTCCAAGCTCACGGCACCAGCATGGTTGAACGAGGTCATGCTTCCCAGTTCATTGCTGGGCCTGTTTCACTGTGTCCTCACATGATGACTCAGATAGTAAAGATTCTCCTTGCAACACAGGAGACCCAGGTTTGATCCTTGGGTCAGGAAGATCCCCTGGAGAAGGGAATGGCAACCCACTCCAGTATTCTTGCCTGGAGAATTCCATGAACAAAGCCTGGTGAGCTACAGTCCATGGGTTTGCAAAGACTCACATAGGACTGAATGACTAACGCTTTCAGATGGTGGAAGGAGCCAGGGAATTCTTGGGCATCTCTCTTAGAAGACCATTGATGCCATTCATGGGGGATTCAGTGTATAATTATGGGGAGACATTAACTTTAAAGCCACAGTAATGACTCAGTTACTTCATGTAGACAGAAGCATCTATTTCACTCATTTTATTTTTTAATTGAGATATAGTTATGTTCAGTATTATATGTTACAGGTGTACAAATAGTGACTTACAATTTTTTAAGATTATGCTCATTTTTATAGTTATTATAAATTACTGGCTGCGTTCCCTGTGGCTGTAACAGTGTATCTTTGTAGTGTACTTAGTATAACAGTTTGTGCCTCTTAAGCCCCTCTGCTCTCTTGCCCCTCTCCCCACTAGCAACCACTAGTTTGTTCTGTGTCCGTGAGACTGCTTCCTTTCTGTTCTGTTCAGAACTTTGATTTCTTAGATTAAATGATATCATAGAGTATCTGTCTTGCTCTGATTTATTCTTCATAGGCTATCTTCCAAGGTAACCCATGTTGCTGACAATGGCAAAATGTCATTCTTTTTTTGGCTGAGTACTATTCTGTTGTATGTAGGTGCCACCTCGTACACACTGATCTGTGGATGAACACTTCGCTCATTTCCATATCTTGGCAACTGCAGATAATGCTGCTATGAACATTGGGTGCATGCATCTTTTTGAATACAGTGTTTGTTTCCGGTTTTTGTTTTGTTTTGTTTTTTCAGATATATACCCAGGAGCAGAATTACTGTGTTACATGGTTGTTCTATTTTGGGGTTTTTGAGAAACTGCCGTACTGTTTGCCACAGGGGCTGCACTAATTTAGCTTAGCCCTAACAAGGCACCAGAGTTCCTCATTCTCCAGATCCTTTTAATACATTTGCTTTTTGTGGTCTTTCTGGTACTGGCCATCTGGCAGGTATAAGGTGATATTTCACTGCAGTATTAATTTGCATTCCTCTGATTAATAATGTTGAGCATCTTTACATGTGCCTGCTGGGCATCTGTATGTCTTCTTTGGAAAAATGTCTATTCAGATCTTCTGTCCATTTTTTAATCAGATTGTTGTTGTTTTAATTTTTAACGGTGGGTTGTATGAATTGTTTGTATATGTTGGAATGTTAACCCATTACTAGTTATATTATTTGTGACTATATTCTCTAATTCAGTAGGTTGTCTTTTTTGTCAGTGGTTTCCTTTATTGTGCAAAATCTTTTAAGTCTAATTATGTCCCATCTGTTTATCTTTGCTTTAAAAGACAAATCCCACAAAACTATAGCTGTGGTTTATGTCAAAGACTATTCTGCCTATGTTTTTCTCTAGGAGTTACAGAGTTTCATGTCTTGCATTTGGTCTTTAAGTGATTTGAGTTTATTTTTGTATATTTTATGAGAGAATGTTCTAATTTCATTCTTTCACATGCACCACATTTTCCCAGCACCACTTATTGAAGAGACTGTCTTTTCTCCCGTGTATATGCTTACCTCCTTTATCATAGCTTAATTGCCCAGAAGTGCTGGATTTATTTCTGCTCTTTGTCCGCTTCGTTGAGCTCTGTGTCTGTTTTTGTGACAGCACCATACTTGTCTGATTTAGCAGTTTTGTAGTAAAGTCTGAAGTCAGGAGTGTGATTCCTCCAGCCTTCTTTGTCAACATTGTGTTGAACATTCTGGGTCTTTTCTGTATCTTTACAAGTTTTTAATTGATTTGTTCTAGTTTTGTGAGAAATACCATTCATATTCTAATAGGAATTGTGTTGAATCTGTGGATTGCCTTGGGTGGTATGGTTATTTTAACAATATTAATTCTTCCATTCCAAGAACACTGTATATCTTAACATCTGTTTGTGCCATCCTCACTTACTTCCATCAATGTTACGGTGTTCTGAGTACGGGTCTTTCACCTCCTTAGGTAGGTTTATTCCTAGGTATTTTATTCTTTTGGGTGCAATGGTAAATGGGATTATTTCTTTTTCTGATCTTTCATTGTTAGTGCTTTGAAGTGCAACATATTTCT
>SJYX01017571.1:118340-157206 GCA_006410675.1 Oreotragus oreotragus | reverse complement strand
GAGGGAGAGGGAGAGGGTGGGATGATTTGGGAGAATAGCATTGAAATATGTATACTATCATGTAAGAAACGAATCGCCAGTCTATGTTCAATGCAGGATGTAGGATGCTTGGGGCTGGTGTATGGGGATGATCCGGAGGGATGATGTGGGGTGGGAGGTGGGGGGGGGGTTCATGTTTGGGATTTCATGTACACCCATGACGGATTCATGTCAATGTATGCCAAAACCAATACAGTACTGTAAAGTAAAATAAAGTAAAAATAAAAATAAATAAATAAATAAAATAGGGAAAATAAAGTTCAGAAAAGTTAAATAAAACAAGTGACCAGGCCAAGTTTTAAAGAGAGAGAAAAAAAAAAAGAAGTTCACAAAGAAACTTGGGAAATGTACCTTAGCCAGGGGATGAAGTGAACTTATTAGTCACACCCCAGTGGACAGTGCATCCCCTTGGTGATTGGAGACTGTCACTCATCTCTGTGGTCCTCTTCCCCAAAACCCTTTGCCCCAGTCAAATGGCAAGATGTTCTACTGTGTCTCTCAGCAGTACTGCCCGAAACATCAAAGTCATCAAAAACAAGAGAAGTTGGTGTGTCTGTCACATCTGGAAAGGAACAAAGGAGACACAATTCAGACTTCATATGTGTCTTTCATAGGATCCTGGGTGAGGTTAAAGGAAAACTAATGAAGTCCAAATAAATTCTGGAGTTTAGTCACACTGTATTAATATTGGTCATCAGCTGTGAGGAATGTATGATGGTGGTATAAAATGTCTTCACAGAGTGTGGGATATATAGTAACTCTATACTCACTTTGCTACTTGTTTGTCAATCTCAAACTATACTAAAATGAAAACACATTTTAATATCAACTAGAAATGAACAGGAAAGTGGAAGAAGCAATTATCAACTTTCCAGGATATTTTCATCAGTGAGCTTCAGACATGAGACTGGAGAGAAAAGACGGATACTGGGCAGGGCTCCAGGGTCTCCTCTCCTCCAATCCTTGCTGTACCCTCAAGCCTGACCCCAGAGCTGCTCAGAAAGCACCTTCACCCCCTCCCTGGGCCAGGGCAGCCATCTCTGTCTGACTCAGACCACAATGCATCCTCTGCCTTCGCTGTGCAGAACTGGAGAGGGAACAGTGGTCATGACCCCGTGAGGCCACAGGGCTGATGACTGGACACCTGAGCTCCCCTTTGACCTCCTTACCAGAGCCTGCCCAGGTTCTCCTTAGGCTCCCAGCAGTGCGTCAGTGCTGTGCACACAAGCTGGTGTCCATTCAGTGTCAAATTCAAAGCCTGAATTGTCACCCAAAATACATGCTTACATGGACATTTCTCTCCCCATTAAATAACCAAGGACTTTGCCTCAGAGAGGATCAGATATCCAGGCTGTTATGCCAGGTCCAAAGTGGACCCCACAAACATACAGCATGTCCTGAAATCAAGGGATGGGACCTCGGAGCCCAAGAACTGCCACTTCTTCAGCTCCTGCCAGACTTACAGACTCTCCCTCTGGGGAATCAGCTCTGGAACCTCCACTCCTAGGATGCGGTAGAAGAGGGGAGGAAGAGGAGGGAGAGGAGATCCCAAAGTGCCTGTAAAGGTGGGGAGGCTCCTGGAGAAGTGCGGAGAGGCAGGAAACACTGACATTATGGGATGGAGGCCACAGGTGTGGAGGGGAGGAACCGGGGAGGAACCAAAGGGGAGAGGGTGGGGGAGGGTCACTGAGTGGACGTGAACACAGGGAGGTGGGGTCTGTGTGGAGAGAGGCATGGGGGCTTCTGGTCTGGGCGCTGGTAGAGGCTCTATTTTCCACCGGGATGATAAACACACAGGTGTCAGCTCTATATTTTGCTGGTAAGCTATACTTATGTTTTCGGTATTTTTCTGAAATTATATGTATCAGTTCAGTTCAGTTCAGTCGCTCAGTCGTGTTCGACTCTTTGCAACCCCATGGACTGCAGCAAGCCAGGCCTCCCTGTCCATCACCAACTCCCAGAGTTTACTCAAACTCATATCCATTGGGGATTCCCTGGTGGCTCAGACTGTAAAGCGTCTGCCCGCAATGCGGGAGACCAGGGTTTGATCCCCGAGTCGGGAAGATCCCCCGGAGAAGGAAAAGGCAACCCACTCCAGTACTCTTGCCTAGAAAATTCCAGGGATGGAGGAGCCTGGTGGGCTACAGTCCATGGGGTCGCAGAGTCAGACACAACTGAAAGACTTCACTTTCACTTTCTTTCATATCCATTGAGTCGGTGATACCATCCAACCATTTCATCCTCTGTCGTCCCTTCTCCTCCCACCTTTAATTTTTCCNAGTACTCTTGCCTAGAAAATTCCAGGGATGGAGGAGCCTGGTGGGCTACAGTCCATGGGGTCGCAGAGTCAGACACAACTGAAAGACTTCACTTTCACTTTCTTTCATATCCATTGAGTCGGTGATACCATCCAACCATTTCATCCTCTGTCGTCCCTTCTCCTCCCACCTTTAATTTTTCCCAGCATCAGGGTCTTTTCAAATGAGCCAAATCTTTGCATCAGGTGGCCAGAATACTGGAGTTTCAGCTTCAGCATCAGTCCTTCCAATGAATATTCAGGACTGATTTCCTCTAGGATTCACTGGATGGATCTCTTGCTGTCCAAGGGACTCTCAAGATACTTCTCCAACACCACAGTTCAAAAGCATCAATTCTTCAGCGCTTAGCTTTCTTTATAGTCCAACTCTCACATCCATGCAGGTATGCTGTGACTCAAGTACAGGTGGAAGAAGGGAAAAGAGAAAAGGATAAAGCACAGGAGATTAAAAGAATTCTTCTCTTCCAGAGAAATATCCCCACCTCAGTCCCACTACACACACCCCCATACACGATGCTGGGGGAGGGGGTAGGGCAGGGAGACTCAACTCACAGTCAGGGGCTACTGGGAAATTGTCCATTTGTGTGCTGAAACACAGGGACCGCTGTGTCAGAAAGACGCCCAACACCTCGGGAAAAAAATCTGCCCAGCTGGTGGCCGTGAAGGTGGTTCCTGGAGATCAAAGGACAGGACCTGGAGTGGAGCCTGGAGGCCACAAGGGTGACAAGGAGATCAGGCATGAGTCTGGGCCAGGGGTCCCCCTAACATTTTCCAGAGGCAGGAAAATGACCTTCCGCCTCCTTAGACCTATACTCAAGGACACCAAGGGGGGTTTCCCCTCCTCTCCAGGCATCACACACCTCCACCCTTTGAAGCCTTGAAGAGTACTCTTCTGCCCTGAGTCTTAAGAGCCTAGGACCCCAGCCTCCTGCCTTTTCATCCCTTTCGTGGACCTAACAGACAGAGACCTGATGTCTGAATCCCTGCGGCCTGATCCCTCCACTTTCAAATCTAACTCTGGCTCCGAGGATGACCCAGGGTTTGGGGTCAGGCGTCCCAGAGAGGGAGGCTGCCCAGGGCCCCACAGGCCGCAGCTGAGCCAGGCCTCCAGCTGTGCAGAATCAGCCGATTCTGGAACAAAACCCGAAAGAAAGAAAAAAAAAAAAATCGAACGAAAGCACTGCAGGCTCCTCTTGGCCTCGGTATGTGTGGGGTCTGCCGGGGGAGAGGGTGGGGTGGGGGAAATCCGCCTTTCTTGGGGGTCCTGCGCCTCCGCGGGCAGTCCTCTGCTCCTCTCCTTTGCAGAGCACCCCTCCCCCAGATTTTGGTCAGAGGCAGGGACTCTGAGAGCAGCGGAATTCTTGAGTTTCTAAAGCCTCTACCATCCGAATCTGAGGAGAAAATCATCGCAGGCAAATCGGTAGCGACCCTAAAACCAAGGAAGGGCTCTGATTGGCTTCTAGAAACCGGATACGCAATGGAAGTGAGAACTGGGAACTCGTCATGAGTATCCAGGTAGAAAGGCCCGACAGTTTGAGAGAAGAGAAAGTGAAACTCCAGAGAGACGGGGAACCACTCCCCCTACTCGACACTTGCCTCCCCATCCCCCAGACATCACCTTGTGGCCTAAGATCCCGATCGCCTTGCTCGGGGACCTGGGACTTTGCCCTGACCCTGCTGCTCCTGCCTGGAGGACCCTGTTACACTGTCTCCCTGAGTCCTGGCCCAGGGGCTGGGTGAGTCAGCAGTTTACAAAACTTGCGGTCTCAGAATCTGTCTATGGGCCTACGACCTGGGACCTCAAAGACAATACCATTTATGTGGGTTACATCTGTGAACATTTACCGTGTTAGAAATATAAACAGAAATCTATTGATTCAACTATTATATTAATAACCCATTACATGAAAAGACATTTTTATGAAAAAAAATCACTATTTTCAAAATAAAACAGTATAGTGAGAAGTGATCTTTTCTAGATTTTATATTCTTTCAAAAGTTTACATTCTTTTCTTGTATGTCTCATTAAAAGACTGAAGACTTTGCATATCTGCTTCTGTTTTTAATCTTTTTGATTGAGTATATTAAAAAATCCAGCCTCACACAAATAGGTAACAGAAGTATCTTGAATAATGTTTTCAGATAATTGTGGTTCCCACTTTGATACAACACTAAACAAGTGGTAGCGGCTTAAAAGTAGCGTCTTATTTGCAGTGATAACCCATAACTGTCACTGAGTGTTTCCAAATCTGTTGCATACAAATATAAGGTCTATCCTGAACATTGAATGAATATTGTACTAATGTGTGATTTTTTTTTAAGTAGTGTATTGTTTCACAAAGTTGTATAGATTTTAAAGTGTTAACATTTAAGATTATCAAACAATCACATTTGTTAATATCACCACAGTTGACACTAGATAAGTTTGTCAAGATTAATTTTCTCATAGGAGGTTGCATTTTATCAACGGCAAAAAATAGTGTCAGTTGATATTCTAGAAGGGAGAAGCTCCCATTCATTATGCCAAAATAACTAAATGTAAACAATCATAGTTTTCCTGTTCTTCATTCTCAAAGTGAAAATGGCATTCCGTAAAAAAAGAAACTAATCAACTCAGAATAACGATTTCCCTTGGGACATGGTACTTTAGCATATAGCAGAAGGACTTTATGTGTACTTCCCATTTCATCCTATCAAATATTCTAAAATGTGGACTTAAGATTGGTGACTGTAGCAGCTTAATAATTTTTAATACTACAACCTGGATATTTTTCAGTGAAACTTACTTTTCTATTCTGCAAATGAACGGTGGTGAAGAATATAATAACTGCTATTGCTGTTTGGTGAAATAACCCTTATTTCTGCTAAGTTTTACCTCAGAGCAAATGTCAGCACAGTGAAAAAGTAGGGGTTTCCCTGGTAGAGCAGTGGTTACTAATCTACCTTCCAATGATAGGGAACGTGAGTTCAGTCTCTGTTGCGGAACTAGGATCCCACGTGCCACAGGGCAACTAATGAGCCCATACACTCTAGAGCCCAGGGTCTGCAACTAGAGAAAGCCTCAGTGCCTCAGTGAAGACCCTGTACAGCCAAAATGAAAGTAAATAAACTAAAAAAAAGGTGAATAAATTTTTGGTAATGTTATGAAAGTAGTTTTGACCCATAATTGGATCTGAGAGACTTCAAGGGTTCCATAGACCAGACTTTGAGAATTTCTGTTCTGAATAAAGCAGGGAGACTACAAGCTGGCAGCTTCCCTTGTAGCTCAGTTGGTAAAGAATCTGCCTGCCATGCAGGAGACCCAGGTTCGATTCCTGGGTCAGGGAGATCCCCTGGAGAAGGAAATGGCAACCCACTTCAGTATTCTTGCCTGGAGAATNTCCCTCCCCCAGATTTTGGTCAGAGGCAGGGACTCTGAGAGCAGCGGAATTCTTGAGTTTCTAAAGCCTCTACCATCCGAATCTGAGGAGAAAATCATCGCAGGCAAATCGGTAGCGACCCTAAAACCAAGGAAGGGCTCTGATTGGCTTCTAGAAACCGGATACGCAATGGAAGTGAGAACTGGGAACTCGTCATGAGTATCCAGGTAGAAAGGCCCGACAGTTTGAGAGAAGAGAAAGTGAAACTCCAGAGAGACGGGGAACCACTCCCCCTACTCGACACTTGCCTCCCCATCCCCCAGACATCACCTTGTGGCCTAAGATCCCGATCGCCTTGCTCGGGGACCTGGGACTTTGCCCTGACCCTGCTGCTCCTGCCTGGAGGACCCTGTTACACTGTCTCCCTGAGTCCTGGCCCAGGGGCTGGGTGAGTCAGCAGTTTACAAAACTTGCGGTCTCAGAATCTGTCTATGGGCCTACGACCTGGGACCTCAAAGACAATACCATTTATGTGGGTTACATCTGTGAACATTTACCGTGTTAGACATATAAACAGAAATCTATTGATTCAACTATTATATTAATAACCCATTACATGAAAAGACATTTTTATGAAAAAAAATCACTATTTTCAAAATAAAACAGTATAGTGAGAAGTGATCTTTTCTAGATTTTATATTCTTTCAAAAGTTTACATTCTTTTCTTGTATGTCTCATTAAAAGACTGAAGACTTTGCATATCTGCTTCTGTTTTTAATCTTTTTGATTGAGTATATTAAAAAATCCAGCCTCACACAAATAGGTAACAGAAGTATCTTGAATAATGTTTTCAGATAATTGTGGTTCCCACTTTGATACAACACTAAACAAGTGGTAGCGGCTTAAAAGTAGCGTCTTATTTGCAGTGATAACCCATAACTGTCACTGAGTGTTTCCAAATCTGTTGCATACAAATATAAGGTCTATCCTGAACATTGAATGAATATTGTACTAATGTGTGATTTTTTTTAAAGTAGTGTATTGTTTCACAAAGTTGTATAGATTTTAAAGTGTTAACATTTAAGATTATCAAACAATCACATTTGTTAATATCACCACAGTTGACACTAGATAAGTTTGTCAAGATTAATTTTCTCATAGGAGGTTGCATTTTATCAACGGCAAAAAATAGTGTCAGTTGATATTCTAGAAGGGAGAAGCTCCCATTCATTATGCCAAAATAACTAAATGTAAACAATCATAGTTTTCCTGTTCTTCATTCTCAAAGTGAAAATGGCATTCCGTAAAAAAAGAAACTAATCAACTCAGAATAACGATTTCCCTTGGGACATGGTACTTTAGCATATAGCAGAAGGACTTTATGTGTACTTCCCATTTCATCCTATCAAATATTCTAAAATGTGGACTTAAGATTGGTGACTGTAGCAGCTTAATAATTTTTAATACTACAACCTGGATATTTTTCAGTGAAACTTACTTTTCTATTCTGCAAATGAACGGTGGTGAAGAATATAATAACTGCTATTGCTGTTTGGTGAAATAACCCTTATTTCTGCTAAGTTTTACCTCAGAGCAAATGTCAGCACAGTGAAAAAGTAGGGGTTTCCCTGGTAGAGCAGTGGTTACTAATCTACCTTCCAATGATAGGGAACGTGAGTTCAGTCTCTGTTGCGGAACTAGGATCCCACGTGCCACAGGGCAACTAATGAGCCCATACACTCTAGAGCCCAGGGTCTGCAACTAGAGAAAGCCTCAGTGCCTCAGTGAAGACCCTGTACAGCCAAAATGAAAGTAAATAAACTAAAAAAAAGGTGAATAAATTTTTGGTAATGTTATGAAAGTAGTTTTGACCCATAATTGGATCTGAGAGACTTCAAGGGTTCCATAGACCAGACTTTGAGAATTTCTGTTCTGAGTAAAGCAGGGAGACTACAAGCTGGCAGCTTCCCTTGTAGCTCAGTTGGTAAAGAATCTGCCTGCCATGCAGGAGACCCAGGTTCGATTCCTGGGTCAGGGAGATCCCCTGGAGAAGGAAATGGCAACCCACTTCAGTATTCTTGCCTGGAGAATCCCATGGACACAGGAACCTGGAAGGCTACAGTCCATGGAAAGCTGCCACCCACCTCTTTGCCTACCTCTTCCGGAACTGGACTCCCTGTCTCCCAAACCTTTATACTAGGCCTCTGCCTCTCGGCTTTTCTAAAAGAGAACTTACCCCTAGAAATTTGATGCCAGAGTGTCTCCATATAGACAGGGAGTTGGATGACAGGTGTTTCCCCTTTGGAACGGGAACAGTTTGTGCCTGAAGACAAGAGAGAAAAATTCATTCATGACCCATTTTGAATTTTTTCATTTCCATTCAGTTCAATCACTCAGTCGTGTCCAACTCCTTGCGACCCCACGGACTGCAGCAGTACATCAGGCCTCCCTGTCCATCACCAACTCCCAGAGTTCACTCAAACTCATGTCCATTGAGTTGATGATGCCATCCAACCACCTCATCCTCTGTTGTCCCCTTCGCCTCCCACCTTCAATCTTTCCCAGCATCAGGGTCTTTTCCAGTGAGTCAGTTCTTCACATCAGGTGGCCAAAGTATTGGAGTTTCAGCTTCAGAATCAGTCCTTCTAATGAATATTCAGGACTGATTTGCTTTAGGATGGACTGGTTGGATCTCCTTGCAGTCCAAGAGACTCTCCAGAGTATTCTCCAACACCACAGTTCAAAAGCATCGATTCTTTGGGGCTCAGCTTTCTTTATAGTCCAACTCTCGCATCCATACATGACTACTGGAAAAACAAGAGTCTTGACTAGATGTATCTTTCTTGGCAAAGTAATGATTCTCCTTTTTAATATGCTGTCTAGGTTGGTCATAAATTTTTCTTCCAAGGAACAAGCATCTTTTAATTTCATGGCTGCAATCACCATCTGCAGTGATTTTGGAGCCTAAAAAATAAAGTCTGACACTTGTTTCCCCATCTATTTCCCATGAAGTGATGGGGCCAGATGCCATGATCTTCGTTTTCTGAATGTTGAGCTTTAAGCCAACTTTTTCACTGTCCTCTTTCACTTTCATCAAGAGGCTCTTTAGTTCTTCTTTGCTTTCTGCCATAAGCGTGGTGTCATCTGCATATCTGAGATTATTGATATTTCTCCTCACAATCTTGATTCCAGCTTGTGCTTCTTCCAGCCCAGTATTTCTCATGATGTACTCAGCATATAAGTTAAATAATGAATTTGTTGATGCCAGCTTAATATTGATCCATATCCCAGACAGAAATGTGATCTGTGTGAGAAATAATATTGGCCCTTTGGTTTTAAATGGGTCTAAAGCACCTTATTTGAAGCCCAATAATAGCAAAAATAATAGTGCTACTCAAAGTTCTAGGTCTGCACTTTCCATGGGGTAGGTGCTAGCTGCTGAGCTACTGAGCACTTTAAATGTGGCTAGTGACTTCCCTGGTGGCTCAGCGGGTAAAGTGTCTGTCTACAATTCGGGAGACCTGGGTTCAGTCCCTGGGTCGGGAAGATCGGCTGGAGAAGGAAATGGCAATCCACTCCAGTGCTATTGCCTGGAAAATTCCATGGACAGAGGAGCCTGAGGTTACAGTCCATGGGGTCGCAAAGAGTTGGACATAACTGAGCGACTTCACTTTCAATGTCATTGAGCAGTTGAATTTTTATTTAATTTCATTTAAATTTAAATAGCCATATGTGGCTAGTGGGCTTCCCTGGTGGCTCAGATGGTAAATAATCCTCCTGCAGTGCAGGAGACCAGGGTTCCACCCCTGGGTTGGAAAGATCCCCTGGAGAAGGGAATAGCTGCTCACTTCAGTAATTTTGCCTGGAAAATTCCAAAGACAGAGGAGCCTGGTGGGCTACAGTACACGGGGTCACAAAGAGTTGGACATGCCTGAGTGACTTACACACACACAGACGTGCCTCGTAGCTACCATATTTGACAGAACATATCTAAGTGTTTTAGTTTTCATTCTCCCGAGATACTGTATGACTCATAGATTGAAGTACACTGAAATTATCTTTACACCTTTATTTTTGTGGGTCTTAGACATCACCTTGAAGTACAGAAGTCCAGAACATTTAGTCTGCCTGCAACGCAGGAGACCTGGGTTCCATTTCTAGGTTGGGAAGATCCCCTGGAGAAGGCAATGGCTACTCACTCCAGTAATCTTGACTGGAGAATTCCAAGGACAGAGGAGCCTGGCAGGCTACAGCCCAGAGGGTTGCAAAGAGTCGGATATGATAGAGCGATTAACGCATTCATTTTCTTTAACATATAGAGTGCATAGACATTAACCAAAATATAATTTATAACTTCAAGTTCATCAGTTTTCAAAAATACCCATCATTGAAGCCAATTTTGGTCTATATTACATTGAGACTCTTGATGTCGTTTTTGCTAACCTGGTAAACATAAGCAAGCACTTATGTCTTCACTTAGCCACAAGAAAATACTTATTGAATACCACATTATAAAACACCCTGTAGGTCCTGCATAGTTGTGAAATACAAAGCGATGTAAACCCCAGAATCCCACCACCTTAGAACTCTTTACCTGTTATTCCTCCCCATAGTGAGTGCTAAGTGGCACCTGCCCCCAGTTTCAGCTTTTTGTTTCCTTTCACCCTTGGACACCATCCTCCTCGGCGTCTCTACTTAAATGAAAATATGCATAGAATTTTCACAATTGTAGAATGAAGAATTTTCTAAGCCCAACCCAAAGATAAAAAAAAACACCAAGAAAAAATAAACTTTCTATGGCAACTACAAACTTACAACCATGCAAACACATGTCCATAATCAAATTCAAAGACACATAAAAAATCAGACAGAAAAAGGTTAGCATGTGTCGACATTTTTCAGCCAGAGACCGCCAGGTACATACCTAGTTGAACACACCGTGTTTACTTATATAGCAAAAGACGGCACACATCGTGGGAAATCATAGGGCATTTTAGAATGAAAGGATAAGAAAGAATGTGTTATTGTGGAATTTGGGCTTTGGTTGGATAAAAGAAAGGTTTACTCTAAATTGAGTATTTCCAGGAAGCATGGTCAGTTACAGGACTGGGTGTCCGAATCAGTCTTATCTATAAGGAGGGCAGACTAGAGCAAGGGAGAAGCAGCAACTGGGAAAGCAGCAGCCGTCACTCCTGTTACCCAGGACGGGATGTTCAGTACTTTCTGAGTTGCACTGTACCCTGTGTTCTCTGCTCCTAAACAACATGATGTCTAGTCTTGTCTTATTTTGTGTCACTTTACTATGGTTTCAGTGTATCCTTGTTTGAGATTGGTATTTTATAAAATAGTTTATTCCAAAGAGCATTACATGGCCTAGCTGTGAGCACCAGGCTAGCTGCAAATAACACTGAGGTCTAGCTGTGAGTGTCACACCTGTTCCCTGGGGTCAGGAGGCTGATTTTTCTTCTTCCTTAAATTCAATATTTTAAAATTCTTACATTGCAAGTGAAAAATAAAATTATAAGCAAACAATTTGGAAAAGAAGAAATGCAAATACCAAATAATTTATTAAAATGAGACTATGAAAGGAAAAGTGGAAAGAAAAAACCTGTCAGCTTGGCAAAGATGAGAGGAGGATAAAGGCTAGGACCTTTAGTGGGTCTCCTTGGGAAAGTCAAGGGAGGGCAGGGTAAACAGATTAGAATTGGCTGGTATGAATAGCTTACTTCAGCAGGCTTTGGGTTAGAGGAGGTCTTTAGGTGTCTGGTACCTGGCCCTGGGATCACTGCTGGTGGTGGTGGGTTAGTTGCTGAGTCACGTCTGACTCTTGCATCCCTGGCGTCTGTAGCCTGCCAGGCTCCTGCGTCCATAGGATTTCCCAGGCGAGAATCCTGGGGTGGATTGCCATTTCCAGGACCACACCTGGGGACCCCTGCGCTGCAGGTGGTCTCTTGCACTGGGGGGGTCTCCTCCATCGCAGGTGGATTCTTCACTGACTGAGCCACCAGGGTGGCGTCCGGGTCACAGAGGCAGAGGAATATTGCCTCTCGGGGCCCAAAGGCCAGCAGGGGAGGGCTCTGGATCAGTTAGTTTGCATATCAAAGACTTGCTCCTGGCAGGGGAAAGCAATCTCTCCTCAGTGAGGAAGGTTTTTTTAAAAAATTATTTAATTTTTCCCTTTCAGCTGGGTCTTCACTGCTGCACGTGGGCTTTCTCTGCTTTCAGAGAGTGGAGGGCTACTCTCTAGAGGCAGTGCCCTGGCCTCTCACTGCCAGGGCTTCTCCTGTTGCGGAGCACAGGCTCTGGGCCCAGGCGCTTCAGTAGCTGCAGCACATGGGGTCAGCTGCTCTGTGGCGTGTGGAATCTTTCCGGATCAGGGATCATAACCTCTGTCCCCTGCATTGCAGGGAGATTCTTACCCATTGTAGCACCAAGGAAGGCCCTCAACAAAACATTCTTAAACAACTGAGCTATCAGAGAAAATTTCCCCACATCTTGAGTCCAGGAGTTTAAGTATGGAAAGTTCTTTGGCACCTAGCCTCTGCTCCCATGCTTTGAGAATGCTGGATTACATGAGTCTTGATGAGACCGTGTCTTATTACAGAAGCTGAAAACATACTTCCTAACCTTTTGTTGTTGTTGCTGGGGCATAGGCAGGCATCCTATACTCTGGCAATCTAGTGCACTTATGCCAGATTTTGATTTAGGAGTTAGTTCCATGAAAAACTGGGGCCTATTCCATCCACTAATTTCCTGAGCCCATTCCCTCCTCAACTCTTCATTCTCATTTCTCTATCCAGGAGAACTATACTCATCAGTTGGGTCTGTGAATCCACCGGGACAGCTACTGCCAAACACACCTCTGGATCCACTCCCATCGATAATAATCACTTCTTCATCCTCTGCTGCCTACCAGATCATATCCACTCTCCATTGGCTTGGACTTATGCATGTCTTCTATTTATGTGCTGTCAATCCCTATGATCCTCTCAAGTCCTGCTGACTCTTCCAACTCCTCCCCCTCTCACTGCACCTCCCAGCTCTCTGGGGGTCATGTGGACCCGCCTCCAGAATTTGCAAGCAGGCAGGCATTAGTATCCCTCTCTCTTTGCACTCCACATGCCCCAGTGATGTTTGACAAATTTCCTGTGTTCTAAAATCAGCCAAATTTGTTTGCTGCTGCTTATAGGTAAGATTGCTAATTTAATATTAAGCTAAGTATGTATCTGTACCATCTCCAAACACAGCTGACACAAAATTTATTTCAGAACCAAATGATTTCCAAAAGCTCACATACACCTGAACCTCACATGGCTTTCCCTCGCTCCTTCCTATTGCAAAAATTATCAGAACATGGCAGATAAAGGAATTCGCACAGCAGACATCTCAAATCTCGTAGCATATCAAATGTGGAACAGGTACGAATTGCCAAGTGTTTACCATTTCCTCAGCTGCTTAGAAGGATGACAGAAGAAATTACGGGGCAGAAAAGGTGCTTTAGAAATGTTGGTATGGATGTTGTTGTCAGTTACTGTTCGTGGCAGGGGCTGAAATTCTATGTACAGTCACTCGTTCTCATATGTTTGTCTCAACAACCGATGAGAAAACAAAGGCAACAGAAGTAATTAATAGTAAACACACATTTCAGTAAGTACTCTAAAGACACTCCAACCATTCCCCTTAGAGAAAGAAGATCAACTATTACCGTCTTCATTATAGATACAAAGCAGTGAGGACAGGAGACTCCTTGCTCTGCCAGAAGGTTCTAGTCATCTGAGTGCTTTCAGAAACCTAGCGGGATGATCTAGCGGAGGCAGAGAGCTGGGAATGATGAAAAGGAACAAAGGCTAAATGAAAAAAACCTGGGGCTGTGCCAGGAGGTTTTCCTCAGGGTCTCAGTGTAAGTCTGGACCTCCTGCAGTTAAGCCACAGGAAAGGGAAAATTCTCCCAGTGAAGGCAGATGAGAATTCATAGATGAACTCTTGNAAACCTGGGGCTGTGCCAGGAGGTTTTCCTCAGGGTCTCAGTGTAAGTCTGGACCTCCTGCAGTTAAGCCACAGGAAAGGGAAAATTCTCCCAGTGAAGGCAGATGAGAATTCATAGATGAACTCTTGAGTTCCGGCATTGGTAAAGGTTACCTTCACACCATCATGATCCAGAGCGACTCCAATCTGCTGGGGCAGTGGGACAGGATCTGGAAGGGCCCCAGGCTGCTGCATATAGACACCCCAGCTGAGGACAGCTGCAGAGTCCAGAACCCTTCCTCGGGGGTGAAGCTGAGAAATCCTTCTCACCACTGACTCTCTTGCCACCCCCACCAGGCAGAATTTTGGCCATATTCCATTTTCCTGAGACCATTCCTCCTCCAACTCCTCATTCTCCTCTCTATATCCAGCAGAATGATAAACATCAGTGATGCCTGTAAATCCACCAAGATCGTTACTGCCAAACACACCTCTGCTTCCAACCCTGTGTCTCCTTGCGTCTTCTTCCTCCTCTGCTTGCCACCAGAATCTGTCCACTTTTACTTCCCAGTACACTCTGCCCCATGTGAAGCCCTTACTGCCCAGCACCCCGGGCTCCGGATCAAATCGCTGACCACGCTGGCATTTGTTCATCCACAAGCCAGTGAACATCATACTCTTCCCATTTGGAGACACTGAGAGGCAGCCATTGGCTGTCTGGGAATTCAGGATGATCCTCACTGTGGGGACAAGGAGACAAAGGTGTGGCCTCACAAAGGATACAAATGAGATTTGTCCTGTAGGTTCTGGGCCTTCATGACAATGGTGGGAGACTCCTCAGGGGGCCAGGACAAAGACTGCTTTTGACCTTGTGTTCAGACTGTTAGCAACCATATCTAGAGAGTATAAAGAACACAGAAAATTCAAGGCATCAGGCAGTGCGATGAGACTGGAGAGCAAAAAAGATAAGAACTGGGATCACCACAGCTGAGCGAATCTGGGGAAAGGTTTATGGTTTTGAAATCACGATAAAGAATTTGGATACTTAAGTCACAGGAAGACCTTCTTCTTTAAAACAGAAGTGCTGACCTGTGAATAATGGACCTTCACAGGAAAGCTGCAAACTTCAGCCGCGATCCCCTGCAGATACTCACTTG
Organism: Oreotragus oreotragus; assembly: GCA_006410675.1. Taxonomy (NCBI): domain Eukaryota; kingdom Metazoa; phylum Chordata; class Mammalia; order Artiodactyla; family Bovidae; genus Oreotragus; species Oreotragus oreotragus. Next base: position 142,369 of record SJYX01017571.1, on the reverse strand, counting down.
TCTCATATTCCAGATCCCTCATCAGTTTTCCTACAGTAAAAGAACAAAAGGACAGCGAGCAATTCTTTCTTTTTTTTTTCTTTAGCCACACTGCTGAGCTTGCGGGAAGTCCAGTGTTGAACCCGGGCTGACGGCAGTGAAAGCACGGAGTCCTCCCCCGGGCCCACCTGGGGACCCCCAGCAAGAGGCAGTTTCAACAGCACAGCTTCTAGGTCAGGCTCCCTTCCGCTGGCTCAGGTGACTTTAGAGGATGCAGGCACCACGAACGTTCAAGTGGATCAGAGAAAGCAGCTCAGGAGACACCCAGAGCTGTGCGGTCTAAACTGGTTCTTGTAAGCATACATACCAACAAGTGCTGAACCCACCTGGTGCTTCCTTAAAGAGTACCTTTGGCCATACCTCCACCTGTTGGTAAACTAAGTCCGAAACTTCTAGTCCAAACCCACACTGTTTCTCTCCACTCTCACAGATATCTCTTTGAGATTCATTCTCCCAGTATTCTTTAAATTGTTTAAAAAAATTTTTATTGTGGTAAAAACACATGACATTTACCATCTTTACTATTTTTAAATGTATAGTTCGTTAATGTTCAGTTTAGTCGCTCAGTCGTGTCTGACTCCTTGCAACCCCATGGACTGCAGCACGCCAGGCCTCCCTGTCCGTCACCAACTCCCGGATCTTGCTCAAACTCATGGCCATGAGGTTGGTGATGCCATCCAACCACTTCATCCTCTATCATCCCCTTCTCCTTCTGCCTTCAATTTTCCCCAGCATCAGGGTCTTTTCCAATGAGTCAGTTAACATTAATGTTAAGTGTACTTAAATAACTACGCAATCGATTTCCAGAACTTTTCCATTTTTAAAAGCTGAAACTGTATACCCATTAAACAGCAGCTCCTTATTCCCCCCTCCTCTCTAACCTGGCAACTGCTAACCACTTTCTGTTCCTATGGATTTGACTACTTGAGAGACCTCATATGCATGGAATCATGTATTACTTGTCTCTTTGTGACTGGCTCCTTTCACTTACCCTACTGTCCTCGAGGTCCATCCGTGATAGAGGATGCGGCACGATTTCCTTCCTTTTTCAGGTTGGGTGATATTCCAGTGTCTGCATGTGCCACATTCTGTTTCTCCATCATTCATCGGTGGACGTGTGGGCTGTTCCTGCATCCCATTGCGGTGAGTAATGCTGCTGTGGACGTGAGAGTGCAAAGATCTCTTTGAGATTAAAATTCTCTTTTAGTTCTATCAGGAGTGGGAATACTGGACCATATTGTAATTATATTTTTAATTGTTTGAGGAAATGCCTTGCTCATACTCTCAGTGTTTTGAGACACTCTCCCAGTGTTCCTTTTACCTCACTGTTAGATAGGAAATATCCTTTTACCATCTGGAGACCTCGGATTGTGTCTCTATTTTAGTCTAGGTTCCATTCTTAGACTATCATGTGGTTTGGACTTAGATTCCCTCCCCAGCGTCCCTGCCTGGTGTGAATGACACACAAAGAGCAAGGAACTCTGAGGAGTCACAGCCACGCTCACAACCTAAGGACACATTATGAGAAAGAACGAAGGTTTCCAGGCTCAGACCCCCTCCTTTATGACTGAATTCTCTGAGTCCTTTCTCTGAAGAAAGAAGTATATCTGAAAATTCTTCTGCCCAATTTTTGATTGCAGTACTGACTGGCTTTTCAACCCAGAACTTCTTCCAGGATATCTAGACTGATGACGTCACAGTGAGAACTCCTGAGAGAAAGGTGTGATTTCCCACCATCACCGCCTGCACACACACACGAGCACTAACAGTAGCCCAAAGACGCAGAGAGGACAAGATGGTCTCCAGGTGGTCGGTTTCAAGGTCAGAGTCCAAGAGTAGAATATAGAGTTCTGAAGAAAGGGTCGTGGTCCAAGGATTCTCTACCCACCAATTTGTCATTTATAGACAATATTCAAAAAGAAAGAAAGCCTTTGAAAGCCTTTGAAACATGCTACTGATACTACAGGCTCTAAAGAAATTACCTGAGGATATGAACTAGACGAGTTAAAATTAAGCTTTAAATATACATTTTTAAAAGCATTAAATTTAAAATTAAGGTATAGCTGGGCAGATATATAAACTAAATCTAAAATGAAAAAAGTCTGAGATTTTGATCTTATTATCAAACATGATTAGATTCAAATAAAAAAAATTGTTAATGAAACAAAGGTATTTTATGGTACTAAAAATTATAATCATCAATTAAGATATAACCCACCTTAAGGATCATACAGGGAAAAAACATCAAAATATAAAAAGCAATGTGCATGCATGCAAACTTGCTTCAGTTGTGTTGCTCCTTACCACCCTATCGACAGTAGCCTGCCAGGCTCTTCTGTCCGTGGGATTCTCCAAGCAAGAATGCTGGAGTGGGTTCACATGCCCTCCTCCAGGGACTCTTCCTGACCCAGGGATCGACCCTGAATGTCTATGTCTTCTACATTGCCAGGTGGGTTCTTTACCACTAGTGCCACCTGGAAAGACCTAATATATATATTAGGTTTACAGAGTTTCCTTTTAGCAATGAATTTTTGCCCATTTTTATTGTGTTCTCATAGTGAGAATACACTATGGGCAAAAACTCATCACTAAAAGGAAACTTTGGGTGACTTTTTTCTAGTCTATGACATATCAAAAAGTAAAAAAAATAACATCAATACTAAATACCTAAATAATGTAATTGATAAGGAAAACCTCATGGAGGTATATCAAATTCTATTCTAAAGAGAGAATGTAGCTGCTTTTTGAATGTTTAGAACTGTCCAAAAATTCACAACATATAACAGAGAAAGCCTCAGTAAAGTCCAAAATAGTGAATTGGCAGCAAACTCATCTAATCACAAGATTTAAAATCTGTGAAGCATAAGAGTGTTAGAAACTGCCCGCTTGCCCCAACCAGCACCCCTGACAGAAGAAGGAAAAGTGAGGAGAGTCTGAAGAGGCTCTTACCTGGAGAGAAGGTTTCACAGCGTCTCACCTCCTTGTCCTGGTCCTGCTTACCTGTGCTGGATCCCATCACCTGCTGCCTACAGGACCGTCCTGGCATCAGGCTGGTTACAGGCAAACCGTCAGTTCTGGTGTCTTGGTCTTTGGAGTCGATGCTGCTCAGCAAGGTCTTGCCTCAGCCCTCCCTGCTTTGTCACCACCCACCCTCCAGAGCACATCCAACCCCCCCACACCAGCCCTGAGGCAGCGGGGGGAGGATCACAGTAAGTTTTGGACCACGTGGGCCAAGGTCGTCTCTCCACCCCTCAGCTCACTTCCCACACCAGGAAAACACAGATTAGCAGGGGTCCAGGGAAGTCATGGGCTGGCACTGACCCTCATCAGGGTGAGAGGTTTAGGTCAGCAGAGCATAGACCTCAGTTTTCTTCCTGTCCCCAGCAGGAGGCGCCACTCCTGGCAGACGGTAGATCTCCATCAGTTCCCTGCCTCCTGGAAACTGTTTCCCAACAACTAATTATAGACTATGTTGCATTTACATGTCATTCCACCCTGCTGTGAATCCCTTGGTGTATCACTCACTGAGACCCAGTACAGAGCCTGACATATAGTAACAACATAACAAATGATGAGCAAGTCAGTGTGGGGTTTTCTTCAACTGACTCATACATGCATAAAGTCTAAAAAGTTCATATGCCATAAAGGGTTACAGTGAAAAGTAAATTTCCTCTACCATCCAATCCAAAATCTTTCCCCAGTCCCTCCCTGGACAAGGTAAGTGTTACAGTTTAGATAGTATTCTAGAGAGAGAGTCCGTTTTGTAAGATGGTATTTTCCATACATTCTATCTACAACTTTGTAATCAATTAGCAATATATTCTGAGACTATTCTATTTTTAAAATACAAATCTAATTCAGTTTAAGATATTGATAATAATGATTCTCCATTGCTGATTTTAAACATTTAAGTATAGGAATAATCTTCCATCTTCCATAATAATAGAATTTTTTTCTAGACAAAGTCATCCAGATTTAAAATAAACTCATTCTCCAATCTTTCTGAGACTACTTGTCCTCGTGGTTAATTTCTGGCTAATATGATGAAGCAGATGTAAAATTTTGAATTTTGATCTTCAAGGAAGAAACTTTTCCTCCTTCCCTGCTTTCCCTGGTTGCTCCCAAACCATGAACGTGGTCTTAGGTTCCTCGGTCCATGCCAACAAGGGCAACATCCCAGGGAGAGCAGAGAGGAAAGGTCACGGGGCCCTGGATGCCTGGACAATCTCGTGCTGCAGGGCCGCCCTAAGGTTAAGGTGTCAGCCGCTCAGTTGTGTCTGACTCTTTACGATCCCATGGACTGTAGCCCTCCAGTCTCCTCTGTCCATGGGATTCTCTAGGCAAGAATACTCGAGTGGGTTGCCATGTCCTTCTCCAGGGGATCTTCCCAACCCAGTGATCAAACCCTGCATTGGGGAGTGGGCGGACTCTCTACCACCTGAGCCACCAGGGAAGCCCAAGCAGCCCTGCCGGGCCCCCCGGCAGCCCTGGAGCTCCCTGCCCCACTGTCTTGGGAGACACACACCAGCCCCCTTCCTGTGAGACCAGGGTTAATGGGTTTGGCTGCACAGAGTGAATTAATACGTATCGGGAGAACAGGATTCCCAGGATTGTGTGTTCATAATGGTCTGTTGTGAGATGAATAGAGATGTATTTACAGTGTCACCCTTGGCTCCAGGGACATTATTGTGAGCTGGAGGAAGGGAGAGCTGGGTGGGGGTGGGGGGCAGCACAGGGATCCTGGAGATTTTACCCTCCTCATGTTCACAGCCATGGGGTCTGACAGGGGAGGGTTTGGGTCACCAGGTATCCGTTTGGGGGCGTTTGTCTCTTCACTTTCCTTCTGGTCCTCTTTATAGACAGTTTCCTTCACATTCCAGACAGTATGAGAATCTGCTGGTGGTCTCTTCCTCCTAGTCCTCCTGTCTGAGGGCAGGGCCTGCGGAGGCTGAGACCTAGAGGAGGAACTTCTTAGGTAGGAAAAGGATGCAGATCACTCATCCTCCTTCTGGAATCTGCTTCCCCAGCCTGGACTGCACAGCCAGTTCTGAGACAGCTGACCAAGGGTCCCTCATATCTTTTTTCCCCTTGATCCCAAAATGTACATTTATTAATCTCCTAAATGTTACCAGAGAGTCACTAGTGCGCTTATGTTGCAAAAGTGAGTGTTATACAGAGGTATTGCTACCAGAGGAGGGAACACTGGGAGCACCTTAGATCTGCCAAGCACTGGATCACTTTGGGATCATCTGACCACATGGCTTCTCACAGAACTAAGGCTAGGAATGCAGAGACCAAAATGAATAGAGAGTTCAAGGTTTTGGGTCTCACTCCACAGGTATCCAGATCAAAACTTTGTTCCAAAAATACTAGTGCCATCTTCCAGGTTTTTGGAATTAAAAGAGAGAACTTTCTAGGTAGAAACATAAAGGTAGGAAATGAAAAGAAAGTAGCCAGGCTGAGAGTTACAGTTGTCTCATTATCACTGGCAACTGTCGTGCCAGTTTCTGCAAGAACCACAGTGGAGAATTAACTGCTATATGATGTGATCACCACGCTTGCATCCTGTAAGTCTTTGAGGATGACATTAACTTCTTTCATTATTCCCAGGACACAATATTGCTTTTAATGCTCTGTCTTGGCTGAGCTTTGAAGGCTTTTTCAGGGTCTTCCACTAAACCTTTCTTACTAAAAGTTTTTTTACTCCACACACACACACACACACACACACAAATCAACATGCGGGTTTGTGCCAAATCTAAATATGTCTATAGCCGTGACTTTAGGTGGAAAAATTGCGGCCAAGAGAATGTGTAGATACAGTGAAGTTGTTAGATATATTTGCCCCTAAGACAGGATACACATTATTTTCTGTTCCCCAAATGCCTCACTTATACTGGGGATTCATGATTGCAGGCAGATATGAGGGTCAAATCTGACTTGTATCCATAGACCTAGAAGGATCTAGATTTTCCCTTTCATCAGTGAGTGAAATAAGAACAATGGCCATTGGCACCCACACGGAATGATGTGGGGAACTGCTGTTGAACACAGCTGCTCCGTGTTGCAGGATATGTCCTCAGGGTGCTTAGGTTCTCTTCAGCAAGTGAGTTCTGGGTGTGAGAATTGGCTCAGGTCTGGAAACTAGATAAGGAATGGTAACTTTCCATTAGGCAGCTGACCTCAGCCTTCAATTCTTTCATTTTGATCTATTACTATAATACTAAGCAACAATCTTGTTGCCTGTCCATCTACCTTGCCTCTAGAAACATCACCATCTATTAAGCATTTCCACAAACCCCTTACAGTTAGAATATCCTGCTTCTATGCTGACATTGTTGGTTAATTCAAAAATTTGGTCCTTGTTTTTACCTTGCCGTCATCTCTTCCCGTGCTTTCTGGGATCCTATTATCCCCGCTGCTACTGTAGTGTGATCTTCTAGATCAGCTCTGCCTACACAGGACAACGAGGTTAATACTGCTCACTTGTTCATTCCCTATTGTCAGATAAACACTTTCCTTTTCGAAATATTTATCTGTTTTTTTTTTTTCCCCAGTTTTGTTTTTATACCAGCATGCCCACTGCTCTGAGTTTTTTCATAACTTTCTGTACAGTTGCCATGGTGGTTCAGGCATCAATGCTTCGTTTATCGTGAGCCATAGCACTTGTTGTGGCAGAGGGGCTTGAAGTGAAGCCGTGAGCCATGCTGTGTAGGGCCACCCAAGATGGATGGGTCATTGTGGAGAGTCTGACAAAACGTGATCCACTGGAGGAGGGAATGGCAAGCCACCCCAGTGTACTGCCATGAGAATCTCCTGAACTGTATTAAAAGCCAAAAGGTATGACAACCAAAGATGAATCCCCCAGGTTGGAAGGTGTCCAATATACTACAGGGGAAGAGCGGAGACCTACTAAATAGCCCCAGAAAGAATGAAGTGGCTGGGCTAAAGCGAAAGTATGCTCAGTTGTGGATGTGTCAGGGGATGAAAATGAAATCTGATGCTTCAAAGAATAGTATTGCATAGGAACCTGGAATATCAGGTCTATGAATCAAGGTAAATTGGACACGGTCAAGCAGGAGATGGTAACAATAAACATCAACATCTTAGGAATCAGTGAACTTAAATGGATAGGAATGGGAAAATTTAATTCAAATGACCATTATATCTACTACTGTGGGCAAGAATCCCATAGAAGTAATGGAGTAGTTCTCATTATCAACAGAAGAATCTGAAATGCAGTACTTGGGAGCAACCTCAAAAATGACAGAATGATCTCGGTTTGTTTCCAAGGCAAGCCATTCAACATGACGGTAATCTAAGTCTCTGCCCCTACTGTTGATGCTGAAGAAGCTGATGTTGATCAGTTCTCTAAAGACTTAGAAGACATCCTAGAACAAACACCAAAAAATAAAAATAAAAAATGTATTCATCATTGGGGATTGAAATGCAAAAGTAGGAAGTCAAGGGTCACCTGGAGTAACAGGCAGGTTTGGCCTTGGAGTACAAAATGAACCAGGACAAAGGCTAACTGAATTCTACCAAGAGAATTCACTGGTTATAGCAAACACCTTTCTTTTCAACAACACAAGAGACAACTTTCTACATGGACATCAGCAAATGGTCAATACTGAAACAAAATTGATTATATTTCTTGTAGTTGCAGATGGAGAAGCTGTATACATTCAGCAAAAACAAGACCTGGAGCTGACTGTGGCTCAGATAATCAGCTTCTTATAGTAAAATTCAGGCTTAAGCCAAAGAAAGTGGGGAAAACCACTAGGCCAGTCAGATATGACTTAAATCAAATCCCTTATAAGTATGCAGTGGAGGTGATGAATAGATTCAAGGGATTAGATCTAGTAAACAGTGTGCCTGAAGAACTATGGACAGAGGTCTGTAATACTGTACAGGAGCAGTGAACAAAACCATCCCAAGGAAAAAGAAAAGCAAGAAGGCAAATGGTTATCTGAGGAGTCTTTACAAATAGTTGAAGAAGGAAGTGAAAAGCAAAGGAGAAAGGGAAAGATGCACCCAACTAAATGCAGAGTTCCAAAGAATAGCAAGGAGAGACAAGAAGGCCTTCTTCCATGAACAATGCTTAAAAATAGAGGAAAACAGCAGAAGGGGAAAGACTAGAGATCTCTTCAGAAAAACTGGAAATATCAAGGGAACATTCTTCCCAAAGATGGGCACAATAAAAGAGAGAAACGGTTGAGACCTAGTGGAAGCAGAAGAGATCAAAAAGAGATGAAAAGAATACACAGAAGAACTGTAGAAAAAAGAACTGGATATCCATGATGATGTGGTCAGTCACCCAGAGCCAGAAATTCTGGAGTGTGAAGTCAAGCAGGCCTTAGGAAGCACTGCTGTCAATAAAGCTAATGGATGCAATGGAATTCCAGTAGAGCTATTCATAAGCCTAAAAGATGATGCTCTCAAAGTGTTACACTAAATATGTCAGCAAATCTGCAAGACCCAGCCGTGGCCACAGGACTGGAAGAGGTCAATTCTTTCATCCTAGTGCCCAAGAAGGGCAGTACTAAAGAATGTTCAAACCATCAGACAGTTGTATTCATGTCCCATGCGGATGTTCAGGTCAGATTTAGAAAAGGAAGAGGAACCAGAGGTTAAAGTGCCAGCATCCATTGGATCATAGAAAAAGCAAGAGAATTTCAGATAAACATCTACTTCCGCTTCACTGACAATGCTAAAGCCTTTGACTGTGTGGACCACAAGAAACTGTGGAAAGTTCTCAAAGAGATGGGAATACCAGACCACTTTACTTGCCTCCTGCAAAACCTGTATGGAGGCCAAAAAGCAACAGTTAGAAATGGACATGGAACAACAGACTGATTCCAAATCAGGAAAGGAGTACATCAAGGCTGTATATTGTCATCCTGCTTATTTAACTTACATGCAGAGTACATCATGTAAAATTCCAGGCTGGATGAAGCACAGGCTGGAATCAAGATTGCAGGGAGAAATATCAATAACCTCAGATATGCAGATGACACCACACTTATGGCAGAAAGTGAAGAGGAACTAAAGAGCCTCTTGATGAAAGTGAAAGAAGAGTTAAAAAGCTGATTTAAAACTCAACATTCAAAAAACTAAGATTATGGCATCTGGTCCAATCACTTCATGGCAAATAGATGGGGAAACAATGGAAACAGTGACACACTTTATTTTCTTGGGCTCCAAAATCACTGCAGAAGGTGACTGCAGCCATGAAATTAAAAGATGCTTGCTCCTTGGAAGTAAAGCTATGACCAACCTAGATAGCATATTCAAAAGTAGAAACATTACTTTGCCAACAAAGGTCTGTCTAGTCAAAGCTATGGTTTTTCCAGTAATCATGTAGGGATGTGAAAGTTGAACCATAAAGAAGGCTGAATGCCAAAGAATTGATACTTTCGAATTGTGGTGTTGGAGAAGACTCTTGAGAGTCTCTTGGACTGTAAGAAGATCAAATCAGTCAATCCTTAAGGAAATCAACCCTGAATATTTATTGGAAGGACTGATGCTGAAGCTGAAGCTCCAATACTTTGGCCACCTGATACAAAGAGCCAACTCATTAGAAAAGACCCTGATGCTGGGCAACATTGAAGGCAGGAGGAGAAGGGGACAACAGAGGATGAGATGGTTGGATGGGTCACTGACTCAATGGATATGAATCTGTGCAAGCTCCAGGAGACGGTGAAAGACAGGGAAGCCTAGTGCGTTGCTGTCCATGGGGTCGCAAAGAGTCAGACACGACTGGGCAACTGAACAGCAACCTACGCTAGTAAGATCATGTTTAAAATCTTGCATGCTGGGCCTCAGAATAATGCGGACCAAGAACTTCCAGATGTCCAAGCTGGGTTTAGAAAAGGCAGAGGAACCAGACATCAAACTGCCAACATTCATTGGATCACAGAGAAAACAAGGGGATTTCAGGAAAACATCTACCTCTGTTTCATCGACTACACTAAAGCCTTTGACCGTGTGGATCATGACAAACTGCGGGAAGCTCTGCTGTCGCCTTGTCACACTCTCTCAATCCTGAGCCACTCTGTTGTTATACACAGCGTTCCAATCATTGCTTCTTGACCCGCAGACAGGTTTCTCAGGGGACAGATAAGGTGGTCTGGTGCTCCCATCTCTTTAAGAGCTTTCCACAGAAAGATTTTCTCTTCATGGACTCAAAAATCATAGCAGATAGGGACTACATCCATTTTTGGCCAGAAAGCTATGACAATCCAAGACAGTGTGTTGAAAAACAGAGACATCACTCTGCCAACAAAGGTCTGTATAGTCAAGGCTATGATCTTCTCAGTGGTCAGGTATGGTTGTGAGAGCTGGACCATAAAGAAGGAAGAGTGTCAGAGGATTGATGCTTTTGAACTGTGGTGCCGCAGAAGACTACTGAGAGTCCCTTGGACAGCAAAGAAACCAAACAGTCAATCTTACAGGAAGTCAAATCTGAATACTCACTGGAAGAACTGATGCTGAAGCTGACTGTATTTTGACAGTATTTTGGTCACCTTATGTGAATAACCAACTCACTGGAAAAGTCCCTGATGTTGGAAAAGATTGAGGGCAGAAGGAGAAGAGGGCCTCAGAGGATGAAATGACTGAATGGCATCACTGATGCAATGTACATAAACTTGGGGAGACTCCAGGAGATGGTGAGGGCCAGGGAGGTCTGGCATGATATGGGCCATGGGGCCACAAAGAGTCAGACATGACTAGTCGACTGAGCAACAACATAGCATTTGTTAGAACAACTTTAAGTGAAAGTCCCTTAGTTGTGTCTGACTCTTTGTGACCCTATGGACTATACAGTCCATGGAATTCTCCAGGCCAGAATACTGGAGTGGTTAGCCATTCTTTCCTCCAGTGAATCTTCCCAACAATATTGAAATATAATTCACCCATTGAAAAGAATCGATTATAGCATATTCACAGAGAGGTGTGACCATTGCCACATTCAATTTTGAAAGGTTTTCACAACCAGAAGCATTTTTAGAATATTGTTATCCAGGTACCAACTTCCCAGGTGGCTCAGTGGTAAAGAATCTTGTCTGCAATGCAGGAGAATCAAGAGACATGGGTTCGAGCCCTGGGTTGGGAAGATCCCCTGGAGAAGGAAATGGCAAGTCACTCCAGTATGCTTGCCTGGAAAATTCCATGGGCAGAGGAGCCTGGCAGGCTACAGTCCAAGGGGTCCCAGAGTTGGACATGAATGAACAACTGAGCATGCATGCAGGCATTGAGGTACCAATTTATTCCTGGGCAGCCAGCCCCTATTTCCCTTCAACATTTCCCTCATCTCTAGAGAAACACTAAGCTACTTTCTGTCTAAAGGGATTTGCTTATAAACCCTATTAATAAAATTCAACAATTTAGATGATCTTTTATTCTTGTTTTCTTTTGCAGAGCATAATGTATTCAAAGTTCACCCACGCTAGGCATCCATGTACTAGACATCTGTACTTCCTTCTTTTCATTTTCAAATAATTTTCCAATGCATATTTGTACCACTTTTACTAATTCATTCATGAAAGGATGGAGATTTGAGTTATTTCTGCTGTTTGACTATCATGATTAATGCTGCTGTGAATGTCAGCTATAAACATGATAGTGTGGACTACCATTTTCACTGTTCCAAGGTAAATACCTAGGAATGGAATTTGAGTCCTAGAGCAACACTAGGTTCAAACTTGGAGGAAATTCCAGACTGTTTTCCAACACCATTTTTATTCCCACTAGCAGGTTCCATGCTTCCAAACTCTCAACATCCTCTCTGAGGATATGAATTTTGGTTTCTGGATTTTCAAGGAAGGGATGTCACCTATGCTCCCCACATGAACAAGCTCTGGGTTATGTTTCTTATTACAGCTCATAAGCCTGAGAAAACCAAAGGGAAGATTAGGCATTTGGCTAATGTCCTAAGGATAGGAACAACTTCTCCCTCTGAAATATTGCCACATTTATATTTTGGCCTAAACATTTATGCTCTTGGTACTGTACTTATGGAAGCTTTTTATACTTAACCTGTTATTTTTATTCGCTTTTACTGGATAAATAAGCCTTAAAAGCAGGCCAACTATCTTACTAAAAATGGAATCTCCACGGCCTATTTTTCAATCCTGCTATTTTTCTGGCACCAGGGTTCAGTTCAGTTCAGTCGCTCAGTCGTGTCTGACTCTTTGCGACCCCATGAATCGCAGCACGCCAGGCCTCCCTGTCCATCATCATCTCCCGGAGTTCACTCAGACTCACATCCATCGAGTCCATGATGCCATCCAGCCATCTCATCCTCGGTCGTCCCCTTCTCCTCCTGCCCCCAATCTCTCCCACCATCAGAGTCTTTTCCAATGAGAAAACTCTTCGCATGAGGTGACCAAAATACTGGAGTTTCAGCTTTAGCATCATTCCTTCCAAAGAAATCCCAGGGCTGATCTCCTTCAGAATGGACTGGTTGGATCTCCTTGCAGTCCAAGGGACTCTCAAGAGTCTTCTCCAACACCACAGTTCAAAAGCATCGATTCTTCGGCGCTCAGCTTTCTTCACAGTCCAACTTTCACATCCATACATGACCACAGGAAAAACCATAGCCTTGACTAGGCGGACCTTAGTCGGCAAAGTAATGTCTCTGCTTTTGAATATACTATCCAGGTTGGTCATAACTTTTCTTCCAAGGAGTAAGTGTCTTCTAATTTCATGGCTGCAGTCACCATCTGCAGTGATTTTGGAGCCCCAAAAAATAAAGTCTGACACTGTTTCCACTGTTTCCCCATCTATTTCCCATGAAGTGATGGGACCGGATGCCATGATCTTCGTTTTCTGAATGTTGAGCTTTAAGCCAACTTTTTCGCTCTCCTCCTTCACTTTCATCAAGAGGCTTTTTAACTCCTCCTCACTTTCTGCTATAAGGGTGGTGTCATCAGCATATCTGAGGTTATTGATATTTATAGAGCCTTGATGTACTCCTTTTCCTATTTGGAACCAGTCTGTTGTTCCATGTCCAGTTCTAACTGTTGCTTCCTGACCTGCATACAGATTTCTCAAGAGGCAGGTCAGGTTGCCCGAATACAAGTCCACCTAAACCAATGGTACTTTATCTCTCCTGTGAGCCAGTATTGGTTTGTGACATGCTTGTTATCGGCTCACAGTAAGAAACATACAGACATTGAAAGTGAGCATAGCAAGTAAACTACCTTATCTTGACCCAGACTGGTAATTGACAAGAAAAAGATGAACATTTTTATCATGTCATTGGATCTGCTAAGACTGTTGGATTATTAGTCCTCATGGACTATAGATTGTAGCTTGGTGTCTAAAATAGTACTTTTAAAAGATATTTGTGTGGGTCACATGTAAATTGATCAATTTTATATACACTTTCCCCAGAAAAATGCATATAACGAAAAAATACAAAAGTTCAGTTTAGTCACTCAGTCATATCCGACTCTTTGCAACCCCATGGACTGCAACACAGCAGGCTTCCTTGTCCATCACCAACTCCCAGAGTTTGCTCAAACTCTTGTCCATTGGGTTGGTGATGCCATCCAACCATGTCATCGTCTGTCATCCCCTTCTCCTCCTGCCTTCAAATAGTCACTCAGTCATATCCGACTCTTTGCAACCCCATGGACTGCAACACAGCAGGCTTCCTTGTCCATCACCAACTCCCAGAGTTTGCTCAAACTCTTGTCCATTGGGTTGGTGATGCCATCCAACCATGTCATCGTCTGTCATCCCCTTCTCCTCCTGCCTTCAAACTTTCCCAGCATCAGGGTCTTCTCCAATGAGTCAGTTCTTCACATCAGGTGGCCAAAGTATTGGAGCTTCAGCTTCAACATCAGTCCTTCCAATGACTATTTGGGACTGATTTCCTTTAGGATGGACTGGATGGATCTCCTTGCAGTTCAAGGGACTCTCCAGAGTCTTCTCCAACACCACAGTCCAAGAGCATCAATTCTTTGGCACTCAGCCTTCTTTATGGTCCAACTTTCACATCCCTACATGACCACTGGAAAAACCATAGCTTTGACCAGACAGACATTTGTCGGCAAAGTAATGTCTCTGATTTTGAATATGATGTCTAGGTTGGTCATAGCTTTTCTTCAAAGGAGTAAGTGTGTTTTAATTTCGTGGCTGCAGTCACTATCTGCAGTGATTTTGGAGCCCCCCCCAAATAAAGTCTGTCACTGTTTCCATTGTTTCCCTATCTATTTGCCATGAAATGATGGGACTGGATGCCATGATCTTAGTTTTCTGAATGTTGAGTTTTAAGCCAACTTTTTCACCCTTCTCTTCCACGTTCATCAAGAAGCTCCTCAGTTCCTCTCCACTTTCTGCCATAAGGGTGGCGTCATCTACATATTTGTGGTTATTGATATTTCTCCCGGCAGCCCTGATTCCAGCTCGTGCTTCATCCAGCCCAGCCTCTTGCATGACCTACTCTGCATTAGGGCTTCCCTGATAGCTCAGTTGGTAAAGAATCCGCCTGCAATTCAGGAGACCCCGGGTCGATTCCTGGGTTGGGAAGATCCCCTGGAGAAGGGAAAGTCTACCCACTCCAGTATTCTGGCCTAGAGAATTCCGTGGACAGTCCATGCTGTTGCAAAGAGTCAGACACGACAGAGCCACTTTCACTTTCACTATTGATTCTGTATATGAGTTAAATGAGCAGGGTGACAATATACAGCCTTGATGTTCTTCTTTCCCAATTTAGAGCAAGTCTGTTGTTCCATGTCTGGTTCTAATTGTTGCCTATTGACCTGCATACAGTTTTCTCAGGAGGCAGGTGAGGTGTTCTGGTAGTCCCATCTCTTGAAGAATTTTCCACAGTTTGTTGTGATCCACACAGTCAAAGGTTTTGATGTAGTCAATAAAGCCAAAGTGGATGCTTTTCTGGAACTCTCTTGCTTTATCTATAATCCAATGGATGTTGGCACTTTGATCTCTGGTTCCTCCCCCTCTTCTAAATCCAGCTTGTACATCTGGAAGTTCTAGGTTCACATATTGTTGAAGCCTGGCTTGGAGAATTTTGAGCATTACTTTGCTCACATGTGAGATGAGTGCTATTGTGCAGTAGTTTGAACGTTCTTTGGTATTGCCTTTCTTTGGCATTTCCTAACTTACAAAATTAACATGAAATAAAATGTCAGTATATATGTGTGGGTCCCATGAAGACTTATAGATCTTCTTTTTATGCCTGGAAATAGACAATGGCAGCTGGAGGATATTTTGAGTAATCATTTCATCATTCAGAAGTGCGTTCCGCTTATCTGAGAGTATAAACTAGAGTAGACAGAAACTGGCCCTCATAACCCAACGCCACAGAAGAAGTTGAAAGATATGATTCATTCATCCAACCTGACTGGTTACGATGTAGCAGACCAAGTTCTGAGCTAGATCACTGCTCAAAAAAACTGACATTTGTCATCCTTTCCCCTCCCTCACTCTCCTTCTGCAACCCCAGAATCTGTACCCTCTTTCCAAATGAGGGGAATTTCACACTTGGTAGAAGGCAGACAGCTTCCTCCATTAGACAGAAAACCTTGCTTCCTAAATATTCCTGCAGGTAGAAAGAGGCTGAGGCTCCACCAGGCAGGTTACCGCATGCTGGACTCTTCCTTAGGACGTGGTGCCACAGAGAAACTGGAACTGCACTGAATGCCTTAGGCGCACGTGGCACACGGGGCAGAGGTGGCAGGGTGTCGGCCAGGTGTTAGGAGCAGCAGAGAGCAGGTCTACCACAGGGTCCACTGTCCAGCATCAGGCTGACAGTGCTGTGAGCAGTGGTGTCTGTGCTCAGCTGCGGGGGAAGGGGTTCCTGTGTGGGACCCGACCCGAGTGGGGTTGAGGATTCCGTTCCCGGCTGTGGCCTCAGGGCTGTTCAGTGGTTTTCCCTGAAATAAACTCAAAACCATAAGTGTGCCTCTCTCTGTTCCATTTAGAACAATTTGAAATCTTTTTTTCCCCCCACCCAGGACTACCTAAGAATACCATGCAGGAAAGACTCAGAGAGCAAGGATTCAGAGACTTTTCCTTCTGCTTTATTATGATTGACATACAATATTGAGTCAGTTTATAATGTACCATTGTTGATTTGAAGAGTCAGACACGACTGAGTGACTTCCCTTTCACTTTTCACTTTCATGCATTGGAGAAGGAAATGGCAACCCACTCCAGTGTTCTTGCCTGGAGAATCCCAGGGACGGGGGAGCCTGGTGGGCTGCTATTTATGGGGTCACACAGAGTCGGACATGACTGAAGTGATTTTCAGCCTGGCGATAGCACACGGCAGAAATAACATATAACTAGCACCAAATGTTTTGTCTTTTTCCTCTCAGGAAAAAAAAATAATAATGTGTATTTAAGACCCCTCCCCACCTTAATCATTCTCTGATCTTTAACGTCAGTGGATCCCAGTCTGCTCAGGACTGCTTGTAGTCTTATTACAAAATACTCAGGACTCTTCTCAGATCCAGAGTCCAGGAAATCTATTATGAACAAACTGTACAGGGAAGCTGGTACACAGCCAGGTGTGAATCCAGATCTGTGTTCCTGCTATGAAATCTGTGATCTGAAGATCAGCACCAACCATGCTATAAGTCTATTCCAGACCTTTTGTCTTAAGAGGAGTGCAGGTTTAGGACATTCCTTCATGTCCTTCAGGACCCCTTTCCATGTGCCATCTAGACGTCAGAATGGTGCCGTCTGCTCAGGTGTATGCTCTGATCAGTTCCCATAGTGCGAGGGATTAAGGATTCAGTCCTCGTCCTTCTGCTTCTGTAGCCAATTCTCCCCTCATCTGTGACCTCATCTGTTCTCAAGGCTTTGAACATCATTTATATGGTGTCACCTCTTCCATCTATTTCTCCAGTCAAGTCATCTCACCTAAACCCTAGACTAGTAAACTGAACTCAGTTGCCACTTTGCTAAACCAAATGCTCATGGCGATGCCTCCTCAAATATGCTCCTTCCAGAGTCCCCTCATTTCCAGAGTAGGCGCCCCACATGCTTCCTTGCAAATTGCAGATTTCGCGGTCCTCCTTCACTCTTTCTCAGGCTTCCCTGGTGGCTCAGATGGTAGCGCGTCTGCCTGCAGTGAGGGAGACCGAGGTTCAATCCCTGGGTTGGAAGATCCCCTGGAGAAGGAAATGGCAACCTACTCCAGCACTCTTGCCTGGAAAATTCCATGGACTGAGAGGTTCCTTAGAGCCTGGTAGGCTACAGTCCATGGAGTCGCAAAAAGTCGGACACGACTGAGCGACTTCACACTTCACTTTCACTCTTTTTCATAACTCAGATTTAATCCTCTAGGATGTGCTGTAAAATGCATTTTCAGAATAGATCAAGAGCCCACTCACTCACCACTATCTGCCCTGCTCACACCCCAGACAAGCAGCAGCCTCCCCAGCCTGGACCCTGCGCTGTTTCCCTCAGGCTCCTCTGCGCCTCCCTCACCCTTCACCTCCTGACTCTGCACAGCAGCCTGGCTGACGCTTCCAGAGAGGAGGCACAGCAGGTCCTCCTCTGTATCATCCTATGACTCCACAGCTTACTGAGATAAAGTCAACCCCCTCTAACCTCCTGGAGGCCCACAGGATCTGGCCGGACATGGGATCTCAGCACAGTTCCTTTCCTTCAGCCCCAGCTGCCTCCTGGCTCTCCCTTGAACACAGACCCTCTCCTGCCCTTGTGCATTTGCACTGGAGGCTCCTCTGCCTGGAGAGAACCTCCCCTAGACCTTCTTGTGAACATTCCTTCATGTTCTCCACATCTTTACTCAAAGGTCACCTTTTCAGTGAGGCCCCTGTCCACTCCAGTAACACAGCCACCTTCCCTGTCCCCACACACTTGTACCCTGGGTCACCTTCCTCAGGGCACTTACCAACCTGTACGGGAAACACCCCCTCACTTTCTAGGCTCATAGTCCATGCTCTGCCCCTTCCCCCTAGAACACACCGCACATGGCAGACAGGGTTTGTCTGGTGTCATTGAGCTCTCCTAGATGCACAAAGAGTGTGTCTTGTCTCCATCACACAACAAATATCAGTTCAATGAATGGTCAGTAAAGCGCTTCCCTATTCCAGAGAGAATGTCTTTATTGATGTGACCTCAGGCCACATGCTATCTAGTGGCAGTTACAGCACAACCTCCATTCGCACTGACCTCAGTGCTGCTTGTATTTTACTCACAAAGGCTGATCTCCCTTCCTTCCCCCACCAATCAGCCTGCACACCACACACAAGCCTCTTTATCTCTGCAGAAAGGAAGATCCTTCGCTTCCGGCTCCTATATTCAACCTGCTGTGATTTTATTAGACTCTCCTTTCTAAATCCATGAGTTGAGATGGGGGCCAACAGTAGCCTTAGAAGATGTAAGGGCAGAAGAAGGGGCAGACTGCAGAGGAGAGAGAAGCCCAGCAAGAATTAAGTCAAGATATGAAACTATTGGGTCCCTCCTCTTTTCAAGTTCCAGCATGTGGTTCCTTTAAAAAGATGGAGAAAAGTTGGAAAGAAGAAACCAGCAAAATCTCTAGGAGGGCAGGAGCTCGATGGCTCTTCAATTTCTCTCTTGACACCACTGAGATCTTGTGTGCATGGATCCCTTGACTTGTGGGGACAATGACTGGCAAAGTGACCCCTGCTGCTGTCAGAGATGGGGTCACCCAGAGAAGAATCAGACCAGGACTCTACACATGAAATGGAACAGTCATTACACCAACAACAATAATAGCAATAACTAAATAAGCAAAATATAAACACATTAAAAAATGACAGGAGCTAAGGATTGGTTCAAGGCCTGAGCCTAGGCTAACTGTTTAAGAAACGCACCCTGCCCATGGTATTGGAGATACAAGACCCAGGTGACTCTTGAGTCCATGATCACAAGTCCTTGGTGGGACAAGGATTTACTGAAGGGACAAGGACAACGGAATGGAGAAGAGAAACCAGTCCAGGAGTGACCATGGGTGGTGCATGGGCAGTGCATGCATGCCCACCAGGCCCTGAAAACTGACTGGGCACAGGCCCTGTCCACACTCAGCTCCTCACAGCCTGCTCCTGTCCCTCCTGCAGCTGACTCAGCACAGCAAACCTGTGGATGGATCTGGAAGGTTCTTGGTGTTTCAATTTATTTCCCCTTTCAAACTTTAGGAATCCTCACCTTTATTATCCAATCCCCTTCATGGCACCAATTAGAAAAAATAGATTCATATATATACAGATTTTATTTTCAAAGAGGAAAAAAGACATCATTACTCAGTGCATATGAAGCAAAGACAGTGATGGAGATGGCCCAGCCCCGTCTCTGCTGCAACAGGACAGTGGATCAGGGAGGAGAACACAGGTCAGGGTGGGGATGGCACGCAGTGGGCAGGGGTGACCAGTCTCCCCAACTTCTCATGTTATGGTAATAGGAGCACAGACACATTCAGATGCAGCTGCAGAAAGAGGGGTCCCATGATCTGAAGTCACAGAGTGGGAGCAAGCATCACTCAGTCCTCACAAGGCAGCGTCTCACACTGTGAGAGAACAGAATCAGGAAGCAGTTCAGGTCAGTCATGTAAGAGCTGGCATTCTCCACAGCCCCCCACACGCTCACATGTCCCACTCAGAGACCCCCGCCATCCAGTGTGTCCCCTCTGCCCCAATCCCCCTTCCAATCTAGACCCTCCAGGGTCTCACCTTTAGCAACTGTGAGAGACACATCAGAGCCCTGGGCACTGTCACTGCCTGGGGGAGAACAAGACCAGGACGTGGTCAGAACCCACAGGAGAGAAACTGGAGAAGGCACTTTGAGGAGGGTGAGCCCCCCATGGCCTCCTGTCTGCACCCTCACAAGGGTCTCAGGAATCACCCCCTCCATACTTACTTGCAGCCTGGGTGTAGGTCCGTCTTTTTTCACCTGTGAGAAGAAAATATCATGTGAGAGGCCAGGGAGAAGGCTCACTCATGAGATCCTAGAGCAATCCTAATCCTGGACCCCACAGAACTTTCTGGAACTGTGGTCAAAACTCATGATAGGATCAGGAACACAGAGAAGGGAGATGTGTAAGGACTGGGTCACCTGCCCTGCTGGAGGTCCTCACAAGGACCTCCCTTCTGACCTTCAAGTGCTGGAAACCTGGTCCCTAACTGGAATTAGGAAGGCAAAAAATTTCTCTTTCATTTTCACAAGTGCTTTAGAAAAGAAAAATGTTAGCATCAGGACTCCACACGTGTGTGGAGAGTACTTTCCAGTAACCAGGCAGGTAAACTTCTACCTGGGCTTGAAACCCCACTGAGACAAGAAAACTCAGATCCTCCATCCTTTTCCTACCTGAACGTTTCTTCGTCCAGATCACAGCTCCAGCAACCACAGCCACCACGAGGACACCCAGACCAACAATGATGCCCATGGTGAGGAAGGAGGTCTGAGGAGGTTCTGTGGGGGAAAGGGAAGAGGCCCTGACCTCAGGCTTGAGTACTGACCTTGCTAAACTGAGTCCTGATGGGCTCCTGCTTTATCTTAGAGGACGCTCCAGCCCCATCTCCCTCCTTACCCCATCTCAGGGTGAGGGGCTCCTGAAGCCCCTCATGCTGCACACGGCACGTGTATCTCTGCTCCTCTCCAGAAGGCACCACCAGGGCAGCCCACTTCTGGAAGGTCCTATCCCCAGAAGGCCTGGTCTCCACAAGCTCCATGTCCTGGGTCTGGTCCTCCCCATCACGCTGCCAGGTCAGTGAGATCTCCTCAGGGTAGAAGCCCAGGGCCCAGCACCTCAGGGTGACCTCCTGCTCAGAGATGGGGTGATGGGTCACATGTGCCTTTGGAGGGTCTGAGGAAGAATCAGAAAATTCACACTTTGTGTAACCTCCATGGGTCACTGAAGCAGTGTCATGTGATCATCCTGAGAACAAACAGAACAGTGATTTTTTACCCAGCTTTACCGATGTATACTTAACAAAAGTTGTACACATTTAGAGTGTACTACATGTTGCTTTGATATATATGGACACTGTGAAGCTAATTAATGTATTAATCAACTTACCTTATGTGTGCGTCTATTTGACAGGGATGATGAGAATGATTAAGATCAATTTTAAAGTATATAATACAGGATTATTATTAACTATAGTCACCAGGCTGTACCTCAGATCCCCAGACTTATTATGAACTTTTTTACTCTCTGAGCTATGGAACATCTAGGAGCATGGTTTTGAAAAAAGCAGCACAACAGCTAGATAACAGCCTCATCTCAGAGATCAGGGATGATCTATACTAGTCCTTGGAAATTTCTAGAATGAAAGACTAGGAGAGGTGCTCTAAAAATGTGAGGGGGAGAATATAGACTAAAGGTCCTGAGTCTGGTGGAGGCTGAATGACTCAGAAAAGCTGGAGTCAGGCCTCCTAAGATGCTCTCGGGGTGAGAACAGGCCTTGAGAGAGAAAGTCATGGATCACAAGATGGTGGCCAGGGTCAAAGGGCACCGCTGACCAGCTATTTCGGGGATGGTTTGTTTCCTGCTTCTTCCTCAGAGACACTGGATTCCTTGATTGTCCTTCAGACAAGTCGGGCCACTGGTGACTGTCTTGTACGGAATGTGAAAACCCGGGCGGATTTCCTCCCTGTCCTGACAAGAACCGGGGGCGCTGTTCCCACAGGGGCGCCACTTTCCTCTCCTGGCGGGAAGCCAGCTCCAGCCCGAGGGGAGATCCGGGCGGCCCCGCGCCCCTCGTACCTGCGCGCTGCAGCGAGTCGTTCCCGTTCTTCAGGTATCTGTAGACTAAAGGTCCTGAGTCTGGTGGAGGCTGAATGACTCAGAAAAGCTGGAGTCAGGCCTCCTAAGATGCTCTCGGGGTGAGAACAGGCCTTGAGAGAGAAAGTCATGGATCACAAGATGGTGGCCAGGGTCAAAGGGCACCGCTGACCAGCTATTTCGGGGATGGTTTGTTTCCTGCTTCTTCCTCAGAGACACTGGATTCCTTGATTGTCCTTCAGACAAGTCGGGCCACTGGTGACTGTCTTGTACGGAATGTGAAAACCCGGGCGGATTTCCTCCCTGTCCTGACAAGAACCGGGGGCGCTGTTCCCACAGGGGCGCCACTTTCCTCTCCTGGCGGGAAGCCAGCTCCAGCCCGAGGGGAGATCCGGGCGGCCCCGCGCCCCTCGTACCTGCGCGCTGCAGCGAGTCGTTCCCGTTCTTCAGGTATCTGCGGAGCCACTCCACGCACTCGCCCTCCAGGTAGTTCCTGAATCTCTCCGCCTCACCTGCCACCTCCCTGAAGAAGGCTTTCTTATCTCTTCTTGCTATTCTTTGGAACTCTGCATTCAGATGCTTATATCTTTCTTAGTCCCAATCCAAATGCTGAAACTTACCAGCTCTGGCATGCAAGGGCAGGAAACAGTCATAATGAGAGTACATGGGCATGAATGAGAAAAGCATGATGGCTAGACTGGATGCCTACCCCTCCAGAAGTCTAGAGAGGAAGTGCAATGTGTCACAACTATGACTCACTAGTTGGCTAGCGAACTTGGGCCAATCAGCATGGCGCAGGTATGCTAGTAAAGCAGGAGGGGAAAGGGGAGCGAAGGGCTGTCCTGAATGTACCTCTTCACCTAGAGCCTGATGGTCCTTTGTGGGACCAGGACTCATAAAGGATCACAATAGTACTGACTCTTACTTTAGCCTTTGACTACATGGCTACTGACTTCTAATTAGATTTGCATCTTAACAGTAACAGTGGAGATGGAAGGAATGATGCTAAAGCTGAAACTCCAGTACTTTGGCCCCCTCATTCGAAGAGTTGACTCATTGGAAAAGACTCTGATGCTGGGAGGGATTGGGGGCAAGAGGAGACGGGGATGACTGAGGATTAGATGCTGGATGGCATCACTGACTCTATGAATGTGAGTCTGAGTGAACTCCGGGAGATGGTGATGAATAGGGAGGCCTGGCGTGCTGCGATTCATGGGGTCCCGGGTCCGAGGTGACCGGGCCGGGAGGGAGGAGGGGGCGGAGGACCAGGGAGATGGAAGCGGTCGAAGACCGGCCCGAACTTCCGAAGGAGAAGAGAAGAGGGGTCGGGAAGCAAGGGAGGGACAGGCTGGGACCGGGGAGGGGGGCGGGTCTGGGCAGGGGCGTCGGGGTCGCTCGTTCCCTGGGGTCCTGCCCCCCAGACTCCCAAGAGAGGCCCTCGCCCCTCCGCGCAGAGGCCGTTCCCTGCCGACCCCGCACTCACCAGCCCGGGTCTCCGTCAGGACCAGGGACCCCAGGAGCAGCTGGAGGACGGTTCGCGGCCCCATGACTCGCATCCTCTGGATCTGGCGAGAAGCAGAGTCCGGGCGGGTCGGTGGAGACTTTATAACCGGGATCCGGGGACAAGCTGATTGGTTTTTCTAGAAACTACACACCCAGTGGCAGTGAGAACTGGGGCCGCGTCACAAGTGTCCAGGCAGGAGGGCTCGGCACAGGTTGTGAGAGAGAAAGTGAAACTCGGGGAGACGGGGAATCCCCAACATGGAGCGTCCCAGCCCCAGACACCGCCCTTGACCCTGAGATCCGGAGAGGCTCGCCCTCCAGGGATCTGGAACTTTGCCTGGATCCCTCCCCTCCTGCTAGGCAGACTGTTCAAACTACCAAATAATTGCATTCATCCCACACGCTAGCAAAATAATGGTCAAAATTCTCCAAAGCAGGCTTCAACGTGAACTGTGAACTTTCAGATGTGCAAGCTGGATTTACAAAAGCCAGAGGAGCCAGAGATGAAAGTGCCAACACCCCTGGACATGGAAGAAGCGAGAGAGAAAACATCTACTTCTGCTTTACTGACTACGCCAAAGCCTTTGACTGTGTGGATCACAACAAACTGGAAAATTCTTCAAGAGATGGGAATGCTAGACCTCCTGACCTGCCTTCTGAGAAATCTGTACGCAAGTTAAGAAGCAGCAGAACTGGATATGGAACAACAGACTGGTTCCAAATTGAGAAAGGAGCAGTCAAG
>SJYX01017571.1:67934-116572 GCA_006410675.1 Oreotragus oreotragus | reverse complement strand
AAAGACCTCTGGTCAGCATGTATACTGTTCTTTCCTATCACTCAAAAACCTCCATATGTCAATTACTAGACCCCTCAGCAGTCAGTCACTAGAAGCTCTATGTACCAGAGGAGCGTAGACAAACACAGCCCAAAAGGTACCCTCAATTATGTTAGACTAATCTAGTATTTCTGATAATCCAGAAGAAAATAAGATTCAGGAAGTTTTCCTTGTATGAAGACAAAAGCCCAAAGAAAGAAACAAGTGTCAAAAGAAACACTGGACTGTTCTTTGGTGCCCATTCTGCCTTGATCAGCAGTCTTTATGTCCCACCACTCTTCACTTCATAATCTTGGACACGGTCCCTTGAACGTGATGTGGTCAGCTCTGACATAATAGGAAATAAATCTGCAGCCTGAACACTCTTCTGCAGGTTCAAAAATACAAAGCAAGGCACCTTGATACTGTCATCCCCAACAGGAAGCAAGGGAAGGAGGGAGGAAGGCGAGGGGATAAAAAGAAAAGCTGCCATGTGACAGCTTTAAATAAAAGGAGACAGAACTATCACATGAGGAAAGGAAAGCCATTTAGAGCCATTTTTTTTACAAACTGAAGGGTACTTCTCTTTGATACCTCACAGTTACAGTAAAAGCACCTTCCTTCTGTTCAACCTCTATGTCATTGTCAAGCTGACAGTATGATTACTTACTATTTTATCCCTGCCTCTGGGCATCAGCTTTGATCCGGAAGTATGAAAGCAACCGAGAAGGGAACTAACATGAACAGATGTCTGCTATACATCAACATTCCTCTGGGTGTTTTTTGTACATTATCTCATCTAATTTAACTTAGTACTCCATCACAGCCCATTTTACAGGTGTGGAAACTGAGCCACAGAAAGCTTATGTGGATGGACCCAAGGCCATGCAGCCTGTAAGTGGCAGATCTGAGATTCACACTCACTTGTGTCTGCTCCAGAATCTGTGCTTATTCGTTGTATCAGTGTCAGTGAAGAGTTTTTTGTTTTGCTTGAACAAACTTACCAGGATTTATCCAATAAAATAAGGGCTACTCTTCCATGGATGAAAATATATGCCTCTAAAAATTCTGTAAGAATCAGATAAACTCAAAAGCTGAGGTATCAGAACAAGGTACTCATAAGCCATGAGTCTCTTCCCCTCAAGGCAAGTCTCTTGCCCCATGATGCTCCCCTGACTGGTTGTGACCCAGGCTACACTTTCAGAATAATCTTCTAAGATAATTGTAAGTCCCACGAGCCTTATTATTGCACATACACACCTTGTTGTTGATCCAAACAATGGTAACTTTTTCTGATTACTAGATAGATTGCCAGACTTGCTCTGAATGACTTATACATGGAAGCAGTAAATTAAACCACCCTTAAAAACAAGAGCATGTCTCTACTGAAGAGCTTCACCAACATGCTGCTGGTTCTGAATTCTAAAAAGATGGTTCAAAAGTATTACCAATAAAGGCATTATCAGCAGGGGTCCATCAGTATTCCAAGTAAACTACCATGAAAAGATCTTTACTCATTTGCATGGATACTTGAATATGCTTTTAAAAATCAATCTTATTGCCCTGTACTTGCGCTGCTAGGGGGGTTACAAAGTTTCCATGTCTGGAATATTATTATCATGGTGCTTTACTTTGGAGAAAAATATGTGTTAATCAGTTTAGGCTGACATACTCCGGGAGTTGGTGATGGACAGGGAGGCCTGGTGTGCTGCAGTTCATGGGGTCGCAAAGAGTCGGATAGTCCTGAATATTCATTGGAAGGACTGATGCTGAAGCTGAAGCTCCAATACTTTGGACACCTGATGGGATGAACTGACTCACTGGAAAAGACCCTGATGCTGGGCAAGATTGAAGGTAGGAGGAGAAGGGGATGACAGAGGATAAGATGGTTGGATGGCATCACTGACTCGATGGACATGAGTCTGAACAAGTTCCAGGAAATGGTGATGGACAGGGAGGCCTGGCGTCCTGCAGTTCATGGGGTCACAAAGAGTCTGACACGACTGTGTGATTGAACTGAACTCCCCTCCTGCACCGAGAACTCTTTGTCCCACTATCTCCCTGAGTCCTAGCTCTGGGGCTGTTTGCGATTTTGATTAAAATATTTACACAATCTTACAAATTAGTGAGGACCCCAAGGATAATATTATGTGGCCACTTCTATGCATATTTTCCATAGTATGAATAATACACTTTAAAGATTTTTGTTTATTTAGAATAATATTAATAAGTCATGCATTTAATATGAATAACTATTTCCCAAAATAAACAGGGTAGTGAGAAGTATAGAGCTTTTTACATTTTTTCCAAGTATCTTTCTTGTCTCTTTCACTAGAAGACCACTGGATTTTCAGGTTTGCGTCTGCATTGAATCTGTTATTTTGAAGGTAGTCTGTGAAAGTGAAAAGCCCTCACATAGGTAGGAGTAGTATTTTTTAATAATCTTTTCAGACAATTGTGGATGTTCATCTTGGATGCAAAAATAAAATGATACAAATTGTATTTTCTCAAAGCTTTTTTCCACAGTGGACCGGAAACAATATGATTGACTGTTTTCTATTCTGTTACATTAAAATCCATAAACCTATTTTTCACATTGAACATCTCTTATACTAAAGATTTTTACAAAGTAATACATTGTTTCACTAAATTATACAGATCTTTCTGCATCATTCATTCTTTCAAAAACAGATGAAAAAGAGGATAGTTCAGCTCACACAGAGTTTTTCCTTGGGCCACAGGACTTTGAAATGTAGTAGAAGTGCTCGATGTGTACTTTCCAGGTCATCAGAGAAGATACTTTTAAAATATGTATTTAAGAATGATGATTAGGAAACAAGCACTTTTATTTTATTTTTAAAATTTTATTTTATTGAAGGATATTTGGTTTATAATGTTAATTTCTGCTGTACAGCAGAGTGATTCACTTATACATGTGTATATATATATTCTTTTTCATATTTTTTTCCATTTTGGTTTATTAAGGACAGATAAGAATTTTTAATGTATCTTTCTGGATGTTTTAAAGCAAACCTGATTATTAGTTTTATTTTTTTCTACAAGAAAGTTTTGGTGAAAATAATTACTAGTGCAGTTTGCTACTATAGTCTCCATTACTGCTGTTATACATCAAAGCAAATGTCAACATAGTGAGAAGTCAAATAATATCTGAGTGATGCTATGAAAGTAGCTTTCACCTCAGGGATCTCATGAAACGGTCTCAGTGACATCAAGGGTTCCACAGACCACACTCTGAGAACTGCTGCTCTGAATAAACCAGGGCATCTCCCATCTGATCCCTGGCTTTGCCTTCTCTTCCTTTTGGAAAATGCTTTTTCCTGAGCTGGACTCCTGCCTCCCCAAACTTAACTGAGGGCCTTGCCCCTGGGCTCCTCTAAGAGAGAACTCACCCTCTGGAAAGTGATGCCAGAGAGTGTCCTCAATCTGGGAAGGGAGGTAGGGGGACAGGTGTTTCCCCTTTGGAACTGGAAACAGTTTGTACCTGAGGCACCAGACCCACTCATAGCCTAGTTTGATTTTGCCACACAGCAGCATAATATGTATTTATATCCCTGACAGAAATATGATGTAGTGTCTAAGAAAAATAATATTGGCCCTTTCATCTCATGTGGTCTAATGCACCTGACTCGAGGCCCACAAATCATGAAGAGCAGTCCATTCCAACAGAACATTCTGTGCTGAAAGAGTTTTCTATGTCTATGCTGTCCAGTCAGGCAGCCAGTAGCTACATGAGGCTATTTAGCACCTTAAAGTGTCTGTTGTACTGAGCACTTTTATGTATTTTAATTTAAATAGCAATATGTGGCTACTAGCTAGCATATTGGTCAATGCATATCTAGAATGTTGTTAATTAATCTCTCATCTTTTTCCCCTAAAAGATTCTGTGTGACTCAGGTTGATGCACATTAAAATAATCTTAATATTGAAGTCATAGATTTGTCTGTGCAGGTTTTAGATATAGCCTTAAAATACATCATGCTCTGAAAGTTTCTTTAATGTGTATTTTAACAGGTAGAGTGTTTAGACAGTAGCCAAACCATGGTTTATCACCTTAACGTTGTAAGTGTTCAAAACTGCCCATCACTGCTAGTTGTCCAATAATGAGAAATGGGTATAATCCTTGATCTCTTGGTGTTTTCTTAACCTGGTAAACATAAGGACACACAGAAGTTATCAACTGAACACAACAGATATCAATACTTTGTAGGACTTGTACATACTTGTAAAGTTATGAAGCAGAAGATGTAACATTAGAATTCACCACCTTATTACTATTTACTTACTGCTCCTGCTATACTTTCTCTCCAAATTCAATCAGTTCTGTTTGCCTTCATCCTTGGACTCCTCTCTCCTAGACAAAAATATACAAGAATTTTTTACTCTTGTGGAATGAAGCATTTTATGACCCAAAGATGAAAGCCATCAAAACACATAAAACTTCCCTATGTCAAGCAGACACTCAGAAGATACAAACATATGCCCCTATTCCAGTGGAAAGACACATAAAAAATTTTTGGCAAACAGGTAACATGTCTCAATGTTCTTCAGTCAAAGACCACCAGGAGCAAATCTGTGGGCAATCAAGTTGGATTTATACTGGATGCAGAGAGGCAGATCATACAGCATCAGAGACCATGGCATCTCTTGTGATGTGTTAGAATATATACAGCAGGGGGTCCCCAACCTTTGGGCTTAGATGGGTATCTCCTATCAGATCAGTGCCAACATTAGATTAGAAATAAAGTGTACAATAAATGTAATGTGCTTGAATCATCCTGAAACTATTCCCCCCTCCCCTGGTCCATGGAAAAAGTGTCTTCATGAAATCAATTCCTGGTGCCAAAATCATTGAGAACCACTGACATACAGGATGTGGACTTTCGCTGGTGATTTAGAGGAGCATCTGTGCAAGACTGGGCTTCCCTGATAGCTCAGTTGGTAAAGAATTTGCCTGCAATGCAGGAGACCCCAGTTCAGTTCCTGGGTCAGGAAGATCCACTGGAGAAGGGATAGCCTACCCATTCCAGTATTTTTGGGCTTCCTTTGTGGCTCAGCTGGTAAAGAATCTGCCTGCAATATGGAGACCTGGGTTGGGAAGATTCCCTGGAGAAGGGAAAGGCTACCCACTCCAGTATTCTGGCCTGGAGAATTCCATGGACTGTGTAGTCCATGGGGTTGCAAAGAGTTGGACATGACTGAGCAACTTTTACTTTCACTTGCAAGACTGCCTCACTTTGATTGGGTGTTGTTAGGAAGTGGGAGCATTTCTATGACTGGGCATCTCAGTGAGCCTTCCTGTAGGGAGAGCAGACTAGAGTGAGGATACAGATGTGATTGGAAAGAAGCAGCAGTCACTGGTATTAGTACCGGGAGAGGTTTGGAACATGGTGAGGGGCACAGGGCCACTTCTGTGGACTGTGCTTAGAATGATGTCTCGGTCTTGTTTTGTCTCTCTGTGTCACACACTCAGATGTCCTTGTCTGATGTTGGTCTTCTGTGAGATGACTTATGTCCAACAAGAGAATAACACAGCCGTATGGTGAGCACCAGCCCAGCTAGAGGATCAGAACGTATGTCCTAATGTATGAGCTGACGGTGATCTGTCGAGTGTTTACAAATGTAAGGGATTTTTAATCCCCTGTAATTTTTGAAAGCATTATTTATCAGCACACAAGAGAATTGAAAAGATACTTAAGAATGTACAAAAGTAAATAATTCATGTTCTTCCCCTCATTCCCCATTCACTCAAGTCCTCTACTCAGAAATGATTGCAGTTAGAAATTTCTCATGTTTTCTATCTGTTCATTAATGAATACTGTTATATCAGTAGAAGAGCTAGGCCACAGTCTGGGAGAAATTATTGCAAGTTCACATATCTGATAAAGGACTTGTTTTAAAATATACACAGAACTCTTAATCTCAACAAACAATAGCCAATAACCTTTTAAAAATAAAATCTGAACAGACACTTCTTCAGGAAGACATAACAATGAAAATGTATATGAAAAGAGGCTAAGCATCTTATGTTTTTAGGAAATGTAAATTTAAAAATGACAGTAATGTATCATCACACCTAATAGAATATCGAGAATCTAAAAACAGATGATGCCAAGTGCTGCCCAGGACGTGGTGCAGCAGAAACCCTCGCTCACTGGGGCAGGAATAGGAAGCAGCCAGCCGCTAGAAACGAGTCAGCAGTTTCCTATGAAGCTACTCAGAGCTCTCCATCCAGTCTATTCATCAGTCTAGTACTTGTCAACTCATCTGAAAACGTATTTTTGCACAACTCCTTGCAACACTTGTTGATAGAAGTGTTGGGCTTAAGTGTGGGCTGTGCGTGGTGACTTCCTTCTAAAGACTACAGTGTGGAAAGTGGGGAAGTAAAAATAGAAGTTCACAAGAAGAAACCTGGGAAATGCTACCTTAACTAGGTGATGAGGTGAACTTATTAGTGATATTCGAGTGGACAGTGCATACCCTTGGTGAACTGGAGAATGTCACTCATCTCTGTGGTCCTCTTCCCCAAAACCCTTTGCCCCAGTCAAATCGAAAGATGTTCTACTGTGTCTCTGAGCAATATTCCCCAAAACATCAAAAACAAGAGAAGTCTTATGTGACTGTCACAGCCAGAGGAGCCTGAAGGAGACACGACTGCCAGACTTAATATGTGTCTTTGATGGGATACTGGATCAGGTTAAAGGAAAACTGCCGCTAAGTCACTTCAGTTGTGTCCGACTCTGTGTGACCCCACAGACGGCAGCCCACCAGGCTCCCCCATCCCAGGGGTTCTCCAGGCAAGAACACTGGAGTGGGTTGCCATTTCCTTCTCCAATGCATGAAGGTGGAAAGTGAAAGGGAAATCACTCAGTCGCGTCTGACTCTTTGTGACCCCATGGACTGCAGCTTACCAGGCTCGTCCGTCCATGGGATTTTCCAGACAAGAGTACTGGAGTGGGGTGCCATCGCCTTCTAATGAAATTCAAATAAATTCTGGAGCTCAGTGACACTGTATCAATAGTGGTCCTTAGCTGTGACAAATGTATGATGGTGGTATAAGATGTTCCCATGGTGACACTGAGTGTGGGATATATAGTAACTCTCTACTAACTTTGCTACTTTTTTTGTAAATTAAAAACTATACTAAAATTAAAACACATTTTAATATCAACCAAAACAAACAGGGAGTGAAGAATCATTTACTGACTCTGAGATTTCCAGGGTCTCTCATCAGTGAGCTGCAGAGAGGAGACAGAGAGAGAAAAGATGGAAACCTGAGATACAGGGAGGGCTCCAGGGTTCTCCTCTCCCCCAATCCCTGCCTAAACCCTCGAGCCTGACCCCAGAGCTGCTCAGAAAGCACCTTCGCCCCCTTGCTGGGCCAGGGCAGCCATTTCTGTCTGACTCAGACCACAGTGCATCCTCTGTCTTTCCTGTGCAGATGGAGAGAGAAGAGTGGTCATGCCCCCGTGTAGCCTCAGGGCTGATGACTGGACACCTGAGCTCCCCTTTGACCTCCTTACCAGGGGTCTGCCCAGGCTCTTCCTAGGCTCCCAGCAGTTGGTCAGTGCTGTGCACACAAGCTGGTGTCCATCCAGTGTCAAGTTCAAACTGTGAGTCGTTTTCCAAAATACACGCTGACATGGATGTTTTTCTCTCCTGACATGGATGTTTTTCTCTCCACTAAACAACCAAAGACTTTGGCCTCAGAGAGGACCAGATATCAAGGCTGTAAAACCTGGTTTCCAGGTCCAGGGTGGAGCTCACAAACATACAGGGCGTTCTAGTTATCAAGGGATGAGACCTTGAACTCCAAGTTCTCGTCACTTCTTCCGGCCATTGACAAGGTTATAGACTCTTCTTCCAGGGAATCAACTCTGGAACCTCTATCCCTGGGATGGGGTATAAGAGTTGGGGGACGAGGAGGAGGAGAAGGGGATGGGGGAAGGAGGAAGAGTAGATCCGCTATAAATATGGGGAGGCTCCTGGAGAAGGAGGAAACAGTGACATTATGGGATGGAGGCCACAGGAGTGGAGGGGAGGAACCAGAGAGGAGAGGTGTGAGGGAGGGTCATTAGTGGACACGTGTGCAGGGAGGTGGGGTGTGTGTGGGGGTAAGACACAGGGGCTTCTGGCCTGGGTGCTGGTAGAGGCTCTGTTTTCCACCTGGATGATAATCACACAGTGTCAGCTCCATATTTTGCTGGGAAATTGTACTTATGTTTTTGGTATTTTACTGTAATTACAGATATGACATGACTCAAATACACGTGGAAGAAGGGAAAAGAGAAAAAGAGAGAGCAGAGGTGATTAAAGGAAGTCCTGTCTTCCAGAGAAATACCGCCACCCCAGTCCCCACTCTATACCCCACACACATGATGCTCAGGGAGGGGGAGGGACAGGGAGACTTAAGGAAGGCAGAGTCCATCCTCAGCTCACAGTCAGGGGCTACTTAAATATCCTCTCTTTATGAGCTGAGACGGCAGGGACCACTGTGCCAAATACACTGGCCAAAGAGCCTGGGAAAAACACCTGTCCGGCTGCTGGCCGTGAAGGTGCTTCCTGGAGATGAAAGGACAGATGTGAACTGGAGCCTGGAGGCCACAAGGATGACAAGGAGATCAGTCATGAGTCTGGGCCTTGGGTCCCCCTAACATTTTCCTGAGACATGAAAGCGACATTCCTCCTCCCCAGACCTACAACACTATACCAAGGACACCAAGGGTGGACCCTCCTGTCCAAGCATCACCCTCCACCCTATGAAGCCTTCGGGGTCCCTTCTTCTCCTCCCAGGCGGAAGAGCCCAGGACCCTAGCCTCCTGTCTCTTCATCCCCTTCATGGACCTAACAGAGAGAGACCTGCTGTCTGGATCCCTCAGGCCTGATCCCTCCACCTCCAAACCTTCAAATTAAAAAGTTCTGAGCTCCTGTATCCAAATCTAAATTCTGGCCCCAAGGATGACTCAAGGTTAGGGGTCACGGGCCCCAGAGGGGAGGCTTCCCAGGGCCCCACAGGCTACAGCTGAACCAGGCCTCCAGCTGCGCAGATTCAGCTGGTTCTAGACCAAAACCCGAAAAAAAAAAAAGAACAAATCGCTGCAGGCTTTTCCTAGCCCAAGTAAGTGTGGAGTCTGGGCCGCGTGCGGCGAATTTGTCTTGCTTGGAGGTCCTGCGCCGCAGCAAGCAGCCCCCCTGCTCCTCCCCCTGCAGAATCTCCCTCTCCCAGATCTTGGTCAGACCCCGGGACCCTAACAGCAGCGGAGTGCTTGAGTTGCTAAAGCATCGGAGCCTGAGAAAATCAGTCCGGGCTGGTCGGTAGAGACCCTGAAGCCAGGAATGGACAGTGATTGGCTTCTAGAAACCGAATACTCAATGGGAGTGAGAACTGGGATCTCGTCATGGGTATCCAAGCAGAAAGGCCCGACACAGTTTGAGAGGGGAGATAAGAGACTCTAAAACCAGGAACGATGGTGACGTTGATTGGCTTCTAGAAACCGGATACGCAATGGGAGTGAGAACTGGTACCTCATCATGAGTATCCAAGCAGAAAGACCCGACACAGTTTGAGCGGCGAGAAAGTGAAACCCCAGGGAGTTGGGGAATCCCACGAGGTTTGACTCCCTCACCCAGACATCCACCTTCTGGCCTAAGACCCTGAGAGCCTTGCCCGGGGACCTGGGACTTTGCCCTGACCCCTCTTCTACTGCCTGGAGGACCCTGTAAGTCAGAAGTTTACAAACTTTCGGTTTCAGAATCAGTGTGACTATACGACTTGGGACCTCAAAGATTGTATCACTTAATGTGTGTTTTATCTGTGAACATTGGCCATATTAGAAATTGAAACAACAGAAATCGATTGATTCAATTGTAATATTATTAACCCATTACATTAATATTTTTATGAAAAATCTCTATTTTCAAAATGAAATAGTATAGTGAGAAATGAGCCTTCTAGATTTTACATTCTTTCAAAAGTTTACATTCTTTTCTTGTATGCCTCATTTGAAGACTGAAGTATTTGGATATCTGCTCTGTATTTAATTTTTTTTTTTATTAAAGTAAATGAAAAAAAATCCAGCCTCACACAAGTATAGGTAAGGGAAGTATTTTGAATAACATTTTCAGATAATTATGCCTACTCATCTTTAATACAACACTAAAACTACACAAACGTTAGGTTTCATAAATTATATTTTGCAATGTGAAACTTGAAACTATAACTGAATATTTCCAAATCTGTTGCATAAGAGTCCATAAGTCTGTTTTGTACATTGAATGAATATTGTATCAATACGTGATTTTTTTAAAATAATGCATTGCTTTCCCAAGTTGTATAGATTTTAGAGTGTTGACGTTTAAGATTAGCAAACAATCACATCTGTTAATGTCACCACAGCTTACACTAGAAAAGTTTGTCAGTACTGAGAAGCTGTCAAGATTAATTTTCTCATGAGAGCTGGAATTTTATCATTGGTAATAAGTACTGTAAGTTGATTTTCTGGAAGGGAGAGGCTCATGTTCACTATGCAGAATAACTAAATCTAAAAAGTCATAGTTTTCCTGTTATTCATTCTTAAAGTGAAAATAGCATTCCATAAAAAAAGAAGCTAAGTCAGCTCAGAAAATTATTTTCCTTGGGACACAGTACTTTAAAACGGAGCAGAAGTATTTTATGTGTACTTCCCATTTCATCCTATCAGACAGTCTAAAGTGTGGACTCAAGAATGATGACCGTAGAAACAATAATTTTTAATACTATGACCTGGATATTTTTCAGTGAAACTTGCTTTTTTATTCTGCAATTAAATTGTGGTGAAGAATTCATAACTGCTATTGCTGTTTGTTGAAATAGGCTCATTTCTGCTAACTTTTACATCAATGTAAATGTCAACACAGTGAAAAAGGTAGGGGCTTCCCTGGTGGAACAGTGGTTATGAAATGGCCCTCCAATGCAGGGGACAAGGGTTTGATCCCTGTGGGGGAACTGAGATCCCATGTCCCAAAGGACAACTAAGCCTTCAGGTTGTAACTGTTGAGCCTAAAGCCCATGCTCTGCAACTAGAGAAATCCCTCATGCCTCAGTGAAGACCCAGTGCAGCCAAAATAAGAAATACATATTTAAAAGAAAAAGGTAAATACATTTTTGGTAATGTCATGAAAATAGTCTTGACCTCATGGATCCAATAGTAGGGTCTCAGAGACTTCAAGGGTTCCCAGATCACAGTTTGAGAACTACTGTTCTGAATAAAGCAGGGAGACTACAAGCTAGCACCCACCTCTCTGCCTCCTCTTCACTTCTATACTCCCTCTTCCTGAACTTCTGTGCTTCCCAACCTTTACTTATTAAGGCTCTGCCTCTTGGTTCTTCTAAAAGTGAACTTACCCCTGGAAATTTGATGCCAGAGTGTCTCCACCTAGGAAGGGAGTTGGGAAACAGGTGTTTCCCCTTTGGAACTGGGAATAGTTTGTGCCTGAGGGCATGAGAGAGAAATTCATTCCTGACCCATTTTGGATTTGTTGGTACCAGCTTAATATTTATCCCTATCCCAGAAATAAATCTGATGTAATCTGTGTGAGAAATAATATTGACCACTTGGTTTTGAATGGGTCAAATAGCTGTGAAAAGAAGAGAGGCAAAAAGCAAAGGAGAAAAGGAAAGATATAAGCATCTGAATGCAGAGTTCCAGCAAGAAGAGATAAGAAAGTCTTCTTCAGTGATCAGTGCAAAGAAATAGAGGAAAAGAACAGAATGGGAAAGACTAGAGATCTCTTCAAGAAAATTAGAGATACCAAGGGAATATTTCACGCAAAGATGGGCTCGATAAAGGACAGAAATGGTATGGACCTAACAGAAGCAGAAGATATTAAGAAGAGGTGGCAAGAATACACAGAGGAATTGTACAAAAAAGATCTTCATGACCTGGATAATCACGATGGTGTGATCACTCATCTAGAGCCAGACATCCTGGAATGTGAAGTCAAGTGGGCCTTAGAAAGCATCACTACGAACAAAGCTAGTGGAAGTGATGGAATTCCAGTTGAGCTATTTCAAATCCTGAAAGATGATGCTGTGAAAGTG
Source organism: Oreotragus oreotragus (assembly GCA_006410675.1). Classification (NCBI taxonomy): domain Eukaryota; kingdom Metazoa; phylum Chordata; class Mammalia; order Artiodactyla; family Bovidae; genus Oreotragus; species Oreotragus oreotragus. The sequence goes on along the minus strand of SJYX01017571.1, from coordinate 104,457 downwards.
CTGCACTCAATATGCCAGCAAATTTGGAAAACTCAGCAGTGGCCACAGGACTGGAAAAGGTGTTTTTATTCCAATCTGCAGAGATTGCAGCCTGCTCTGCCACCATTTTCTAGCCTCTGGTTACATTTTCCTCCAGAAGAAAGATGAAATTCATCATTAAGTTGGAGTCCCAACCCCACCTCCCCCTTTTCTCTCCTTTGAGATGACCTGCTTGTTCCTCTGATCAGCGGACCAGCAAGAAACATCTGCAACTCCAAAGAAACACATGAACAGCTGCACTCTCTGGATTAAGGGTCAATAGACTTCCTGATACAGAAGATCCTCTCCCCTTGCAGGGTGTCTGGTTCCGTTTGCACGCCACTATTAGAAACTCCATGTTTCTTCCCCAGTTCCCTTAGCCGTTGCATGCGACCCAACCTGTTCTGAGCATCAGCAAGCTGTCACAGCATTCCCCACATCCAGAGGCTCCCTATTGTCCCCCATCAGAGAAGGGGGCTACACCAGACACACAGCAGGCCCTTCCCTGGGCTTCCCTTCGCAAAGCCCAAGAGAAAGGCGCAGAGGAGGACAACAGCTGCAGTGCTGGCTTATTCTTGACAAATGGGCCTGTCACTCTTACTATTGATTAGCAACGTTATGACATTTCCCTTCAAAGAACGCAGATGTGGCAGGGCTAGCGACCAGGCTGTGGCTCGGGGTGGAAAACAAGGTTTGCTATTGTTGTCTCTTCCCTGTCTGCATCTGCTCAATTCCAGGAGGATTTGGAAGCTGAGATTCTGGAGGTATTCAAAAGATCTGAAGAAGTGGAAGTTTGACAGTTACAGAAATAGTAATAAGCTATCACAATAGACAGGGAAGAGAGAGTGCAGGGCAGATTGGTACAGGACAGTGCAGAAAGCGAGGGGCATCCTAGGTGACGTGGCTTCCCTCTGTCTTGGCAGAGCCACTCTTCAAATCTCCTGACTGCATAAATCAAGCCATGGAAGGGTCTGTCATTTCTGTCCCTTTGCATGAGATGCATGAAGGGAACTGGTGAACTGATGGTTCATTGCCTTCCTCCCTCCAAGTGTCTTTAATCTTCCCATCCTGGCCCTGTGGAACTGATGGTGTATTAAGGTGGCGGGGGAGGGGGGTGCTGTGGCTGCTACTGCTGCTGCTAAGTTGCTTCAGTCATCCAACTCTGTGTGACCCTACAGATGGCAGCCCACCAGGCTCCCCCGTCCCTGAGATTCTCCAGGCAAGAACACTGGAGTGGGTTGCCATTTCCTTCTCCAATGCATGAAAGTCAAAAATGAAAGTGAAGTTGCTCAGTCGTGTCCGACTCTTAGTGACCCCATGGAGTGCAGCCTACCAGGCTCCTCCATCCATGGGATTTTCCAGGCAAGAGTACTGGAGTGGGGTGCCATTGCCTTCTCCGAAGGGCAGGGGTGGGGGGAATGCACCTAATTCCATTTTCTTTCTCTTGTACAAAACATTTGCATGATACCATGTGCCCACTTTCATTTGTGAAACTTCTGTGGGGCCCTTCCCCCAAGTCTATTCCCCACATCTATTCCCATGTCAAGGGGGGAAAAAAGTGTTCTGAATAGCAGTCCATTTAAGTAAAAAAGGAAAAGTGCATCTTGCAGTCCAACATATGGTACATTTTGAGGTAAATTACAGGTAATTCATGAACATTTCCAGCAGCGAGATTGCCATCGTGGGACCCTCGTATATCCATTACGTTCTATTCTTGTTTTTGTGGTTAAAGGAATCTCTCAAGCCTTTGAAGCAGAAAAGGCAACACTCTCTGCACCAATTTTGTCCTGCTCAGGAAAGTTATTATACTACTAACACACGGGACTGATCCAGCAACTTGATTTAGGCAAAGCTGATGGAAAGCAGGCTATGAGGGGGCATATGTAGCGTGGGTTTTACATCCCGAAAGATCTGGGGGCTGGCAGGCGCAACAGTTAAATAAGAAAATAAAACTCGAGCAAACTGGAAACAGTCAGGCCGACACTATTGGATGAAAGAGAAAAGAGGAAGTCACTTGGGGAATGGAAAGGAGAGACAAAAGGAAGAAAAATACTGCCTGTTAGCCCTGGGGGTTGGTGATGTAAATTAATATGAGCTAAATGGGACGTGACCAATTTGTAAGGCATTAGTTTCTCTCTCATGAGATGGGAGATCTCCATCTCAAGCAATCAGAACTTGCCTTAGGTTACCCCTAGACTAGTCGCTATAACCGTGTTGACCACAACTCTCAATATACAGAACCCCTTGCAGCTCCAATTACACCCCAAGTCTGATAGCCTTGTAAATGTACTCCTGTGGCACTAACGTTTCAGTCCTTGGGACAAAACCTGCGTGCTGGATTGGGGGTTCTTGAGAAGGATGAAGGGGAGATGGAGTAGAGGGGAAATAAAGGACAGAACAAGCTCTCTCAGCACATTTGGCTTCTCTGCAGTGTTTGAGCAGCCTTTGTGTCTGGGCCGCCTGCAAGAATTACACAACTTCGAACATCTCCTTCACATCAAAGAGCTTCTGGAAGAGCTCTCCAAGCTCTGAGGCTGAGCTGTCCTGGGCCTCCCCTATCCTTGTCCTAAATCAAGCTTTTATCTGCCTTCCCATCAGAACTGATGCTAAGTGTCCTTGACACACACATCCTCCAAATAATTTGAACTTGATCTGAGGCTTTCGGCCCTCTTGACTCAAAAAAAAAAAAAAAAAAATCGCCTATGATTTGTTTGGCAGCCATCCACGTCAGCATAGGCAATTGTGGGCAGTAATCTTGATATTTGTAAAGGAGCAGTTGCCATGACAACACAGAGTTCAAAGGGAGGGCCCTCCGTGGTATCGGAACTGGGGGAGTGATAATGTAAGGAAGGTTTATATCTTCTTAGGAAGGGGCAGGAACTGGCCATGTGAAGATGGGGGAGAGGGGACAGGGGAGGGTGGCCTGGACCATTTACCATTACAAATATATCTGAATTATGCACTTATCTGGCATTTTGGGGATCTACAATTAATAGCTTAATGAGAAGTGTAGATGGCAGGGATTCTGAGGACTGTATCCAAGCCTCAACTCTGTAATTTAATAGTTCAGTGCCCTTAACCTTGTTGCTCATTAGTTTCCTCATCTATAAAATGAAGGATTGGACTAATAAAATTCCCACTTCTTTTCTATTTCTAAAATGCTCTGATTCAGTTATTTCCAGGCAATCTAGGGACTTTCTGGATCCATCAGACATAACCCGGATGTGGGTCACATTCTACTTATCAAGGTCTTGCAAGATGGAGAAATGGGTGACTATCCGCCAACTCTGGGATTCAGACATTCATGGACCAAGTGCTTATTAAGCACCTAGTTGGTTGTAGGCACTGTTCAAGGAGCTGAGAGGGTGGAAAAAAACAGACAAATCCCCTATTCTCAGCAAACACAACTCTGGCAGGAGACACAAGCACCATACTAATAAATACACAGTGGACCATGTAAGAGCAGTGTGGAAAGCATTGCCATGTTGAATGCAGCTTATGACTAACAGCCCTTCATGGTCTAAGTGAACTGGGGGAGTGTCAGGGAGGCTTCTCAGAACAGGTGGTCTTTGAGATAAGATCTGAAGGATGAGTAGGAGTTAACTAGACAAAGGGAGGAAGGACATGGCCTTGCAGACAGAATGAAGGGCATTGGAAGCGGGGAGGAACTCATCTGAGTTGTGCAGTGGGCCAGGGAAGCGGGACAGAGCCCCATCAGAGCAGGAAGGCCATATTCAGCTGTTCTGTTTTCAACTCGGGAGGAAGGAGGGGTCACTGAGGGCTTATAAACAGGGTGCTGGCTTCTCAAGACTTAAATTTATAAAAGATCACTTTTGCTTCATTATGGAGCACAGAGGCAATTTGGGGGATGGTATTGGATTTCAGAGACAAGAACACCCTCAAGATAATTGTAGATAATTCAGGAATCTACTCCAAGTTACCTATTTTGATATTTGAAGGCAATTCAAAAAATAACCTCATCATTCTCTCTCCTTTGCCTTGCCTCAGTAGACACAATGCTTTAATGACTTTCCTGAACCCCAATTGGTTGCAACTGCCAAGGGAATTTGTGTGACCAGGGGTGAATTATTATTGATCTATTATTCTTCCAGAGTACCTCCTCTGGCCTGCAGGCATCTCCTTTTAAGCAAGGTAGGAGTTGAGGGAGAGTAAATTTCAGAAATGTTCACATAGCCATTCACAGAGTTATAGCCAGTAATGTATCTACTTTGACTTGGGGGAAATCTCAGCCTCAAAGATGCAGAAACTATGCCTAGAACAAGTTATTTTTATGCCAATGCTTATTGGGGGTTTGGGGGTGTCAGATGGCCCGTGACAGGAAGAAGTTCTGAGCAGCCAGGTTTTCAGAGTGAGAACAAGTTAAGAGTCAGCTGGGTGATGAGTCTGGGATGCCTGGGGACAGAGGCCAGGCAGTGGATGGATAGCACAGGAATCTCGTCACTTCTTCCAGTTAAAATGCATTGCATTTTTGCTATTCTTCTATGGCCCATGCCAAATGCTTCATGTTCCTTGTGTAATCCTCAGAATAGCCTCATGAATAGGCACTCCTATTATCTCCCTCTCACAGATGGTGAAAGGGAGATTTACTTGACCTGCTCATGGCAGTCAGCTTTCAGGCCCTCACAGAGGCCCCTCTGGAAGGAAGGAAATGATGGGGAGAAGCTCAAGGAAAGCAGCTTCATGCTTCTGACCCTTCTCTCCCTTCAATCTCATGCCCCCTTCCTCTCTTGTTCCTGCCTCCTTCTTCCCCACTCCTAGAGGGAGTCTGCAGGGAAAGATTTATGAACAAGGAAAAGCTCTCTAACCCCCTTATAAACTTTATGGGCCATGTGGACATGTACAAATCAGATATAAACATGATGTCCAAGGCCAGAGTTCTGTAAATAGTGATATCACTGAGGAAAATCTCCAGGGGAATCTGGTTCCCCAGAGAGAACAGACAAGGGCCCTGAAAATGGCGTGTGAAGAATGATGAAAGCTGCTTTGAAGTGAGGCCCAGGGCCTGTTGTGTTTTCAGCAGCTTTCCCCCTGCAGCCCTTGGAATTTTAGCTGCAATAAAAGGATACAAAAGAAAACAGCTGGTCTTCGGACTCGTTAAAGTAGAAGCACTGTGTGGCCCTGTAGAGAGTGATGTGATGGTGGGAAAGCAGGTGTGAGAAGGAGGAGGGCTGAGCGGTGGTCTTCAGAAACTAGTGTGTGAGGCCCACCACGGTTTTACCATACATGTCAGATGCTGGGTGGAGTACAGGGCACTTCCACTAAATTCTCTCCTTGGGTCCACATCAACTCCGTTGGGTAATGAGGGAGGTATTGGCTTGCCCATTTTACAAATGAGGATGCTAGAGGGTTGGCTTGGCCAAGGGGAAGCCCGAGAGGGGTTATACTGCCTGGGTAAGTGTCATCTGCTGACAGAGCTGGCCTGAAGATAAGAGGGAGGTTCTGAGCCAAACTCTGCTTGTGGGTTTTCTCATCTGGATTCAGGCTCGAGAAGATCCTGTGACGGAGTTGGTTGCTGAGGGTCTGACATCTGAGGACATGTTAGGTAGCATTCTCACTCATTGATTCCAGCATTATTACAGTGGTCCAGAGACCCTGAAGACCAATAGTGCCATTAAGGTGGATGAGAGCTAGCTCCCAAATCCCCACCTCTTGGTATTCATACCCGTGTGCAGCCCCTCTTACACTGTACTGGGGTTGGCTAGTGTGGCCAATAGATATGGCAAAAGGGGTGGCATGTCACTTCTGAGACATAAATAACGAGGCTTCCATCTCCCTCCACCACCCCTCCTCTGTATCAAATCACTTGCTCTAAGTAAAGCTAAGCGGCAGCTTGTGAGGGCAATCAGGCAGCCTACTGGGAGGCCAGATGGCAAAGAACTGAGTTCTCCTCTCAGTAGTCAATGAGAAGCTGAGACCACCCAACAATCTCACAAATGAGCTTGGACCTGGATCCTTCCCCAGCTGAACCTTCAGATGACAGTAGCCCCAGGCGAGAGCCTGACTGCAGCCTCATGGGAATTGTGAACTAGAGCCAGCTAACCTGCTCCCAAATTCCCGACCCACCGAAACTGAGATCATAAAGGTTTGTTGTTTTAACCTGCAAAGTTTTAGGATAATTTGTTACATGCCAATAGATAACTAATATGTTGCACATGCCACATCCCTTCTGCTCTGAGGCACTAAGGAGAAATGGCAGAGGAAGAGAACTGAAGGAAATTACAATTTCTAATACTCTGTTGTTCATCTAAGAAAGGTGTTCAACAAAATACTACATTGTAAATACCACAGAAGATACACTTTTCCTAGATAGATTATGATGTTATCAATGGAACTAAAAAGGAATTCTGCTAAGATCTGGGGATATACACAGCAAAAAATAGAAGTATTGATGGCAGACAACTTAGAGACCTGAGCTGAATCTCAAGAATGAGTAGGAGAAGAGGAAAAGACAGCAAGGAAAGTGAGCCAAGTAACAAGAAAAGAAAGAGCAGAATATATATGAATAACAAGAGATTCTGAAATGACTAAAGCAAAGCAGAAGGTAGCATAAGATGAAATTGGCTTGCCAAGAGAATGTCAGCCTTGACTAAAGGAGATGGAAAACAATGGCCACCCAGCAAAATCAGCCTGTGGCAAGAAAAGAACAAATGTGGATTCACGCAGTCCATGTGCAGCTACGCTGTGCAATACAGCACTCACTTGCCACATGGCACTGTCTAAATTTAAATTAACTGAAATCAAGTAAATTATAAAATTTAGCTTCTCAGTTGCACTAGCCATATTTGAAAAGATCAAGAGCCACCTAGAGCTAATGGCTAGTTTATTGGACAGTGTAGGCAGAAAATTTCTATCATCCCAGAAAGTTTTATTAGACAGCTTTCATACATAGTATTTGCTAGACAATGTCACAAGTATACATTGATGTTTAAGATAAGCCACATACTAAATCTATGTGCACATATATCATATAGACAATATATGTGCATACATATCATATAGACAATATCCAATACAGTTTTAGTAGGCAAATGCTGCCTAGGTATCCAGGCTCAGATCGAATTTCTGGAATGTGCACTATTGAACACGTACATTTCTTAAAGGTAAATAATTACATAATAATAACTATAAATACACTTAATGTTGCAGTCTTATAGATATCAGTAAATTTCATCATAAAACTCTCCATGGTATTTTTTTTCCCACTGAAATCCTGTTCACAGAGCTATCATGTCCTAAGAAGCATAACTGGAAAAACTTTTATCAGCCAGGAGGAATCTGAGGAGAGCAACAAAACTTGCTGCACATTTTAACAGCTTTCATGGGAAACATTCAGCAGGGCCAGTCAGGAAAAGGCAGACAATTGGGCTATGGTTGCTGCGGTCCACAGGAAAGCAGTGAGGGCCCAAAGTAGAGGCTGGGTAGAGGGCCCAGGGTGAGGGGACAGAGATGCGAAAAGACACCCTGAACATGGTCCTTGCCCTGGAGACGATCTTGGTCTCATGGAATGCCACCAAAAAAAGGACAGACATCTCTGTCTAAAGAATGAAGGCTAGCTACAGAAAACCATTTCAAGTGCAAGATGATGGCTCTGGAGGGCATTCCGCACTCTGTACAATTTGTCTCATGGCTGAAAACTTCTTCAGACGATTCTTTCTCTAGGGCTCTACTTTTTTAACCATGAACTTTTTATTTTTTATTTTGTCTTTAACTGAAAGATAATGACAATATGGTGTTGGTTTCTGCCATACATCAACATGGGTCAGCCATAGGTATACATATGTCCCTCTCTCTTCTTTTCAGAGGAGATAGAGAGGCAGTCTGGATGATGGCTTTTGAGTGCAAATCCTGAAACCAGATGGCGGGAGTTCGGTCCTGGCTCTACCACGTGTGGGCTGCGTGACTTGGACAAGTCACTTCACCTCTCCGTGCCTCAGCTTCCTCATCTGTCAAATTGAGTTGTCAGTCGTGTTTGGCTCACAGGGCTGAATGCTGTGAGGTTGAACGCTTTATTCCAAGAGCTTAGAACAGGATATGATACATAACACATGCTATACAAATATTTGCCCCTTTTACTGTATTTTTTCAGTCTTGACCAGCTAAGTCAGTAATGACCATATGTAACAGCTCAGCTGACTCCAGAACCAGTCAAGTCAGGTGGATGGCAGAGGACGAAGAGTTTTGTCTATGGAGTCTCTGGCGTGCGCGCCTCAGCCTTGGGTGATAAGATTGAGGAAATGCTAGGAGAGACAGGTGAGCTTCAGCGAAGGAGGTGAGACAAGTCTCCCCTGGTTCACAATTGTTGGTAATGCTGACACGGGTGATGGGGCCACTAAGAGCCCTGGCCCTGGAGTCTGCTGGAGCTCTGTGCTTTACCAGCTATGTGATTACGCTGAAGCTCATCTTCCTCACTGACTAAATAGAGGAAATACTACTGACATCAGGAGGCTACCGGGATAATTAAATAATATGCAGAAAAAAATCGCAGACAGTCAGCCATTGATAAATGATAGTTTTTATTGTACTTCATCATAAGATATTATTGATTATAAGACACCAACTAACCTTAAAAATACTAATGTGTTAAAAAATATATATAATATAGACAGCACAGAATGGAAGGGAAGGCTGCTTGCATTTACTGAGTTCCTTCTGTGTATCTAGGCACCATTCATTTAATTCTCTAAATGGCTCTACAAAATATGTGGCACTGTTATCTCCACTTAGCAGCTGAGGAAACTAAGACCCAGAGAGTTTGCAGAGGCTGTTCAGAGTCACACTGCTGGTAAATGCTACTATCCAGTCCTCTCTGCTACTGCTACTGCTAAGTCACTTCAGTCGTGTCCAACTCTGTGCGACTCCATAAATGGCAGCCCACCAGGCTCCTCCATCCATGGGATTTTCCAGGCAAGAGTACTGGAGTGGGGTGCCATCGCCTTCTCTAACTTCTCCTAAACCTTCAGTTTGGCCCATTCCTTAGGCAGAGAGTGGCCCTGGTTGGGGAGAAGGCTGTAGGCGAGGGAAAGGGCCACAAGGCTGACGATTCGCAGTCTTACAGAAAGGAAGTCTGCTCAGAGAGCATGAATGTGTTCACCTCCCCTCATCCTCTCCTGCAGGAGGGAAGGAAGTGGGAGTTCAGAGCATGGGCATATGCAGAGGGTTGGCCACCGTGCTACTGCGCAGGGGTCTCCCAGTGAGGGTCAGAGAAAAAGCCCCTTGAGCCTGCCCGAAGCTCCCCGTGCAGGCTTCTGTTGCACCTGATGGCCCTAAGCAGAGAGAAGGCCCAGAATTAGACCCCTCAGTGCTCCCAGGTTTGGCTCCACAGGGGTTCATGTTGTCATAGGGGTGGAGAGTGAGGGGTCTGACCTTGATGTGGAGGAGAAGTAATGGTCTCTGTTTTTCTCAACATTTGTTATGAATCCTGGATCTCATGGAAAGCAACATTCAGGTAGTGGAGAGAGAGGGGGCAAATAGGAGGGTAAAGGAGGACACAAGGACAATGGGCAGGGAGAGTAGGAAATGGAAAATGGGGAAGAGGAGACAAGGTGTTCTTACTGATGCCAGTAATGCCAGGACTACTGGGATTTCAAGAACCAAATTAAACTGAGGGTGGAATGGAAACTGTACACCCACCCCTAGGGGATAAACCAGGCTTCATCAAACAAAGAAGAACATAAACTCACATAAAGTCACACAAAGGTGCTAAAATGATAGATAAATTTGCACCAGGCAATCCCCATGTATTAACTTCTTTTCTCCTTCTAATAACACTACAACGTACATGCCATTCCTCTCCCCCATGGTACGGGGCCGGGGGTGGGGAAAGAGGGGAGCAATACGAGGCTCAAAGACATTAAGGAAATTTCCTGGGGCACACAGATGGGAAAAGGCAGAGTGAGGTCTAAATCCAGGTCTGCAACCCACTCCAGGATTCTTGCCTGGAGAATCCCACGGACAGAGGGGCCTGGTGGGCTACAGTTTACAGGGTCATAAGGAGTCAGACATGACTGAAGTGACTTAGCACACATGCATGGATGATTCAAGAGGCTGCACACTGACCAGACGGCCATCCTGGTCAGGAAATTTTTGAAAATTTCTATCTAAACGTAGATGAGGCAATGTAGCGGCAAGTAAAAGCTTTGAAATTAATGTCCGATTTGCCTCTAGAGTATAGGTGGTTTAATTGCTAAGTTGTGTCCTACTCTTGTGACCCCACGGACTGTAGCCCACCAGGCTTCTCTGTCCATGGAATTTCCCAGGCAAGAATACTGGAGTGGGTTGCCATTCCCTTCTACACTGGATCTTCCTGACACAGGGATCAAACCTGGGTCTCCTGCACTGCAGGCAGATTCTTTACCTACGGAGCCACCAGGGAAGCCCATAAACATTAAATAACTCTAACCGATTTTTGAGGGCCATTTATGAGCCATGGTCTGAATGGACTTGCTACATAACCATATATGTTTTAATATGGTACAATTTAATAATAAGACTCTAGAAGGCAATGGCACCCCACTCCAGTACTCTTACCTGGAAAATTCCATGGATGGAGGAGCCTGGTGGGCTGCAGTCCATGGAGTCACAAAGAGTCAGACACGACTGAGCGACTTCACTTTCACTTTTCACTTTCATGCATTGGAGAAGGAAATGGCAACCCACTCCAGTGTTCTTGCCTGGAGAATCCCAGGGACGAGGGAGCCTGGTGGGCTGTGGTCTATGGGGTCACACAGAGTTGGACATGACTGAAGCGACTTAGCAGCAGCAGCAGCAAGGTAGAACTATTCAAAAAAGATCTTAATGACCCAGATAACCACGATGATGTGATCACTCACTTACAGCCAGACATCCTGGAATGCAAAGTCAAATGGGTCTTAGGAAGCATCACTACAAACAAAGCTAGTGGAGGTGATGGATTTCCAGTTGAGCTATTTCAAATCCTAAAAAAATGATGTTGTTACAGTGTTGCACTCAATATGCCAACAAATTTGGAAAACTCAGCAGTAGCCACAGGACTGGAAAAGGTCAGTTTTCATTCCAGTCTCAAAGAAAGGCAGTGCCAAGAATGCTCAAACTACCGCACAATTGCACTCATTTCACACACTAGCAAAGTAATGCTCAAAATTCTCCAAGCTAGGCTTCAACAGTACTTGAACTGAGAACTTCCAGGTGTTCAAGCTGGATTCAGAAAAGGCAGAGGAACCAAAGACCAATTTACTAACATCTGTTGGATCATAGAAAAAGGAAGATAATTCCAGGAAAACATTTAATTTTGCTTCATTGACTACGCTAAAGCCTTTCACTGTGTGGATCACAACAAATTGTGGAAAGTTCTTAAAAAGATGGGAATGTCAGACCACCTGAACTGCCTCCTGAGAAATCTGTATGCAGGTCAAGAAGCAACAGTTAGAACTGGACATGGAACAACAGACTGGTTCCAAATTGGGAAAGGAATATGTCAAGGCTGTATATTGTCACTGTGCTTATTTAATTTCTATGCAGAGTACATCATGTGAAATGCCAGGCTGGATGAAATACAAGCTGGAATCAAGATTGCCAGGAGAAATATCAATAACCTCATATGCAGATGACACCATCCGTATGGCAGAAAGAGAAGAAGAACTTAGAGAGCCTCTTGATGAAAGTGAAAGAGGAAAGTGAAAAAGTTGGCTTAAAACTCAACATTCAGAAAATGAAGGTCATGGTATCTGGTTCCATCACTTCATGGCATGGGGAAGCAATGGAAACAGTGAGAGACTCAATTTTGGGGGGCTCCAAAATCACTGCAGATGGTGACTGCAGCCATGGAATTAAAAGATGCTTGCTCCTTGGAAGAAAAGCTATGACAAACCTAGACAGCATATTCAAAAGCAGAGACATTACTTTGCCAACAAAGGTCCATCTAGTCAAAGCTATGGTTTTTCCAGTAGTCATGTATGGATGTGAAAGTTGGACCATAAAGAAACCTGAATGCCAAAGAATTGATGCTTTTGAACTGTGGTGTTGGAGAAGACTCTTGAGAGTCCCTTGGACTGCAAGGAGTCCAACCAGTCAATCCTAAAGAAATCAACCCTGAATATTCATTGGAAGGACTAATGCTGAAACTCCAATACTTTGGCCACCTGATGTGAAGAACTAAGTCATTTGAAAAGACCTTGATGCTAGGAAAAACTGAAGACAGGAGGAGAAGGGGACAACAGAGGATGAGATGGTTGGATCTCATCACTAACTCAATGGATATGAGTTTGAGTAAGCTCCAGGAGTTGGTGATGGACAGGGAAGCCTGGCGTGCTGCAGTCCATGGGGTCACAAAGAGTCAGACATGTCGGTGTGACTGAACTGATATGGTAGATATTACACTCCCCGCTTCAAACAAGGGAAACAAGAGTTTTAATTTGCTTGTATGGATCAGAAAAAGGATCCACACTTAGGTATACCTGATGTCAGTGCTCATTCTCTTGCCTTGATGCTAAACCATCTGACTCGTATTATCTGTTACATGAAATAGTTGCTTACAGTTAGAATGCAGAGAAAAGAAAAGGATGATTGGTTTCTTTTTGTTTTTGTTTGTGGCTTGCTCATCTCATATCTATCTAACCATAATTTGGTACAAGTTTGTTCGTTTGGCTCCCATCTCCACTTCTTACCTCTGATACTCCTAAGTGTGTACTACACACTTACATCCCATTTACACCCTGACATATTTTACCCTAATAATTTTCCTGAATGGATAATGCTGGCCTGAGTCACTGGGAATAATTCAGGAATGGCCAATCACCATGTTGGAAAACTGGCCAATTCCATTTCCTCCTCAGTGATGTGCCAGCAGGCTGCAGAACTAGAGGCCACCTTTCTCTAATTCTTTATGTAACTTCGCATCTTTTCCTGCTCTATCCAGCTGCCGGCTGGTTGCAATTCCCCTTAGGCAGTCTGCTGCAATTTTCCATGTCCCAATCTTATCCTCCATTACCAAAAAAAAGATGGGAAATATAATGGACTAAAAGAATTCTGATAGCAGATGCCAGACATCAAATTACACAGGTAGTAATCACACAGATTAAGAAACATAATGATACAATATTCAAGCTGAACACAATGAATTTTTTCAGTATGATACAAGCTTCCTGTTAATAAAATGAAATAACAATTTTCTTCTTATTAAAGCTAAAGTGATCTCTATTTTCTAAAGGGACACATGTCACCCAAACCCATGAGCTGAAATGATTTGAAACTCGGTACAAACAGAACCAAATGGACTATAGACATTTTGGCTGACTCTTACATTTCAGATTGTGTTGCTATTATTGTTCATTATAGGGTAGTTTGGAGGTTTCATCTAATGTTTCTAAAACCTTTGTAGAGACAAATGTATTTTTTTCAACACATTAGGCACAGAAAGGTACTGATATGGGAATTAGGAGACCTGGGTTTTGTTTCACCTTCCGTGCTTAGATTTAGTGGCCGTGGATATAGAGAATGATGTACCAGGATGAAGTGGTGGGAATGGTCTGCCCTGGGGGTAAGGAAAAGGGGGGTGCATTGTCTGTAGAGAATTTTAAATAAGAGCAAAACTGACTAAAGCCAGTTTGCCTTTTATTATCATGATTCATCCATGCTCAACAGTGTCAGTGATAAAATCCTCCTCCTTCCCTTCAAATCTTTTATTGGTCTAAGGTCTAAGCAACTGATTCTAATCAATCAACCAAACACACACACACACATATGTATATATACTTCAAATGACCACATTCCTATTACTTGTCTTTTAATAAACATTGTATGCTACACAGAAATTAATTTAAAAACTCCCAGTTTTTAAGTTGGGCTCCAATAAGCATGGACTCAACTATATACATTTTGTTTCCAGAATCAGTTTGTAATGATTGGGAATCATTCAAGTTTGCTTTGAGCTCAGTCTGCATCTTCAGCCTCAGGATATGAGAGACTCCGAAACAGTAGATTTGGAATTAAACAATAACAGCAAGTGATTATAAAAACAAAACCCAGAACTTGAGTTACTTCAGTTGTGTCTTTCTTTGTGACTACTTGGAGATTTTACTTGTTTAAAACTGACAAAAGGGAAACAGTACACATGGTGAGATGTAAAATTTTTCTTTGACAAATGCACATTTTCATTCATTCATGGAATATTTAATGGAATTTGAATCATGTTTTTCCATCAAAATGTATCCTTTAAAAATATTAAACTGTTTTACAACTTAAAAACCTCCCAAAATAGTGATTACTGATTATACATGTTTATTACTAAAAGTAATTTTGTTGTATAGAAGACAGAGGTGTTAAAAGTGGTCCACTGGGAGTGTCGAATACATGAAGTACACACTAAAGAAGTGAACCCATCTGTTTAGGGCTTCTTAGATCAGAGACAGTGTTTCCCAAGGAGGGAAGGTCTATAGGTCACTGGCTCCCTAGTTCCCTGAGTCCTACCATGAAATTAGGGGTCCAGTAGATGTGGGAAGATCTTCCCTCCAAACCCTCCAGAGGATTACATTCAAGTTCTGAGAGATCTTATTATAAGGCGAGACCATGTTTAACCTGGTTAGTCCCAGTGGTCATTGAACCATTTGGGCTGTATTTTGGAGTAAGGGTCGGTGAAGAATGGTGGGGGCAGGTGTGGGAGAGAGTGGTCAATGGCTGTTCAGGAGAGGGAGATACCTATTACCATCATGTAGAACTGCAGAATTCAGTTTGGGTTAGACCAGTGGGTTCTGAATCTTTGCTGCATGTTAAAATTCTCTGGGGAGCTCTTTAAAATCCCCATGCCCAGGCTGCACCCCCAATTAATTAAACCAGAACCTCTGGGGTGGGGGTGGAGCAGACTCAGTCTTTCCAACCCCCCCGCCCCCACACCAGCCGCTGCCAGGGTGATTCTCTGGTGTGCAGCTAAGGCTGAGGATCCATGGGTTAGACCACCTGAAGTTATTTGTCAGCTCAAGTTGTGCGGGTCTAGGACTTTTCATCCCCACCATGTTCCCTCCCCATGAGTGGACTGGCGACAGGAAGCAGGAAGAAGAGGCAATGTGACCTTTCTGCTTCAGTCAGGCAAGGGATCAAGCTATGGTTCCTACCTCCCCAGCCCACCTCGGTGACCTGAGCTGGCAAGGCTGTCTGGAGCCTGTCAAATAGAGGATGCCATTAATAATAATAAAAAACAAATGGTTCCTTTAGCCAAAAAACCCCCCAGAAGTTGAAAAATGGGATATTTGTGCACTAAGATGGTGCCCAGATGCCTTGAATTGTAAGAAAAGCAGGGAAAGAGAAGAGCTACAGCTGGTTTCTCCATTTCTAGGTTGATTTGCCTATTAACCTCCTGGAATTTTGAGCAGCGGTTCGTTTAGCTTACTTCTCAGTCCCACAAAGGCCCTGCCTCTGGGACACAGTGTGCAAGGGTTTTCATTAAAAAGTTAACATTTGCCACAGAGTTCAGAGCTCCCTCAATATCTCATTGAAAAGAGAGGAAAACAGCTCAGCTTCAATGAGGCAAATGCCGCAGTAAGATAAATGCTAATGTTTTTTTGGAAAGCCACTGTAATTAGTCAAAGAGCAACCCGCCATCCCATGCTTCACTCTCAGGTCCTTCTTTTTCCAAGGACCTCCTCCTTCTGTCCTTACTCGGCAAAACCCCCAGGGCCATTTTCAGTTTTGCAAACTCATGGGGACAACTATCACCATCAGTGGGCAACCTTCAAGCTTTATCTTCAGGCAAAATCAGGTCCAGTATTCTCAAGCACATACTTGTCAATTAATTCCAACTTTATAAACTGTTCACCAGCTGAACAGTTGTACTCTGACAACCAGATTTAGGAAGCAGAGATCTGAGCTGGGAGGTGGTCGAGTTGTTCCTGTAAGGTTTCCACGTTCCCACCTTACCCAGTTCCTTGATGGGAGTCATGTTTCTGGAAGAGGCTGTGGCATCAGGCAGCATGAAGTCAAATGGAGATTTGTCTCCACTCTGAGCACGTCCGCTGAGTGCAGGGGCAAGCACTGCCTCCCGTCTCCCTGTTTGTTGCTATGCCCCTTGCCTGAAACGTGTAATTGCTGTCTCCTCGACCAGTTTTGGGCCACTAACTTCACCCAGTGGTAAATACCCCTGTTTGGAAAGAGCACTGCTGTTCTTATTTACCTTCAAGAGCACAGAAATTTGACCAGTTAGACAGGGTCACCCACACTCTATACTGAATACCATCTAGAATCCTTGGCAGTTACACAACACCTTGAAATCTTCCCAAAGTGTTTTCTACAGAATATTAAGAGCAGTTACACATAAAATGGTTCCCATACTAGATAACAGCTAGCACAACATTGTAAACAACTTCTCTAAGGGATCTTCCCAATCCAGGGGTCGAACCCGGGCCTCTTGCATTACAGGAAGATTCTTTACCATCTGAGTTATTAGGGAAGTCTCTTGTAAAGCAGCTGTACTCCAATAAAAATTTAAAACAAAACAGCTAGCTACAAAAAGCAGAAAAGTATTGTCATTTTTGGTGACATAGAGCCTGCCTGGTATTTTCAATGAATGTGAAACTTAATAGACAGGATCCTTGACTCTGGGGAAAAGGAACACAATTTACATTCTAAAGGAGCGGGGTCCTGTTTTCATATAGCAATTTTGAAACTAACCACAAGGATCCCACAAAGGAGGTTGTGACTACCACTCCATATTTAGGCTAGTAAAACAAAATAATAAGACACAATAAAGGCAAGGCTATTATAAAATCTTAAAAACCTTATTTCTGAGCTGCAAGAGGATGAATTTGGAAACAAAGCTGATCCAATTCAGATTTAAATTGCAAATGATCTCAGCAGATTTGCCATATGCTTCCAGCCCCCCCTTTTTTTTAAGGATCTAAACATTTTTGGTAACTTTAAAGAAAAGGGATCAGAGTTTCCCCCTCAGGGAGGCTCAGACAGTAAAGAATCAGCCTGCAGTGCAGAAGATCTGGTTCAATCCTGGGTTGGTAAGATCCCCTGGAGGAGAGCACAGCAACCCACTCCAGTATTCTTGCCTGAGAAATCCACATGAACACAGGAGCCTGGCTGGCTACAGTCCATGGGTCGCAAAGAGCTGGACACTACTGAGCAACTCTTGAGAGTCCCTTGGACATCAAGGAGATCCAACCAGTCCATCCTAAAGGAGATCAGTCCTGGGTTTTCATTGGAAGGACTGATGCTAAAGCTGAAACTCTAATACTTTGGCCACCTCATGCGAAGAGTTGACTCACTGAAAAAGACTCTGATGCTGGGAGGGACTGCGGGCAGGAGGAGAAGGAGATGACAGAGGATGAGATGGCTGGATGGCATCACCGACTCGATGGACATGAGTCTGAGTGAACTCCGGGAGTTGGTGATGGACAGGGAGGCCTGTTGTGCTGCGATTCATGGGGTCGCAAAGAGTCAGACATGACTGAGCGACTGACCTGAGCAACCAAGTGCAGTGCACACACAGAAAATTGCATATAATTAATGTAAACAATATGGTGTGATTGGAAATCTGTATACATGTATGTTACCATCCCCACAAACCAGATAATAAACATATAAAAGATCAGGAGTTTTGAAAGCCCTAGCAAACTTAGTGGAACAAGCACTGACAGATACTCCTATGTGTCTGATTTCATTTCCAATCTCGTTCTTCTTGCCCCATAATAAAGAAGTCAGTAAGTCTTGGTGAATAGGGAAGTTCAGAGGGCACCCATGTATTATTGTTTTCACCATTATATTTCTGGATGCTATTCCGTCTACTTAAACCAATCCAAACCTCAATATAGACTGCCAAAGCTGATTGGAAAAGGACAGCTACAGGTTAAACTATTTGAAAATTCTAATATTCAATCATTTTAAACACACAAAAAAAGCAATTACATATAGCCAGATTTTCTACTAAATTAAAATCTACACAATAATTTGATAAACATTTTCCTAACCTCTTAAAAGAATTCTTCTTTTAAATCAAGAGGCAAGAAATGAAATCTACATCCTTTTGGAACTTAACAGGGCCAACCGGTGTTTGAAACAGGACTCAAGTCCTGTTTCATATTTATTTTGAACAACTTGCCGTCTGGTAACATTTTTCTGTTCTATTTTTAATGGCTATAAAGTTTCTATCACATTCAGTAATTATCTTCAATCTCAAAAGGAGAAAGGAAATTCCATAATAAGAACTACATGCAACATTGAGTGTACAGGTGCCAGAAAATATTGTTTTGTTTAGTGGAGATGAGATTGTAAAAATATGGCTCTTTATAATGCATGTTCTCAAGTTTATTTATAGACACTATGACACTCACTCAAACTCCTTATTTAATCACTAACAGAAACATTATTTCAAAAGGGAATTAGGGTGATGAAATATATTTTTAAATGGTATATTCTCTGGAACCATCTCATTTTGTTCTTACTATTATGATAATAGTAAACTATAGCTACCCAGGGGGAAAAAAAGACAGGAGGCAATTTAAGCCACAACAAACAAAAGTGTTTTAAATTTCTCAGGGGCAAGCTGCACTCCATCTTGAAGGAAACTGAAAGAGATATCAAACAATTTATTGTCTGATGACCACCCCTAGTTACTTAGCGAAAGCTATGAGAGAAAAAAACAGTCATTAAGAGAGGAAGAGCATGCAACAGAGAACGGGCTTGAGACATCACTAATTTTGCGCTTTGGGATGGTGAATATCTTTTATAAGTAGTAGTTAATTCATTGTTGCATTTTTAGATAAGTCATATTAAGCAATTACTGTATTCCAGGGTACCATGATTACTTTTGAAAGGGTAAAATGATGACCTCACTAACTGTGGATTCCATTCAATACAGTTAAGAATAAACGTGGCTACCACTCTGGCCAGTCACAATGGAACCATTAATAATTACTTCGTTCCACTCATGAATAAAGTACATTAACTGGATGCTAGAAAAGTAGAATAAATGGTGCTTTCTGTCTACTAAAAAAGTCCTTTCCCAAAAGGAAAAAAAAACCTTTTTCTAGAATACAAAATGCTGTGTTTTACTTCTATCAAAGTATCTACAAATACATATCTATTTCTTAGGGTCTCCTTCATTATTAAATAGGAATCTCCTTCAATAATTAAAGCAGAGTTAACTATTTATATTTTTTTTGTTCAAACCTCCATGTCCTAAGTTTACATACTTCATGGGGGCTAGGTTTGCAAGGATTTCTTTTAGAAAGGACATTGGACTAAATGGTTCTGATGAAGAATATTAACAGTGGAAAAGTTTTACATACTGATAAATAAAAGGAATTTTTCAGGATACCTAATCACTTTTAATGAAGAGGCACGGGAGAGAGAGAGAAAATTAAAAAGAAGGAGAATATCTGTACATATTCCTCGTAGACCCACTTTGGATTTCTCTGCTTGGTTAATAAAACCCTGTTTCTGTGTTTAATTTTCTCCTGATACAGTGAGTACAAAATAACCCACCAAGCCCATCCCCATTTCCACCAAAAGCCTAACAGCTGTTGAACTTCTGATTTGAACAAGATCCACTGCAGGACCCCAGACTGGCAAGACACAAGAGTCGATGGCCCCATGACATTTTAATGCATTGGGTTTTCTTCTGCTGACCCACGACATGGGTAAATAAAGATAACCTTTACCAAGAAACACAAACTATTCCCAGGGTGCCACTGGGGGATTCCAGCAAAGAGAAAATGTCCCGCTAGCATGAGCTGCGATCGCAGTGACTGTGAAGAGAGAGCACATCAGCTAAAAGTTACGGGTGATGAATTTTAGAAACCTGACTGCTGATGTTAGTTATCTGCACACAGAACGTGGCTGGAGAAAACCCTACACCAAATCTCTTTGTTATCCGGTTCAGATGAGTGGTTTTCTCCACTTTGTTTCTCATTAACTGTTTAGAAAGGGATTATCCCAAGTTCTGCCTATTTAGTTGTTTTTGTTTTGTGGCTTAAAGTTACCACACGTTACCTAATAAAAATCACACCACATTAAACAGGCTGTGTTGAGTATGCTGCAGTTAGTGTGACTTTCCTGGTGTTATTTTAAGTGTCTGTTCTCTGAATTCCCTTGGAATTTATGCTGTTAACTCCCACAGATATGAACAGACCTCCCAAGCCTGCAGTTACACGCGCTGTATATCTATCAGGAGGCAACTTAACTTCTAGACGCGGCACAGATGGCTGCATTTCGTCCCTGAACACTTGAGTTCCTGAACACACTTGTTTGAAAATGTCTCTTAAAATATATGGTTTAGCTGGACAGACTAAAAATTTTGTGTAATCAGAGAGAATGTTTAGAAAACATTGTGTGGGGAGGAAAGTAATGCTTTAAAGCTACTTCCAAGAGAATAAATAATGCAATTTTCCTTCTCCAGGGCTGCGGGTCTGCTGGCTTTAGTACGGCTAATAAAACAAAGGAGAGACACAATCCTCAGAAGGGGGTGATACAAAAACATCAAACATTTAACCATTTGGCCTGGATGCCTGCACAGGGGCCAAAATCAGGCCATTCCACTAATACAACAAATACAAAATAGCCACTTCAAAGGCTTTGGGGCGGGGGGAGGGGAAGATAAGGCTGAAAACAAAGAAAAAACTTCTTGATGATGTCTGTGGCTGTATATCTGAAGAGAAAGTATTCATTTTGTCAAGAAAGGTTTTCACCTAATTGTGAAACATTAGAATGTACTTTATACTTAGGCTGAGGGTATTAAAATCCTCCCCTCTTTATATTTATTTGGTACTGTTCTTATACTAGAACATAATTTTGTTCTGTATGCCACTCCATTTCCAATAAGAGGAAATTCATCCTAACTGTGATAGGTTTTTTCATTTGTAAAAATTGATTCAGAGAAGTTCTAAACAGCTAGCTGAATGTTATGACGGGGAAGGCAATGGCACCCCACCCCAGTACTCTTGCCTGGAAAATCCAATGGACGGAGTAGCCTGGTGGGCTGCAGTCCATGGGGTCGCTAACAGTCGGACAGACTGAGCGACTTCACTTTCACTTTTCTCTTTCATGCGCTGGAGAAGGAAATGGCAACCCACTCCAGTATTCTTGCCTGGAGAATCCCAGGGATGGGGGAGCCTGGTGGGCTGCCGTCTATGGGGTCACACAGAGTCGGACACGACTGAAGTGACTTAGCAGCAGCAGCAGCAGCAGCTGAATGTTATAGAAAACAGAAGTTTAATTGTGTTGAGTTCCCAACTTACCTTGATTTATATTACCTAATGAAATCTAGTCTTGAAAAATAATGAGTCCTGATAAAAACCATAGATTAGAAAATATGTGAATCTGAAGGTTTCCTGAATTTTCTTCTCACTGAAACCCATCTAAAAGGAATAGAAAAGGGCGTGGAATCACTGAGGGAGTAGCGCCACCATCTGGACATGTTTAGAATGACTGTCATAAATTCCTTTTCCTTTCAAAGGTGAGCTCTTCAACTGCAAACTTATCTTGGGAAAGAAACTTGTTCAGTTTACCTACGTATCCTAGGACACTTTTCCTGTACTGCTGTCCCTACAGAGAAAAGAAAGATTCATTGCACAATGGAGGTGATGTTTTGCTAGACATCTGGAGAGTGAATGACCCATTGTAAAGTGCAGAGGGGTACAGACTGAAGGGGAGCTGAACTGAATTTTCAACTTGCAGCATAACACACACATGGTTAGTGCACCTGTGTGTGTTCCAGAGCATTAAAGCTCCTCACCTGTAAGATGAGGGTGAAAACAGTATCTGCTTACAGGATGCGTGTATGTGCTTAGTCGGTCAGTCATGTCCGACTCCTTGCAACTCCATGGACTGTAGCCCACCAGGCCCTTCTGTCCATGGGGAATTCTCCAGACAGAAATACTGGTGTAGGTTGCCATACTGTCTTCCAGAGGATCTTCCCAACCCAGGGATCGAACCCAGGTCTCCCGCACTGCAGTCAGATTTTTTTTTTTTTACCACCAGGGTAGACACAGGATAACTGAGAGTAAAATGCCTGTTAGGTGCTTAGTATCTGGAACACTTTTCAAAGAAAAGAAGGACCTTCCATTCTCTCAGTGAGATCCTCTTCTCACCGGGTTTACCTCTGACCATCTGGACTCAGTCTCCCCCTCCAACCTCAATGACCTCCATCTCCACCTTCCACCCAAACGATGGAGTCTCCTTCCAGCCCCCCAAGAAGGCCACCTGCCTCCCGTCTCCAGGTGTTTCCTCATCGCATTCCCTCCATCCACCTGTGCAGTCCACCTCTGCTTTTTCATGCCCACTTTACTTGGAAGCTCAGGTTCCAAGTTTTCTGGAAGTTTCCCTCCCTTTCTCTTCCCTACCACACTGGAAGGTGTCACTGTCGGTGGCTCTTCCTTTTCCCTGCACTTTGGCTTCGCATAGCCGTAAACTCCTGATGGGCAGGAACGAGGTGCTAAATTGTTGTGCCCAGAAAACTGGCTGTGTGTTTGCTTTTATGGCCCCGGAGAAGGGAATGGCTACCCACTCCAGTATTCTCGCCCAAAGAATTCCATGGACAGAGGAGCCTGGCCAGCTACAGTCCATGCGGTGGCAAAGAGTTGGACATGACTGAGTGACTAACACTTTCATTCACTTGCTTTTATGACATTAATCATAAAACATGAAAATATGGAAAATACATTTCCACACCCACAAGTTTGTAGTTGCCAAACTTTTGAAGACTCAAACTGATCCTGAAAATGAAAGCAAAATCCATGACCTAAATTAGAACAGTCATTCACAAATTAGCAAACCTGGGGGCTAAACTCCCACCACACTCAAAGGAAGAGAAGACTTGCCATTTTCTTACGGAGACAGTAATGTCTCACTTCTATGTAGAAACTCTTTTCCCCAAGCAGCCCATATAAAGACCTATTTATGCATCCTTATTTACTATCCTACCATCTCTCTGGGCTAGCAGAGGAGGCTCCTGAAGTCAAACGGGGAAACCTCAGCACAAGGGAAGCCTAGACTATAGACCAGGTGACCCTGAGTTGGAACCTTGCTTCTACTACTGACAAAGTTGTTTAACCTCCCTCACAATCCCTTTCCTACTCTGTAAGATGTTCATGGGCAGGAGGAGAAGGGGGGCAACAGAGGGTGAGACGGTTGGATGCATCACTGACTCAGCAGACATAAGTTTGAGCAAACTCCAGGAGGTAGTGATGGATAGGGAAGCCTGGCGTGCTGCAGTCCATGGGGTCCCAAAGAGTCAGACACAACTTAGCTACTGAACAAGATGTTCATAATAATTCTGCAAAGAGTTTAGTGAGGAGTAAATGATTAACATGGTGCCTTAGTGCACACACTGAGGACAAAATGAGTTTGCCCGGAGAGAATACTGGTGTTTGAGGATTCCTCCCACTGCGTCTTTGGCCATCGTTTCAGAATTTCCTAGTTTTCTTCTTTAATCCAGCGTTTAAACACAATTTTATCCTGGAATCACCAGCAGAGGTCACTCAAGGACAAAATGAATTCTTAACAACCCCAAAGCTTACTTCTAAGTTGAGAACTGCATCATGATATTTAAAACAGCATATTTTTTATAACACTTTGTTTTAACATTGTTATTTGAAATTGCCTATGAAGCGCTACATCACAGCAATATGATCAACGTCCTGCTCACAGCATTTTCTTCACTTAAAGTCTGTGTGAGAGCCAGCTACACACCTTCTGACTAGAGAAGCAGAGGACACAGCGTGGAGAAGAGTGGGAGAGCACCGTCACGTTCCAGTGACGCAGGAGGAGTCTGAAATGATGATCAGATCAGGCAGGAAGGACCCAGGCCTGCACCTGCGTAAGCAGGAAAGAGTGGCTGGTGGAAGAGCCGAGACTGTCTCAGGGACTTGGGTGTGAGTTCTGATGGCCTGGTGATGATATTGGGAAAAGACCTGCCTGTAGTATATATTATACAATAAATATGTGTGAATAGACTTAAGGTCACTTAAAATGAAACAGAGACATTATGAATGTCACACTTCATAATTTGGGGTTTTGTTAGTTACAAATACACAGTACTTCACAGTTTAAAAAATGCTTTCATGTCTATTATGTTATCTCACCTTCAAAATAATCTCAGGAGTGGGCAAGGTCACAGACACTTCTTCTGGGCAGCTGCCTTATCTGATGGTGTTTTGAATCTACCTCGGGTCATCGGACATAAGAGACACTCAATAAATATTTGTTGAATGAATGATTAAAACCAATAAAACTAGAACATGAATTACTTATTTTCACACAATTGTATTATTTGCATAATAAATTTAGTATACAAATTTATCTGCTTTTTTTGGCCAAAATTCTAAATGGCAACAATATCTAAGCAGGCTATACTTTTAGACACTCATCAAACTTGGTAAAATCCAGCACAGGGCCTCAGTGTGGCTACCTTTCTGTATGAAGTTTATGAAAGTTAAAACTCTTGCAGTGGACTTGACGGCTAGAAGGCTAAAGATTCTATATCAGTACATGTCCGGGCTATTGTAGAATTTACCCCAGGCCACTCTCATGGTAACCACATTTCGTGATGGCCCTCTCTGTTTGGTAGTGGGATGGGGAGATGGGCTAGGCACGAGATGTCACATTCACCATAGCACTCAACAGAATAAATAGAGCCAACAGTAAAAACAATGATGTAGCAACTGGATACATACAACACTAAACTGATTGGGTATGGAGGAGGCTCACGCATTCCTGGTGAAAAGCAGAGGAATAAACAAACACAGACAGTGGAGAAGAATTAAACTGCCTACATGGTATCCCAGCAAGTTTGTTTGAGGAGTAAAGACGAAGGTGACTTGTTAAATAGGTGGTAAGTTAAATATAACTATTGGGAGACTTAGATTTAGGAAAAGAAAATCATAGAATTATGAATCAGAGATCATCAAGGTTTTATTCATCTATGTTTGGTTCATATTTGTTCCAACTGAATTGGACAATCACACAATTCTAATTGTTAGAAATTTTTTTTCAAATTTTGGCTCCTTTCAGCTTTTGTCAATCAAAGATTATGCAGAACAACTGTGATCTTTCTAAGTGGCAACCCTTTAAATGCTTAAAATCTGGTCCTTCCAGTTTTCTGCAGAGCAAGCACCTTCGGGTTTTTTTTAGTGTTTCCATGTGTTATGATGCCAACACTTCACCCTTCAGCTCTTGTCTTTTGGCCAATGGACTTCTTTAAAGAACTGTTCAACAAGAAAATTCAAAACTGTGGGCCTTAATGAAGCCAAACCTCACCTCATGAGCATCCATAACCAACACCAAGTTTATCACCTCTCTGCAGAGTTTACCTATCTCTCTGGTCTCCCTGTGATGAGATCTGAACTTGTAGCCCATTTCCTTTACAAAACTCAAAGTGCACCAGCCACATAATCTATTCTCATCGGGTTCTTGTTTGCTACCAGCAGTTTTCAAGGGTGAGCAAAGGTGGGATAGAGTAGAAATCAGAGAAAAAAAAATTGAAATATAAAGGTGGAAAATAATTTACCTGGCTGACACTGTTAGCCAATGCCCAAGGAATGAATAACATCCCAACATCTTGCTCAAGAGGATTTAACTTTTTCCTTAGACGAGACCACACCACTTGTAGAGATAGTTTGGCAACTGGAGATCAGAGGGAGACAGCCTGCGCATTTCCTGATCCCCTGGAGAAGAGCTGGCCTCCCCTCTGTGGAGGGATTTCTCCACTCACCTAGCAACAATCAAGTGCCTGCCTCCCAGCTGGGTTAGAGAGCAAACACTCATCATGTCAAAGGGGGTCTGGCCACCAGGTGTCTTGTCTTACTTGCCAACTGCCTTTCATCAACAGCCAGGATGTGAGATATGCCCTTGATGGGCATAAATGGATACGGTACATGCTCTCATTCATTACGGAAGAAGGAGGCAGCTTGCGCCTTGGAAAGCATGGGGTTTTGTCCAACAATGGGTGAGGATCAGAACTGTAAGCAATGAAAGGGGTCCTGAGACACAGGCCAAACGGAGGCCAAACACCTGGCAGGGTTAGTTCATTGCCAATAATTTGATTCCAGTATAGGTTATGCATTTTGTATCAAATGTAGGTGGTTGAGAAATGACTAGGTTAAAAATTGCAGTAACCCACACCACAACTTGCTCTCTCCCCCCATCTCTCTCCATCTCACACACACATACATACACACCACAATGTACACAATGAAACCTTCCTTCTCAGAAGAAAATTGCAGTGACCCATCTCATAGCAATCTCCCATCCCAGAGGAACAGCATCACCCAGGAAGGGCAGATTTCTAGAAGCTGCCCCCATGGCAACTGGCCACTGTCCTCACTAGCCTGAACCCTGTGTCCATCAGCTGCCCTTCGTGGATGATAGAGTATGGGCTGGCAAATTGGTGATTTTCCACTGGAGAAGCTAAGAAAGGGGCTCACTCTCAGGGTCACCCCACCCTACCCCTACTTCCCTAGTCACTCTGGCTCGCTCTCAGGACAGCTTGCATCTTAGCCGAACATGACGAAAGAAAGTTGGCCCCAGAGGTGTCTCCGAGTGTCTCTGCCCAGAACTAGAGAGAAGTTTTTGGCAAGACTTCCAAGCTACAAGCAAATTCCTAACAGGGTTTGGCAGATCACAAACAATTAGGTGACTGCACTCTATAATCAGCCCATGGGGACGGCGAGGCTGTGCGACAGCCAGATTTCTGGTAAAATGTTGCTTTGGTTGGAACCAGGGAGCTTTTCCTTCAGCGTCCCCAGGCCTCAAGGAGGCTGGAAGGAACACCAGTACTGCTTATTTGGGGCAAATCTGGATTGTCAATGATCACGGAGGAGCTTCAAAATGGCAACCACGTTAAGTCTACCAGGTCTCCTAAATCCACAGGGATTGTCTGTTGGGAGAGAGGTACACTGAGTCCTTGAAGGCAAAGAGCCCCCTTTCCATCTTGTTCCAAATCTATGGAAACTGTGAGGCCTGGTAGCTAATCAGCTCTCCTAGCAGCGGGGAGAAGTGAGCTGAATGCTCTGTGGGCCTGATGCCTGCCTCCAGTCACAGGGAATCAAGTCCAAAATGGAGAGACTTCTTCTGACTTGCAGCCACAGGAATGATCCACTCCTTCCAAGAGGGCTCCATCCCAGGTCAGGGGTTGGGAGAGAGGCTGTGAACCATCTGTGAGTAGTGGGTGTGCCTCAGCTGGGCTTCTCCAAGGGAGGCCCCCACAGAGGGCCTCAGGGCCAGAGTACAGAGGCCCACCTGGGTACCCTGGCATGGGGCCTGTCCGCAGCCTTCGGAGCATTCTGCATGCACCCGGGTCTGCTGCCCAGATGTGAAGGCAACTTGACCTTCCCAGCCATCGCTCACCACATTTCCCCAGACAGGAGAGACCAGGGGCTCCAGCACTTCTTTGCCCATGGTCCCTTCAGGTCCAATGGCAGCTGGGCTGCCCCCTAGTGGAGCACAGGCTCTGATGAAGGTGGAAGAGATGATTCTGACACTTCCTAAACGGACGGCAAGTCAGTTCACAAAAATGGAGAATGAAAACAAGAAGCCTATTAGGTTGCAATCTCTTTTGGGGGGGACTCCGTTTCTAAAGGGAGTTTACATGCCATGGAAACAAATCCCAAAAGCCAAGTTTCAGCTTATTAGCGCTAAATTGGCCACAGCAAATGAGCACTGCAATTGTCAGTGACCTGAGGTTTTATAAGCACACTGGGACTGTTTGCAGAGATTTTACATGCTCCCTGCAGAGCAGCTGTGGGGAGGCAATGAGACCCGCTATTCCATTTCCAAAGCCCAGAATAGCAATGAAGCCGCCCCACGGTGCCCCTCCATGCAAGGGTCTCCCGGGGCCAGAGGCTTCCTTGCAATCTTTGCCCTACAGCTTAGCTTTGTTGATAAGGCAAGAACTGGAAGTAAAAGGAGCCTTCATATCTGTTAAAAATGGATTTGGAAGAGCCCTAGTTTGGCAGGGTAATGGTGAGAGTGGCCCATGAAATTTAGTGCTAAGGGGCAAGAGAGAGTGTCTAGTCTAGTTCCCAGCACTATGACAGGGTAGGGGGTGGAAGGAATGGATGACTGTTGAAGTGAGCGGAAAACTATCCTCTTGCCAATAGTACACAGCAGGGAACTCTGGCAGGGAACAAGGTCCAAAGATGCCTTATTTTGTTATTATTTTCTGTCTTCTCTCATTAAATATTATCTTTTGTGGAGTTTACATCCTAAGGACAGATGAAAAATATGTGCATGCATGCTTCCGGTAATTAAAAATCTGATCGGTTCTGGGAAGGAAATAAGCGAGAGGTTGAGGAGTAAATGGGAGCCTGTAGAGACTGAGGAGGAGGGTGTCTGGAGTGGGCGTGACAGTGAGGATGGAGGTGACATCTCTGAGAGAAGCAGGAAAAGAGGGCGTTGCAGGCAAGGGGACAGTGAGTGGCGAGTTTGTAAGAGAGGAGAGAGCTTCCGGAAGTGAAATAAAGCCTTCAGTGAGGAAGAGAGGCACGACATTAAGTTACAGAGCTGGGCAGATGCTCAATCAGGCAGAGTGCTGTTGCAAGAGTTTTTTTAACGTTCCTTCTTGAAATTCTGTTTCTTCACGGCTATAAAACAACAGTGTGGTTCNATTCCTTGAGCATGACAGTGTACTCATCTATTTTCTTGTGAAACTGAAAGAACAGTTCTAACCGACCACTTAACTCACAGTGCAACTGGAAGAAATGTTATTTTTTTTTTAACACAATGGTAAGCTTACAATATGGTGAAGCTCAGGATGAGTTCTACTCATCAGCTGTAAATTTAAGATGAAAATTTCAAAAACTCCCATAGCAATTCCACAGTGCCTCTATGATCATGGTGTGTGCTCCAGAGGGGAGAGAATGAGGCCTTCGAGGAACACAGCCCTGATAGCTCTTGACTTCCTTAGGGGGGAAAAAAGGTCTTTTTTCCAGCAGGTCTCATTTATTGGAGGAAATACCCATTTTCTCAGTACTTAAATTTTCTTTATTTCAGTTGCCTTATCTGTAAAATGGACATCAGATTGTGGCTGAAGACAGAAGCCCTGCTTTGATCATCCCTTGAGGCTCTTCCCAGCTCCAAGATTTTAAGTCATTGTTAGCAGCAGCGGGGCTTCCCAGACCAATGCAGGAGATGTTAGAATCCCTGCGGTTGGGGAGATCCCCTGGAGTAGGAAATAGCAACCCTCTCCAGTATTCCTGCCTGGAAAATCCCACGGACAGAGGAGACTGGCGGACTGCAGTCCACGGGGTTGCAGAGTTGGACATGACTGAGCGCACACAGCTGGAGAAGACAATGGCATCCCACTCCAGTACTCTTGCCTGGAAACTCCCATGGACGGAGGAGCCTGGTAGGCTGCAGTTCATGGGGTCGCTGAGTCGGACACGACTGAGCAGCTTCACTTTCACTTTTCACTTTCATGCACTGGAGAAGGAAATGGCAACCTGCTCCAGTGTTCTTGCCTGGAGAATCCCAGGGATGGAGGAGCCCAATGGGCTGCCGTCTATGGGGTTGCACAGAGTTGGACACGACTGAAGCGCCTTAGCAGCAGCAGAGCGCACACAGCAGCATTGTTGACACTTACACTGCGCCAGGCAGTGTGCCCAGCACTTTCACATGTATTGATTTCTGATAATAATCCTAAAGTGGATTTGAGGTAGGAGAAAGATGGGCTCCAAGCTAGGTATTTACTGGCCGCCTGTTCACACCTGGGGTGAGAAGAAGATGAGTCCCAGGCTGTCCATTCAGCAGCCCCCTGTTCACAAATCCTGAAGCACTTCTGCTTCAAGTGGGCCCTAGGACTGTATGTTTGTAACTGAACTCCTGTCTATATTTTGAGATCTATGTTGTGGTCTGTGCGGGGGTTGGAAAAGAATTTCCAGATGTGAGGCACAATGAGAGGAGAATAAACTCTACTAGAGTGGGAGAGGCTGTTAGAACAGCAGGCNAGCCCCCTGTTCACAAATCCTGAAGCACTTCTGCTTCAAGTGGGCCCTAGGACTGTATGTTTGTAACTGAACTCCTGTCTATATTTTGAGATCTATGTTGTGGTCTGTGCGGGGGTTGGAAAAGAATTTCCAGATGTGAGGCACAATGAGAGGAGAATAAACTCTACTAGAGTGGGAGAGGCTGTTAGAACAGCAGGCAGGCTCAAAGGAGAGCTAACACTTTCAAAGACTTGCAGTCAATTTTTATAGCCTCAAGACAGAGAAAATTTCTACAGAAATGGTGGCATTAAGTGATTGGTTAGGATGCTATAGGGTGGATAGTTGCGTGGGTATTTTACATAATATGGGGTCAGGGAACTGGCTGGTTTTGATCTGGAGGCCCACGGCAACTATTGCTTTGGGGCTTGGTCAGTTCCAGAGATTTTTACCCTGTGACCTTGGTACAGGGTTCCACAAGCTACACCTCAATATAAAAACCAGCAACAGGGCCTTCCCTGGTGGCTGTGGTAAAGAATCCGCCTGTCAAGGCAGGAGACGGTTCAATCCCCGGTCTGCAAAGACCCCACATCCCATGGGGCAACTAAGCTCGTGCACCACAACTATTGAGCCTGTGCTCTGGAACCCAGAAGCCGCAACTACCGAAGCCCACACTCCCTGGAGCCCGTGCTCCACAGGAAGAGAAGCCACTGTGATGAGAAGCCTGCGTATTGCAACTAAAGAGTAGCCCCCACTGGCCCAACCAGGGGATCCATCTTAACTGATGGATGCGTGAGTATCCAGGGGAGGGTCCGGAGGCAAGTTAACCATGGGGTCAAAAAAATACAGTTGGCCGAAAGAAGACAAATATGTGGAAGTCCGCCTCCTAATAAGAGATTTAAACTTCCCAAAGGTATGTCTCTCTCTCTCTCTCAGTTCGCCTGTCTTTCTGTAATATAATTTTCTTTTTGATAAACTTTCTACTTAACTCTTTGCCTTCTGCCTCCTCACCTGCATTTGTTTTTGACAAAGCAGGCAAGAACTAGAGACTCAGGCCATAACTGCTGACCCCTGTGGTCCAGTGGTAAGGACTCCCAGTCCAAGGAACGAAGGTCTTGCTTCCAGCTACTGCTTGTTGCTGCTTGCCGTTGCCTACGTCTGAAATCAAGTTCTTGTTCCCAGTTTTCAGATCAGGAGTCTACAAGCTCAAGGAGATAAAGTAAACCTCCCTGAGGTCACACAACTAAAACCTGAGTCAGGATCTGAATCGGGGTGTCCCTGTTTCTAGAACGCATGGTTTTCACTGAGCACAAAGGTATGAGGTCATTGCTTTCCCAAGAGACCTAGCAGGAGGAATCTGCAACCTGTCCCCATTCCTATGAGAAACAAGGGGTAGAATCAGCACTCACTCTTCACTCCCTCAGATTGGCAGCTCCCTGGGGATAGGAGGTAAGTCACGAGGTCTCAGAAGGGGTCCCATGGCTCTTTAGGCCCTGGGCAAATCCGTTGATTTTTCCAAGGTCCAAGTCATTGGCTGAACCAAGACCAGGACAGGAAACCTTCACCTTCCCTGGGTGGGTACCTTGACTTGTTTGCATTTCACTGTTTCTTCTCTTCCTGGGGTCATTCACCCAGTCTCAGAGTCCCTATACAAAGAGACTGCTATGAGGGGATGATGCTGGTGGCAATGGCTTTATTGTCATCATAAGGATAATTAGCTCTTGTGTCTTCTTTCTAATGAGGGGCTGGAGGGAGAGAATTTACAAAAATAATATTCACTGGTGATGTTACCGAGTCCAAACTCGCTCTGCTTGCCACACGACAGGCCATTGAATCCGAGAGACGAGGTGTTGAGGCAAAAAAGAGACTTTAATCCGGGGGCTGGCAGACCAAGAAGAGGACAGGCTAGCGCCTCAAAATAGCCATCTTATTGGAGTCTGGATGCCACGTGCTTATGTAGATCACAGAGGAACTAAAGAGGTGGAACAGAGACGGAGATGCAGCAGGGAAGTAAAGTGAAACGGTCTTCAGTCTTGCAATGTTGTAGCCACGCGTTTCGGGAAACAAACTCACTCAGAAGGACAATGCAGATAGTGGAGTGCAGTTCATTACACCGGCGGGTCCAAGGCAGAGTCTCCTCTTAGACAAGGACCCCGACCAGTTTTTGTGAAAACCTTATATACCCTAAGTGTATGTGCTCAAATCCACCTCCCCAAATTCTCTGAAACTAGTCTGAACAAAGGAAAAGAAAGATACAATCAAAGTTAACCCGT
Organism: Oreotragus oreotragus; assembly: GCA_006410675.1. Lineage (NCBI taxonomy): Eukaryota > Metazoa > Chordata > Mammalia > Artiodactyla > Bovidae > Oreotragus > Oreotragus oreotragus. Next base: position 72,260 of record SJYX01017571.1, on the reverse strand, counting down.
GATTTGTATGCCTTAAGCCTAGGTAGTTAACAGTGGATAATTATCAGTAGACCCGTGGTCATACCCCAATAAGCAAAATAGAATTCATGATTCTATTCAGTTACACAGATAATTAGAGTATTCTTTTAGGCAATGGAGAGTCTAGGTACGAGCCCTGGGGCTCTTCCAACCTGGGGGTCTGATTTTCCAATTGGAATGTCATTTCCATCGATAATGGGCATATAGCTCAAAGTCCATAGTCTGGCACAAGATGGAGTCCTGCTTTCAAGATGGAGCCCTGTTCTGTCTGTTTCCTCCCTCAATGCTATTTCCAGGTAGATAGTGTCAGAACTGAGTCAACTTGTAGGACACCCAGCTGGTGTCCAGAGAATTGCTGATGTGTTGAAACCCCTGCTGCTACTTCACATTGCAATAAGGTTCCAGAATCATAGTATATTGTTAACCTATTTTTAAATAAAATTTTTTACACTTAAAGAGACTACGATTCAGAGGCCTTAGTAACTTGCGTCTGGCAGAATGAGAGTTTGGACTCTCTTAATAACGAAGCCAAAGGGCTTTGAACTGTACCAGGGACCTGGCTACAATGATTGTCCCTGAGATGGCTTTCTTATGATTGTAGGAAGGTGGGGGGTGGGGTGGGGTCCTCCAGGGCCCCAAGAGTGGGCTCTTGTCTGACACGGAAAAGAATTGTCCGAGGAGACGTGCTGACAAAGCAAGAGACTTTATTGGAAGAAGGCACCTGGGCAGAGAGCAGTAGGGTAAGGGAATCCAGGAGACCTGCTCTGCCATGTGGCTCGCAGTCTCGGGTTTTATGGTGATGGGATTAGTTTCCAGGTTGTCTTTGGCCAATCATTCTGACTCAGAGTCCTGGCGCACGCATGGCTCAGTCAGGATGGATGCTAGCGAGAGGGATTCTGGGAAGTGGATGGACACGCAGCGTCTCCTTTTGGCCTTTCCGGAACTTGTCTGGTTGGTGGTGGCTTATTAGTTCCGTATTCCTTACCAGGACCTCCTGTTGTAAAACAACTCATGCGAATGGTTACTAGAGAGTCTGGCCAGGGTGGGCGGTTTCCGTCAGTGTGCTTCCCCTAACATTATCAAGGGTCATCCAGACACACTCTCCAGTGACCTGCAATCTGGCACAAAAATCAGCACTGAGCTAACCAAAAAAGCCTTTCTCTGGAATTTGGAGTTTGAATAGCTCAGGTAGGACCTGAAGAGTAAGAGTTGTGATCTTGGGTGATGAAAAAGACCTTAAAAACATACATAGCAAAGTGAAAATTTATGAAATGTATTACCAAAACTCAAGATTTTAACCTAATGAATAATACCATTATCAGAACTAATGAGTCAGTTTCAAGTCTAAAATGAGCAGGAGACGAATGTCTCAAATATGCAAGGAATTCCTGGAAATCAATAGAAGAAAGATGGAAAACTGAACAATGAGAAGACCTGAGAGAAAATTCCAGAAGAGACAGGCACCCTCACATGTAGTCAGAAAATGAGAAAAAACAATAGTGAGAGATCATTTTACAGTCAGGAGGTTTTCAGAAATTAGCAAGTTTGATAGCACCTGTTTTTGGGGTGGGGATGGGGGAGCAAGAATCTCAGAGCTCCTCTGGTGGAGGTGTAAACGGGTATGTTACCAAATCGAAGCTTGGTCTGCTTGTCGTAATCAGGTGATGATGTGTTGAGGCAAGGAATATCAACTTTATTGGAAAGCTGGGTGTCCCAGAAGGTTAATGTCCTAGAGTACCATCTTATCAGGGTCTGGACACCAGTCTGTTTTATAGAACAGAGCTGGAAGAGGTGAGGAAATATAAAGGCCATAAATCTTACAAAATATCTCCTGGCCAGACCAGCATAAAGGAGGAAATGTGTTGATTTCTTTTCTGCAACCATTCTCAGGTGGGCAGGGTCTGAATGTCTCCCTGAGAGTTGAACATTCAGGCAGAAGGGCTGGGTTTCCCAAAACAGGCCATGTATGTTTACAGCTATAGACAGCATTCTTTTAGTGATTATAATAACAAAAGCAATGGAGAACAAAGGTTAAAGTGAAAAGAAGCAGATCCAACATGGAGTCAGATTTTGTTCTTCCCTGTAACAGATATAGTTCTAGGGAGCAATTTGGTGGTACTTAAGAAATTAAGTGTGCAAATACCGGCCATCCTCTCCTGGGCTATATCTGAGGCCTCTTACACAGGGAGGATTATTAGGCTGTTCATCTCAGTATTGCTTCCCCACCCTCCTCCACACTGTGGCATGTGGGATCTTGGTTCCCTGCCCAGTGATCTATGGAAGCACGGAGCCTGAACCTCTGGACCGCCAGGGAAGTTCATCACACGTTGCTTATTGTCAAAGGCAGATGGAGGTAACCCAGAAACCCTTTGCCAAAATAAAATATGATAAAATATGGTACTGTGTATTGTTGAATACTATTCTGCAATTAGAACTTATAAACTAGATGTATAAACAACAACATGATTAAACTTTAAAAATAATAGTACTGGGTTTCAAAAAGTAAGAAACAGATCTAGTACAGTACTATTAATATATTCAAAGATTCTTCTGTATCCAAGGATACATGGAAAACCTTAAAGAGTAACTGCCTGCAGGGGTGAGGACAATGTGAGAATGGAGATACAGGAGAAAATATAAATAAAACAAGACCTTGTATGGGCTGATGATTATGTTCCTAGAATGGAGGAGTATGATTGCGTTAACTCTGCACTGAAAGCCAGAAGAAAGGAAAGGACTGAAATGAGCAGGAAAATAAAGGACACGAGTAAGGACAGCAAGCTCCACTGGTAGGCTCAAAAATGGGCCCCACACGCAGAGCAAGGCACGAATCAGAGACAATGCATTGCCATGGCTCCTGTTCCCATCACAACCAGCCCAGTGTGTCACCATTCCTGGACTTCAGGTTCCCTATAATCACCCCTCTAGTTCACCAAGAAACCTTGAGTGTACATAACCCAGCAGCCTGGCAACTCTTTTGTGGGATATCTTTGTCTCTCTCTCTTTTTTTTATTTAGCCCAGTCTCTCAATTATCCCATGCCACCCTCTGCCCCCTTGGTATCCATCCATTTGTTCTGTAGGTCTGTGTCTCTATTTCTGCTTTGCAAATTAGGTCATCTCTACCCCTTTTCTAGATTCCACACATAAGTGTAAATATATGGTTTTTCTGATCTATTTCACTCTGTATGACAGTCTCTAGATCCATTCATGTTTCTGCAAATTACACAATTTCGTTCCTTTTTATGGTTGAGTAATATTCCATTGAATATATGTACCACATCTTCAGAATGACCATTATCAAAAAAAATCTATAAACAATGAATGCTGGAGAAGGGGTGGAGAAAGGGAATGCTTGTACACTGTTGGTGGGAATATAAATTGATACAGCCATTATGGAGAACAGTATAGAGTTTCCTTTAAGAACTAAAAATAGAACTACCATATGATCCAGCAATCCTACTCCTGGGCATATACCCAGGAAAGAAAATCACAGTTCAAAAAGATACATGCACCCCAATGTTCATTGCAGCACTATTTACAATAGCTGGAACATGGAGGCAACCTAAACATCCATCAGCAGAGGAATGGGTGAGGAAGTTGTGAGATCTCTTTTTGCCTCCTGCCCAGTAGGGGACGGGCTTCCCAGGTGGTGCTAGTGGTAAAGAATCCACCTGCCAATGCAGGAGATGCGAGATGCAGGTTCGATCCCTGGGTTAGGAAGATGCCCTGGAGCAGGAAATGGCAACCTGCTCCAATAATTTTGCCTGGAAAATTCCATGGACAGAGAAGCTTGGTGGGCTACAGTCCAAGGACTCGCAATGAGTCGAACATGACAGAGTGACTGGGCACACTCTCAGTAGTGGGCAGAACTCAACACTCTCTTGTTCCCAGAAAACTGCAGTGCCAACAGAAATATCGAGATCAATGGAGATTTTGCCAAAGATCCCATAGAGGAGATAAAGCATGGCTTTACAGCACAAACACTGCAACACAGATATTCTCCAACTTTCCAGTGGGGCCACCAAATGGATTATTTTCCTCTGCCTTTCCTCCAGACAGCTCCGAGTCCTCATCCTTGGGTCTTATGTACACCTAAGCCTTTGCTTCAGGCTTCTGAATCTTTTCTTCAGGACAATTTTATTTTGTCACAAAGCCTCCACATGTGTGTATCCACAGCCCTCTGTCTGCTCAGTTGTGTCCGACTCTTTGCAACCCCATGAATTGCAGCACGCCAGGCCTCCCTGTCCATCACCAACTCCTGGAGTCTACTCAAACTCATGTCTCTCGAGTCGGTGATGCCATCCAGC
>SJYX01017571.1:8956-66020 GCA_006410675.1 Oreotragus oreotragus | reverse complement strand
TAAATAAGCAGGGTGACAATATACAGACTTGACGTACTCCTTTTCCTATTTAGAACCAGTCTGTTGTTCCATGTCCAGTTCTAACTGTTACTTCCTGACCTGCATACAGATTTCTCAAGAGGCAGGTCAGGTGGTCTGGTATTCCCGTCTCTTTCAGAATTTCCACAGTTGATTGTGATCCACACAGTCAAAGGCTTTGGCATAGTCAATAAAGCAGAAATAGATGTTTTTCTGGAACTCTCTTGCTTTTTCGATGATCCAGTGGATGTTGGCAATTTGATCTCTGGTTCCTCTGCCTTTTCTAAAACCAGCTTGAACACCTGGAAATTCTGGTCCACCCTAAAATGAGACGTACTAGAGGCCTGGAAATACAGTGTAAGTTGTTCATTTTTTTTTTTTCTATTTCATACTCAACCAAAAATAGTCTTGTCCATCTAAAACAGTAGTTCAGGACAGAGGAAGAGAAACAAAGCCCCATCGACCTGTCTGGAAAGTCTGAGCTTCTTCGTCAGGTCACCAGCCTGAGTCACCAAGGACCAGGAACTGAGGATTCCACCTCCCGCAGGTTACAAAGACCAGCTGAGAAGCCTGTCAGACAGTTTCTTTAACTTGTGCCTGTTTTCTCAGCCATGGGGTGAGAAAAACACCGTAAGTCCTCTGTATTTCACAGGTTTGTCAAAATGTTCAAAGGAAGATATGTATTTTTGAAAAATAACTTTTGATTTGGGTAATATTTGACAAATGTTACAATGAGGCATGTGTTGCATATCATTTTTCTTTGAGAGGGGGGTTGCAAAGAGTATTTATGGAATAATCTCATAAGTTCATTAAAGTTCACTTGTCTACAAAACTGGCAGTATACACAAAATGTTTAATCAGGGTTTTATGAGGTGTGATAAGAGAAAGTGAGAAGAGTGGGACTTTTCACTCTCTGAAAATGTTTGAATCTTTTAAAAACCAGGAGTATATATTGATACTGCTTTTATAATAAACATTAGGTAATATGACTGAGGCAGAAATTGCTAGACAGTATAAGACTTTGAGACCTCAATTCATTTTTATTAAATTCAATTTTTCTCTTCTTAATTAAGCATCTCACTCAATTTCTAGGCATTCAGAGGAATGCTTCCCTGGTCTAGAGGGTCATAAAACATTCAGACCCAGGACAAGACAATTATTAACTGCTGTCCAGTTTGTCAAGGAGAAAAACTCCAAGTAGACAATTAGCTGCAATTAACTCCTAAACAGACATCTAGCCCCTAACTAATGATCTGGGGTCTTGAGAAAGGGTCAAGGGATGGTGTCGCAATGTCTGGAGAAACTGAGAAACTGGGGGATCCAAGAAAACCATAAGTTTACAAACTGGACATTGAGACATTTAAACTAGTTGGTCAAAAATGACATAAATTAAAGTCATGAGCCAACCAAAAATGTACAGGTCAATACTAGTAAAGATGCAAAACTACTGTAATCCCTGCCTTTTGGGGGCTCTTCACCCCCTCTCAGTGTCTATACTGAGGGCTTTGTATCTCTATCTTCTAAAATAAACTTTGCCTGTGTGAGTGTTTGCAAGTTAGCAGAATTCATTCTTCGGCTCCGTGAACAGAACTCAGCTTTCACGTTTTACTACTATTAGTCCTAGGTTGGACTATCAAACAACTTGATTTTTTTCTGGGTTAGACACAGGGTGGTTCTGCCTGTGACAACAGAAGAGCCTCGGATTCGCTTCTTTTGTATCAAGGACTTATATTAATCTACTGAAATTGGCGGTAATTATTCACAGCGCACTGATTCATATTACAGTTTTGTAATGCAGTTCACATAGGGTACAGGCACTTGGAGTATCTTGAAAACATCTGACCCCATAGTTCAGGAACAGGGCTCATAGGATGCAAAAGGTAATCTTGTACAAAGATTTCTACTAGAGAGACCCTTAAAAGGGAAGAAGGTAGACTTTTTTCCAGGGTTGGGGTGGGAGGATGGGAATATAAGTGTTAAACTCGAAAGGAAAGAGAGCTAGAATCAGAAAGTATAGTGGAGGTGGTGATGATGGTGGTGTGTGAATCATCATTCTTACAGAGATTCATACTTTGTGAACTTACTTGAATGTGTAGTCAGATTCTGTGTCCAATAACAACAGTAACAATAATAAATGTTTAAGAGGTGAGTTGGAACTGAACACAGGCCTCTCCTCATTGAACAGTGAGGTCTGGCTAGCCTGCCCTCAGGCAAGTCCTGAGTAAAAGGGACAGGATATGTATTGATCACAGAGATTCCACTGGCCTTTCTGTCCACTTCATTAGCACCAATTAGACACACTGGACGCAGGAGTCTGGGTGGGTTGCACACTTTATTAGGACATACTCTACAAGAGAAAGGACCAGAAATAAAAGGGACCTGGTCCTCTTGGGGCTAGATGAAGAGATTCTAGGATCAGAGAGGCAGAAGCATCTCCATGTTTATGTCCAAATAAAAACAGTCAACCGGATACATTAGTGCAAGTTCCACACAGTTTTGGCTTTTCCCATGACGGTTATTTTGAAACTTAAAAAAAAATTTTTTTTTTAGTTTTTTTCCCACCCCACAAAACCCACTGACTACTCAACTTGGTTGTCCTGCTAGCAACCTGCCTATCTCTGGCTCTCCCCTCGGGGGTGCACAGAAGTCAGGAGCGTCAGCGGGGTGACCAGGGACTTCTGGGAGTTGAAAGACATACGATAAATAAAGTGAAAAAAATTACAAAACTATAGGGACTCGGAGATCCCGTGTCCTAACGAATCGTCTAGGGGTCGGCGCTGGATCCCCGGGCGCCGCACTGCCCATTGGACAGCCTGCTTCAGCCTTTCAAGGTAAGGCAGGAACCCTTTTTCCAGACAGCAAAGAAGGGAAAGACTTTGCCGGAGAAGGAGGCGGTGAAGGTGAAGATGGGCGCCTGGGTGTCGGCGTCCAGCAGGGCCACACGCCCCGCCTCGTAGTCCAGGGTGACGCCCACGTGACGCGGGATGTCGCTCAGCGGCAGGTCGGTCCCCGGGGAGGTGCTGGCCCAGCACTGCTGGTGGGAGAGGACCACCGCCCAGACGCCCTCCTCGGTGCTCAGGCCCTGCTCCGCCTTCCCTCTCACCTCCTCCCCGACCACCCCCACCGTGCATCCGCCGCCGTCCCCCAGCTGCACCTCCACCTGCCAGCGATGGCGCCCCGAGGAGAAGCCAGGGGACCCCAGCACCACCGGGAGACCCTCGAAGCGCAGGGGGCTGTCGGGCAGGTTCTGCTTCTGCCGGGTGTACCTCACAGACTTCCTGTCCTCGGAGAGGACCAGGCTCCGGCTGGCGGTCTGAGGGTCCAGAATGACGACCTCTATTAGGAGAAAGGAGTGCACATCAGAACTGGCGGATCCAAAAATGCCCATAGAGCGAGGGCTGTGAGTGGGAGGCACAAAGAGCATCTGCCTTGTGCAGCCTGTCATTGTCCCGCTTCTCAGAACCTCAGTTTTGTTACAGGAGGCAAAGGATGGCATCTATACCTGACCTGCAAGGGGTGCTGCAAGGCTTTGTTTCTCAAAGTGGAGTCCATGAATCAGGACCATCACTTGCCTGGGAGTTTGTTAGAAATGCAATCTTGGGCCCTAACCCAGACCTACTGCATCAGAATCTGCATTTTAGTAAGACCCCCCCCAGTTGAGTTTTCTGCAAGTTAACTTTGAGGAGCAGAATAAGGTGATGTTTTGGAAATAGTTTCTAAATTAAAACACCAATTTAAAAGTCGTGTCTGACTCTTTGTGACCCCTTGGATTGTAGCCCACCAGGCTCCTCTGTCCATGGAATTCTCCAGGCAAGAATACTGGAGTGGGTTGCCATTCCTTTCTCCAGGGGATCTTCCCATCCGAGGGATCGAACCCCGGTCTCCTGCACTGCAGGCGAATTCTTTGCCATCTGAATCACCAGGGAAGCTTAAAAGTAAATGCTATTTAAAGAACTGTTACAATATTTGTCCAGGTCAATAAAGAGTCTAGTACAAGTTATGGCAAAAAGACCAAGCATTTGATAAGTATTTTAAATAAATAATATGTATGTGTTATCTATCCGAGGGATCGAACCCCGGTCTCCTGCACTGCAGGCGAATTCTTTGCCATCTGAATCACCAGGGAAGCTTAAAAGTAAATGCTATTTAAAGAACTGTTACAATATTTGTCTAGGTCAATAAAGAGTCTAGTACAAGTTATGGCAAAAAGACCAAGCATTTGATAAGTATTTTAAATAAATAATATGTATGTGTTATCTAACATTAACTGAGCACTCACTATGTGCCACGTATTATACTAAGTTTTTTCATATATGAATTCATTTACCCTCAACTACTTATGGGATGGGTACTATTATATTTTCTATTTTACAGATAAAACTGTGGGACAAAGAGGCTTAATGACTTGCCAGTGTCTCATAGCTAGCAAAAGCTAGAACAGAGAACCCAAACAACCAGGCTCTAGATTTCATATATTTAATTGCTCTGTCCTTCTGTCTTGGAGTGAATGGATGAATGCACAAAGGGATAAATGAAACAATGGCTCCCAAAGCCCCCAAGTGTTTACCTGACTCAGTTTCCAGATGATGCACCAGATTTTCTGAGGGAAGCAAAAACAGAAAGATCTGTGACTTATTCTTATAAGCCTTATTATTATTAGATTTATAGGACTTATTAGTTCTTATTTCAAATAAATAAGGGCAGTGTGTCCTGGGAACAATGTGAGGACAGGGACAGAAAAAAGGGGACTTGTGCTGTGAGAGAGATGATGTCCTCACCTTCCTGACTCTGCCATGCCCATCCTTGCGGGGAGGAGATGCTCAAAGGAATGGTCTCTCTAGGCAGAGTAGGATCACTAAGAGAAGGCTTAAGGGATGGGAGACGTCTGGAGCCAGGTTGGGAAGGTGAAGATGGAGCTTCATGGAAGGCAGATGGGAAACTGATGGGAATGGGAGAAGTTGCTGTCCCCTTTCACTTACCAGAGAACGCACTCATCATCTCTGGGAGGGTGAGTATTTTCCTGTGGAGATCGCGGATCTTTTTGACAAGGTCAGGAGAAATGGCCTCTGGACTCACAAAAGTCTTCATCTCACACCTGCAGACAGGTTGGTAACCAGTTAGGTTCTAATTCCAAAAATAAGGTTTGGGTCATCCAGACCCAATGAGGCTATAATCAGCCTCAAGAATCTTGGCATCTGTGGTGAATTAGATTGAGTGACATCTCTTATCTTTGCTGGAAATGTGGTTGCTAAAGCAAGAAGTGTTTCAGCTAGACCTAAGAGGAACTAATGGTAACCACTCCTCAGGAATTAAATACAGGTGCTTTAAGAGAATGTACCCCTGGGGACCAAAAGAGAAAAGATCACCACCCCTATTAGCCTCTAGAGGGCGGTACAGTGCCATTTGAAAAACAGCCTTAACCGATCTAATTTGCGTGATGTTTGGTACAAAGGGAAAGGGGTTGAAGAGGGATGAAAAAAGGAGATGAAAGAAATCCTGTACGGCAGTGAGAAAGCCCTCAGTGCCGTTCTGGCTCAGTCCTTGCTTGTCAGTCTCTGTGTGACTGACAAGTACTTCTCCTCTAGGTCTTAGCTTCCTCATCAGACCTGAAGACCTCAAAGAAGCTCTTCTGGATCTAAATCTCCGACACTCTTTGGAAGTATGTTTAGAGAACTTCCTGATTCATGGGCACCCAAGTTCAGCCCTCCTACACACACATGGGCAACAATATATGAGAACTCTTCCCTAGTCACTGTGTCTAAGTTGAGTGGGGAAAATGATTGAAAGAATAGACTGGTCTTCCCGTTTTGTGCTTCTCATATTCTGTACTAAATATTTCCCCTTTGACTGACATTTTACATGGTGTTAAATATGGACTCAAACACTAATAATTTCAGGAATTAAATAAGATGTTCCTGGATCAGTTCAACATAATTATTATTTAATTTTAAAAATTATTACTATTTTGGCCGTGCCACATGGTGTGTGGGGTTTTAGTTTCCCTATCAGCCATTGAACCCAGGCCCTAGACAGTGAGAGCATGGAGTTCTATGCCAGGCAATTCCCCGTGATTATTATTCACTTCTAAGGGGGAAGAAAATGTGTCCCCAATTCCAGTTTAAAAAGGAGCCTTAGCATACAGACCTGAGTAAATTGGGGCTGTTTATGTGTAAGAGGATGACAGAGTGTTTCTATCAAAGTGCTTTTGCTTCTCTGTGTAACCACATGTAAGGGCAAGGTGTTCCTGCACCTTTTGTTCCACAATGCGTGCCTCTCCCCCATCAGTCTCACTGTCAAGTGCAGAGCAGGGAGAGTGGGGCCTACCTGCTCTGGTTGACTCTGACATCCTACAAAAGAAAAAAAAATGCACTTAGTTTCCATACATCCTTCCCATCAGGGCTTCTGTACATCCTTTCTTCCTTTTCATATCAGCTCAAAACTCTCCCCTCCAGAGAGGTGATCTGTTTAATCACCTACCTACTCATAGACTGTTCATATACATCACGCTTCCTTACTCATGTTGGACTTTGTCGTCAGTTCATTAGCTGGTCCTCTGTCTCAGCCTCATCCTAGGAGTGTGTTTTGCTTCCAACCATTAGGAGATGGTGGACAGCAAGGACCAGGCCTTGAGTTACCAGCCAGAAGATATGAGACAGGATAATGTAGTGATAATAACAACGGGCACTGTTTTCCGAGTCCTTTCAGTGAGCCAGGGACTATGGTAAGCATTTTGCATGAAGTTTTTTGTTTTTTTTTTAATGGTCTTTGCAACAACCCCATGAGGGAGGTACTATTATCTCCCCATGTTTAGAGAGGTTATGAGATTTGCCAGCGTCACACAGCTGGCAGAGCTGACACTGAAGCCCAAGACCATCAGACTCCAAAGCCTTTGGCATGACCACCATATGTGACATGGGAAAGTCATCCAGCCCTTCTGGGACTTCATCTCTGTAACCTCCCTGAGCCAAAGGAACCCAATAACCATCAGTCCCTCTCATTACACATCATCTCCGCTTCCCTTTCCTGTCTCTCTCCAGCATCTTCCAGCCCCCAGCATGGTGTCCCCTTCCTGTGGGCTCCCTCTCCTATCCCATGAGCTGGTGGGGTATCTCTCACTTGCAGAAGCTCACTTGCTGGCTGCTGACACTTCTCCTCCAGCTCCTTGACCTGGACTCCCAGCCGGGCCACTTCCTCAGAGAGTTTGGAGAGATACTCGTCCCTCTCCTTCCATATCTGCCGCTCCAGCTCCGTCAGCCTGGCCAGCAGGAGGCGCTGCTGTTTCCCCAGCTCCTGCTGCAGCCTCTCAAAAGCCACTTCCACCTGCTGCTTCTTGCTTTCAATCTGAGTCTGCAAGGGGTAGAAAGACAGGCATGGTTAGGGAGAAACTCACAGAGCTGGGTTCCCGGAGCCTCATCTATATCCTTACTGTTGATTAAAAGGGACAGGGAGTAAGTAGTTCCAAGATTCATCCTCCCCAATAATATGGTATTAATACAAATAGGTAGGTGTCAGGATAAACTTACCAAGGATGAGAGTCATGCTCTCATCTCACCCAGAGATTCTAATAATGCCCATCATGTTCTCTGAGCCAGGATTTTCAAACATACTTCCACATCTGCAATACCATCCTAACATTCCCATACCATCTCTAGAGTCAGGTGGAGAGGATTCTCTTAGAGAGCAACTGAAGCTAGAGGAGGCTGTGATTAGAGCACAACTTATGAGAAGAGAGGGCTTCCCTACTGGCTCAAGTGGTAAAGAATCCACCTGCAATACAGGAGACACATGTTCAATCTTTGGGTCGGGAAGATCCCTTGGAGAATGAAATGGCAACCCACTCCAGTATTCTTGCTGTGAAAATCTCATGGACAGAGAAGCCTGGTGGGCTACAGTTCATGGGGTCGTGTCCATGACTGAACATACACGCACTGTATGAGAGAATGGTGTGACGTTGGTCTTAGCCACCGAGGTCGCCACCTACAGGGCATGTTTTGATGGGAGTTCAGGGATGCTGGAGATCTTCATGTCCCCAAACTCTCTCTCCTTGGTCAGAGATTCCACAGTGTGGATATCCTCCTGAAGAACTTTGTAGCACAAGAAAAGAGATGGGAAGGAGACAGTTACTGCCACACTATCAGCCCACTGTCCTCGGGGTCAGCCTTGTGATCAGTCCTAGCATGCAGACACTGGTATACATTTTCTGGCCCTAAGGTTCCTTTATGAAGGCAATGCTTTCAGATAGACAGACTGTAATGGGAAGAGAAATGGATTAATGGTTAAGAGAACCAGGTTTTAGTCATTTCATCATAAACTTGGACTTTGCCATGTGGCCTTGGGAGCATCACTTTTCTGGACACGAAATTTCTGCTCTGAAAAATAATGGCTGGCAAGGTGGATCTTGGATTAGAAGATGCCAGAACCACTTCCAGCTCTGATATTCTGGGATTCCTCAACCTTGACCCCAAATGCCCTTCTGCAGAGGCAGAGGCAGAGGCAAGTCAGGGAGGTGAATAAGATGAGACTAGAGATAAAAGACTAAATTCACCTAATTCTACCAAAATTACCTTAATGTTACAGGAAACAATATATACATTGGTCAAAACATCATGTTGCATAGCTTAAGCATATGCATTTTTATTTCTCAAGTATACCTTAATAAAAGCTGCGGTGGAATGAGTAAATGCACGCTTAAAAGAAAGAAAGCAAAAAGTAATTCTGGCCATGTACATGCCTTATTCATTAAAGTGGAGGATTACCACATCAGAAATTTGTGCAAACTATAAAAACACTTTCAAGTATTAAGAAAATAATTACAGGACGTCCCTGGTGGTCCAGTGGTTGGAAGTCTGCCTGCCAATGCAGGGGACATGGGTTCAGTCCCTGGTCAGGGAGGATCTTACATGACACAGTGCAACTAAGCCCATGCTCCACAACAAGGGAAGCCACTGCAAAGAGAAACTAGAGAAGAACCCCCAAACACCACAACTAGAGAAAACCCACAGACAGCAACGAAGACCCAGTGCAGCCAAAAATAAATACATAGAAAATAATTACACTCTACAAATAATGTTATTATATGATATATGGGGTGGGGTGTTCTAAATGAAGAAAATCAGGATTTCTTATGAGATGCTGTTCTGCCACAAATGTCTCTGTGAGATATTTTATTCGTGGATGCTAGGTGATTATTTGATGATTTAGAACAAAATTATACTTATTCCCAAAAGCTATCTAATGCAGACAACGAAAAATTCTCAAAGGTTACAAGAATCCTTAAAATGTCTGACGGAGCTGATGGAAAACTTGGGGAACGTCTCAGGACCAGAAGTTATTAAGAGCAGGATCCAGAAGAGCGATCAAACTGAGAGGCCAGGGCTCCATCCAGATACTGACTGATCACATGGCCCTCACTCCTGTGTGGATCGTCCCCCACTCTGCCCCCTCGGAATAAACAAAGAAAGGTGCTGACTGGAGCCACCCCAGATGTGGGGCTCCCAAATGTGAGAACCACAGGAAAACTCACAAGAAAATAAGTTACCGAGATGAAGGGTTAAAAGAAATTAAACATCATGTAACCTTCAGATAGTAACAATAAGGTTTAAAGACATGGGAAAAACAGGAAAAAAACTTAATTTGAAGGAGAAAAAAAAAAAGAACTGCAAAACTGTATTTGGAAAACAACCAAATAGAAATCTGTGTGAAAACTGAGATGAAAATTAATAGAGTTGAAAATGGACAAAAAATGAGAAAAGAAAATCCCCAAAGGAGAAGACGGCCTATGGGGATGTGGCCTTTACCAGGAGCACTTGGAGCTTCTGGTCTTCCCGGCTCTTCATATTGTCAATCTCATCTCTCTCTGTGCTCAGAGCTTCCAGCCGACTCCTGAGACGGTCCTGCGGAGAGAAGAATGGGCAGAAAGAGGTGGCTTAGTTCATGATTTGACTCAATTGTCTACCATGTTCCTGGCACATCGTCACGTGCTGAAGAAGTCAAAGGAAAAAAAAAAAAAAAGACCCAGTTCTTGCCTGTAAAAGAACACCATCAGGACTTTCCTGGTGGTCTAGTGGAGGAGACTTGGCTCTCTCACTGCCTGGGCCCTGAGTTTGATCCCCAGTTGGGCAACTAAGATCCCACATGCCATGCTGCTCAGCTCAGAAATGAAAAAAAAAAAAAAAGACCACCACGTAGAGATGGAGTCTGTGAAAAGTGAAGGAAATAGACACAAATGCAGCAATTGGGGTGTGTACACAGTGAGATGGGTGCACAGCAGAGGGGGCAATTCTGCCTGCAGGGACAAGGGAAGGTTGTAGAAAGCAGCTACTAGTTACAATGGGCCATGAAAGACAAATTTCCAGTTGGGTAAGAGAAGGAGAGGAAGGTATTTAATGCCTCTGAACTGTACACTTAAAATTTGGTAAAATGGCTTAAAAAAAAAAAGAGTGAAGCAGACTTAGAGAGTGAACTTACGGTTGCTAGCAGGGGGAAGGGTGGGGTGAAGGGATAGTTAGGGATTTGGGGATCAACACTGCTATATTTAAATATATATAGTACACACGGCTACATTTAAAATGGGTAACCAACAAGGACCTGCTGTATAGCATGTGGAACTCTACTCAATGTTATGTGGCAGTCCGGATGGGAGGGGAGTTTGGGGAAGAATGGATACATGTATATGTATGGCTGAGTCCCTTCACTGTTCACCTGAAACTATTACAACATTGTTAGTTAGCTACACCCCAATACACACACAAGAAAAAAGTCCACTAAGATGGTTGGGGAAAGAGTGAGGGGAGTGGAAAGCTTTCCAAGAAGAAGAAACCACTGAGAAGTATTAGAAGCAGGAAAGAGTGTTAACTCAGCAAACAGCAGGTACATAGCAGTCAGTCTGTCTGGACACATTGTGCCTGGAGAAGGTGGCTGACAGATAAAGGCAGGATCCTGAATGCAAGTGGCCTTGAATGCTAAAGGCACGGGCTTTCTTCAGACACAGAGTCAGGATCCACAGGATGGTTGTGAGCAGGGGAGCGACACGATGGGCTTTGTGATTTGGGAGGCTCTGCCTTGCAGCAGGCTGGAGGGTGACTGGAGAGGTGAGAATGCAGACAGGGCCCTTGATGGAGCCTCTGGGTGACAGAGGGGGACAGCCTGGATCCCGAGGTGGTTGTAGGGATAATGCCGAGGGAAAGAGGAGAGATGCTTCCAGGGAGGCCACTTCCTGGTGACTGGGTGACAAGAGGGACCTGAGGGGCAGATAGGAGTGGACGGTGTCCCCAGGACCAGAGGGACTACTGTACCGCCACACCCCGCTTCTCGAAAAGAAGAGCCGCTCTCGTAGGATGACCTCCCCATCCTGCCTCCCCTCTGAGCCCCAGCCGTCGGGGCCTTGCTAGGTCCCATACCCAGTGTGGATCTGGGGAGACCAAGGCCACCCTGCCCGTGACCTGCAGGAGGACAGCTTCTCTCTCGTCCCAGTGAAGCCGTGGCTACAATGCTCTGTGCTCCGTCACTGTGGGGTCCCCGCAGGGCTGGAGCTGAAGTTCTCCAAGACTGAACGGCCACACATCTAAGTGGAAAGGACTACGTCCCACTCATCCAGGGCTGCCCCAGGTCCCAGCAGCCTGGGGTTGGTCTCCTGATGTGGACCATGCCATATCCAGCCATGGCTCTTCCTGGAGCTCTCCGCTCCATCCCCTCACCACCTCGGGACACTGTCCTGCCCCAGATGGCCCGAGCTGACCCCACGCCTCTTACCCGGTAAGGCTGGATGGCCTCGTCCAGGAAGCCCACGACGTGGGCCTGGTGGGAGGGACCCTCCCGGCAGAACACGCAGAGGAACTCGGCGTCATTCTCGCAGAAGAAGTAGATCTTCTCGCCATGCTCCTCGCAGTAAGTCTCCCCGAGAGGGCCCAGGGGCACGGGGACCAGAAGGGTCTCGCTCGGCTCCTTCTCCTCGCAGAGGGCACAGAGAAGGACCCTGCCGGAGGGCTGGGCCCCCATCTGGGAGGGCGGAGGAAGGCACAGCCGGCAGAAGGTGTGTCCGCAGGCGGCGGTCACTGCATCCTCCAGGGGCCCTTTGCACTTGGAACAGGCCGCCCCTTTGTGGGAGGGGGTCGCGGGCATCACGGTGTCTTCCCCAGCCCGTCCTCTCAGGCCTCTGCCTCAGTCCACATGAACCCTCTTTCCCTGAAATTGAATCACTTTACATGAGTCACAGAGGAAAGGAATGGGAGGCTGAGAGAGGGGAAGGCAGGGGTGTCCGGACAGAAAAGCCTCCTGGCTCCACCTCTTGTGCTTCCCAGAGTCCCGGCCACCACTTATCAGCTGAGTGGGTTCAAACTCCAGGGCATCTCGAATTACCCAGCATTTCCCCAACAGCAGCCCGGCAGCCCAGTCTGCCCTCGTCCTAGTCCTTCCGGCCCCTGGGGTGGGGGACAGAGCACACCATGAGGTCATAGGGAGATGGGGTTTCCTGGAATCCTTCCCTTGACCGCTGTGGGGTGGGGAGAGTTGGGAGGAGACCTTGCTTCCTGTCCGGCTGAGCAGGTGGGAGCCATAAACTTCTGGCTCTGAGGTGTGCACACAGCGGCAAAGTCCAGCTGGAGTGGGAGTGCTCACTTCCGGGAGGTTATTCCGGGGGCTCTGCTCAATGCTGCAGGTGTGATGATCACTCACCAGGTCCCCTCCTCTGCCCCCCTTTCCTTGTCTCACCTCCTTGACCCTGGCTGGTCTTTCCTAAACTCCTGCCCCCACCACCTCCCAGCGTCAGCATCCCCACCGGAGGTAGCACTGTACTTCCGTTTTAGCTTTTAACTGCAGCAAGGAGAAGGCAAGAAAGCATAATACAAGTGATCTGTGTTGATACAATTTAGAAAACTCAATTAATTTAAAAAAAAAGATAAACAGGTTCAACCACATTTATCTAAGGCTTAGTATTTTCGTATTATTACATCCAATCTGATAACAGCCCTTGCGGGCAGGTGATGATTATAGGAAATGTAAAGCGAAAGGTAAAGTGACTTTTCCTGAGTCACAGAGCTAGAAAGCTGCAAGGCTGCAGTCAACTCAAGTCTCCTGGCTTCTAGCCACGTGCCCTTCCTGAACTCCCAGCCAGGACAAGGGGATCAGACAGTCATGGGTCTTCATCCACTCACATGCATCTGTGTATAAAACCAAGGAAAACACCTCCCATAACCACACTGGAGATCAGGCTTCCACCCTGTCTCAATCCCTTTCCACCTCAGCTACTTTGTGTATCAACTTCCCTTTCCCCCACCTACACCCTCTGCCCCCAAGAGTGCAGTACCTGGAGCTGCGGTATCCAGCACAAGAGCCTCCAAATGCCCAAGGCTGCTGGGCATTGAATGTGGCCGGTCCCAGCTGAAGTGTGCCGTGTGTGTAAAATACGCCCTGATTTCAGACTTTGTTGTTGTTTACTTGCTCAGTCGTGTCCACCTCTTTGCAGCCCCACGGACTGTAGGCCGCCAGGCTCCTCTGTCCATGGAATTCTCCAGGCAAGAACACTAGAGTGGGTTGCCATGCCCTTCTCCAGGGGATCTTCATGACCCAGGGATGGAACCCATGTGTTGGCAGGTGGATTCTTTACCACCGAGCTGCCAGCGAAGCCCCTTCGAAGACTAGCACCAAATAAGAAGAATGTAAAACGTCTCATGACTAACTCTTTCTACAGATTACACACGTTGGTAATATTTGGGGCTAAATATTAGTTTCCCGTCACCCTGCTTGTTTAATCTATATGCTGAGCACATCATGAGAACCGCTAGGCTGAATGAGTTACAAGCCGGAATCAAGATAGGCAGGAGAAATATCAACAACCTCAGATACACGGATGACAACACTCTAATGGCAGAAAGTGAAGGGGAACTAAAGGGCCTCTTGATGAGGATGAAGGAGAAGCGTGGAAGAGCTGGCTTAAGACTAAATATTAAAAAAAAAGATCATGGCATCCGGCACCGTTACTGTATGGCAGTGGAAAGGGAAAAGGTGGAAGTAGTGAGTGACAGATTTCCTCTCGGGCTCCAAAATCACTGTGGATGGTGACTGCCGCCTTGAAATCAGAAGATGACTGCTTCTTGGCAGGAACGTGATGGCAAACCTAGTCAGTGTGTTGAAAAGCAGAGGCATTACTCTGCCGACAAAGGTCTGTGTAGCCAAAGCTATGGTCTTTCCAGTGGTCACGTACAGTTGTGAGAGTTGGACCGTAATAAAGGCAGAACACCAAAGAACTGATGCCTTTGAACTGTGGTGCTGGAGAAGACTCCTTTAAGTCCCTTGGACAGCAAGGAGATCAAACCAGTCAATCTTAACGGAGATCAACCCTGAATATTCACTGAAAGAACTGATACTGAAGCTGAAGCTCTAGTATTTTGGTCATCTGATGTGAACAGGCGACTCATTAGAAAAGTCCCTAGTGCTGGGAAAGATCGAGGGCAGAAGGAAAAGGTGTTAGAGGATGAGATGGCTGGACGGCATCACTGACGCAATGAACATGAACTTGGGCAAACTCCAGGAGACAGTGAGGGACAGGGAGGCCTGGCGTGCTGCAGTCTAAGAGTCGGACATGACTGAGTGATGGAACAACAACAATTAGTTTCACATATAAAAAATTATGGCTACTGGAACTAAAAATCGCATGTGTGGTTCACATGGTATTTCTGTTGGACAGCATGGCTCCGAGACTCACAAATCTGAGTGCAAATTATGGCCTCTCATCTCCCTTTCTGTGTGCCTTGAGCAAGCTAAGTAACCTGGCTGAGCTCAGCTAGTATCGTAACAGCACTGACGTCACAGAGCAGACTAGAGGAATAAATAAGATGGCGAGTTTAAACTGCTTATGTCAGTATGAGGAATATGGTTATGGTAAATAAACTCTGGCTGGTGTTATTTTTCTTTCTCTTCCCCCACACAGAGTACATTCCAACCCCTTGGGCAGCCGACAGCAGGCCGGTTGGAGCATCACTGGTGAAGTTGCTTGTGCTCTGATCCACCGCCCCCGCCCCGGGCACAACACCCTTATCTGAGTCCCCACACTCCCCTGGGTTGGCTGATACCTTCAATCTCCCTGGAGACAGCTGGTCATACTGCAGGGAGGCTGGGTGGCATCACTGCTCTGTGACCCAGTCTCCCTCCTGCTCCCAAAAGAAGAACAGTCTCTTCCACCCATGGGTGGTTAAGATACTTTCCTTCTACCGCGAGCGTCTCTGGATGGACGGGACAAAGCAGCAACCTGCTGGTCATGGGCACCAGCTCAGACAGTAACTGAGGTCGGCTCTGGGAGGCTGTCACCCCTTCTCCTGCTCCTCTGCTGTTTCTGTCTCTGCCACTGGAGGCGTGTGTCTGGTCCTTTGGGAGGGGGAAAGCAGAACCCTGGCTGCAGGCATGCCAGTGGGCGCCTTGCTCTTGGGCGCAAGTGCAGATGTGTATGTGTGTGGCCATGAGGCTGTCCCTGGGTATGTAGGGTGCCCCTGTGTCCGGCCGTGTGTGCATGTGGGTGTGTGAGTGTGCCCTGTGCGTCCTCATTGTTCTCCCAGCCCGGCCCCCAAGCCGAGCAGAGAAGGTGACCTTGAAGAGGTCACAAGCAGCAGCAGCGCCATGGCCTCAGCTGCTTCCGTGACCAGCCTGGCAGATGAGGTCAACTGCCCCGTCTGCCAAGGGACCCTCAGAGAACCGGTCACCATCGACTGTGGCCACAACTTCTGCCGCCTCTGCCTCACCCGCTACCTGGAGATCACCAGCCCGGACCCCGAGGAGCCCCCTACCTGCCCACTCTGCAAGGAGCCTTTTCGCCCAGGGAACTTCCGGCCCAACTGGCAGCTGGCCAACGTGGTGGAGAACATCGAGCGTCTCAAGCTGGTGTCCCAGATGGACATGGACGAGGAGGACGTCTGCCCAGAGCACGGGGAGAAGGTCTACTTCTTCTGCGAGGATGACGAGATGCAGTTGTGCGTGGTGTGCCGGGAGGCCTGGGAGCACCGCGCCCACACCGTGCACTTCCTGGAGGATGCAGCGGGGCCCTACCGGGTACGAAGGGGAAACTGAGAGCTTTCCAGGGGTGGGTCTCGGATGGGACTAGACTGAAAGAAGCAGAGCGGAGGGGTGGATAATATGGGTCACTCTCTATTTTATCATCAGCCAGGCAATAGACCCAGGAATGCAAGATCCTGTGTTTGTGTTTTAAGTATGTCCTATATTGTTTCCTTACGGCCAACACAGAATAGTAGCTCAGCAAATACATGGTGAGTGAGTGAGTCACCAAAACACGAGCATGTGTGTCTGGCCCTGGATCAGTCAGGTGTGTCTGAGGATGTCTGGGTTTGCACTTGAGGAAGTGATTGCATAGTGTGTATTAGTATTAATGTTTGCACGTTTCCCAGTGGATGCAGTGTGTTTGGGGGGATCTGACAATTTGAGTGTGTATGTGTAACTGAGTGCTTATGTTTGTGAGTAAATTAGTGTTTACATATATGCAGGTTGGGTAGATACATATAGTGTGTAATTTTCTCTGTCATTAAATGAATGTATGCTGGTTTTAGTTGTTTATGCATCTTGTTTTATTACAAGTAGGTGTCTATGTATATGTGTCAGCTAGTTAATTAGCATGTATTGAAAGAGTTCTAAATATATTTTGCAGTGTACCTTTATGGCCATTTATATGTGTATAACTGTTTGTAACTCTTCTCTAGAGCAAGAAATTTTTTGTATGTTTGTTTTGGGAGGGTGTTTTGGCCACATCGTGTGGCCTGTGGGATCTTATTAATAGTTCACCAACCAGGGACCAAACTTGTGCCCCCTGCAGTGGAAGCACAAAGTCTTAACCTCTGCACCACCAGGAAAGTCCCCAAGAGCAAGTAGTTTTTAAAACAAGTCATTGATTTTTTTTTTTTTTTTGCATTGTCCATGTTTCTTGTTCCCTCCAGATCATACTCAGAAAGTTGATTCGGCTCATAACAGAGGTTGTTTGGGGGTGTTCCTTTTGGGAGATGTGAGAAAGTTAGGATAATTTCAAAGAAGGCCATATCAAATTCAGGACAGACCCTAGATACCATTTCTAAAGGCAAAAGAAATTAGAGTGTGTTTAGCCTGATGACAAGGCTTCCCCGGTGGCTCAGCAGTAAACAATTTGCCTGAATGCAGGAGACACAGGAGACGAGGGTTCGATCCCAGAGTTGGGAAGATCCCCTGGAGGAGGGCATGGCAACCCACTCCAGTATTCTTGCCTGGAGAATCCCATGTACTGAGGACCCTGGAGAGCTACAGTCCATCAATTTGCAGAGTCAGACAAGACTGAAGCGACTGAGCACATTTACACAGCCTGATAAGAGGAAGGCTCAGGTGGGAACATNGTTGGGAAGATCCCCTGGAGGAGGGCATGGCAACCCACTCCAGTATTCTTGCCTGGAGAATCCCATGTACTGAGGACCCTGGAGAGCTACAGTCCATCAATTTGCAGAGTCAGACAAGACTGAAGCGACTGAGCACATTTACACAGCCTGATAAGAGGAAGGCTCAGGTGGGAACATGGAATCATAGCCTATAATGGCGCAGGTCAAAGGGGGAAAGCCCTGACCAAAATTCTTGGAGGTCCAAACAAGAGGAACAAGACCCAAAGAGAGTCAGCTGTTAATGACAGTAACAGCCCAGGCTTTGTCAGCTGAGACCCAACTCCTTCCGTTGGGTCACTCTATTCCAGGAGACAGAGATGACACTTCTTAACAAATCATTGTTTCCATCTTAAATATTATTTAAAAATCAATTGAAGTATAGTTGATTTACAGCTTTGTATTAGTTTCTAGTGTACAGCAAAGTGATTCATATTTTTGTCAGACTCTTTTCCATTATAATTTATTTCAAGGTATTGAATTTAGTTCCCTGTGCTGTACGGTAGGTCCTTGTTGTTTGTCTGTTTTACGTATGGTAGCTTGTATCTGCTAATCCCAAACTTCTAATTTATCCCTCCCCCACCTCCGTCTTAGATATTTTATGCCCCTTCTTTCCAGGAACAAATACAGACGTGTCTTGAGTGTCTAAGAAAAGAGAGAGAGGAGATTCAGGAAATTCAGTCAAGGGAAAATCGAAGGATACAAGTCCTCCTGGTAGGTCATCATCCCTTCCCTAGCCCTCTCGCCTTCCTCTGGCTCCAGTGCCTATCTGAAATCAAGGCAACATCACATATAGGGGCTTTGAAGTCCTTCTGAGTTTGAATCCTGAAACAAGTAAGCTCAATGACCTCAAACAGCTCTCTATGCTGTTTATTTTTCTGTGAAGTGAAGATTAAAAATCGTCACTATCTCACTGAATTGCTGTAACGACTGTCCCTTAGTGACACGCACATTGTGTACACTTGGTAAACGGTAGGAAGTAGGGTGTCCTCACCCTCTCCTTACATCTCCTCCAGGAAAATGGCAGGCAGGTGGAGAGGAAACCATGCCATGGTTCCAAGTCTTTCCAGGGACCTGGAGACTAGGGGGCTCTGATTTTACCACCAAACCTTGGAAGATGTGGATCTGGGCCAGGAGGGAGATGGGAGTGAGTTAATGAAAAAGAAGGAAAAGGAAGGGGAAGAAGAGGAGGAATGACTTCCTGGCCTCTTTCTTCTCCTGCCCTCTCAGACTCAGGTGGCCACCAAGAAACAAAAGGTGATTTCTGAGTTTGCACATCTGAGCCAGTTCCTGGAAGAGCAGCAGAACATCCTATTAGCCCAGCTGGAGAAGCTGGACGAGGACATCCTGAAGCATCGGGATGAGTTTGATGTCCTGGTCACTGGGGAGATCGGCCGGTTCAACACCCTCATTGAGGAACTGGAGGAGAAGAAGGAGAGGCCGGCGAGGGAGCTCCTGACGGTGAGAGCTGAGCCCCGCCCCCACCCCCGTGCTCGCCTAGGCTTTGCGGCACCTTTACCATCTGAGCCATCTCTTCTTGACTCACACATCTTTGTACCCCAAGTGAAGGATGGGTCACAGGACCACAAGTTCTGAATTCTAAGAGTCCTTGCTTCCCCCAGAGCTCCCGGGTCACTTTGCGCCGACTGTGGTCTCTTCATCCTACCATCCATTCAGATAGGGAAGATGCTTTATTTATCTCACAAATACTTTATTTATTTGTGAGGATCCCACAGTAAAATGCAAGTGAAAGTAGCGCTTTGCAAAGCATCAAGCACTAAGCAAACAAATGTCAGGCGCTGTTTTCAAGGTAAACCATTCTCTGTGTCACCACCCCCCAGTCAGGAAGTTCTTTCTAGTCTATTTCACTTTGTCTTGCTGGAGGAGAGATACTGGGGTCCCAATACGGCATCACAAAGGCAGCATGACTTAGGGGGACACACTTGGGACTGAGAAGCAGGTGACCTTGGGATGGGACTTGTCTTTGCCTCTGAAGGCCAGGTCACTTCACTGCCTGCATCTTATAAAATAAAGGAGTTGGGCTCCAAGATCCCTGAAGCCTCATAAACCCTAAAATGCTGTGATTCCATGGATCTGGTGTCCTTTTCTATCTAGGGCTGAGATTACAGTATTTTTGTCTTTTCTTGTGGGAAGGAGAAGTGGAAACCAAATCTCTGCTTTCTCTCTTTCTCCTAGGATATCAGAAGCACTCTAATAAGGTAAGTGTCTCTTCTTTCCCCACGTACATAAACAGACAGGCACCACATGCCTGGTTATTGCCAAACAAACATACGTTCTCACATTACAGATAAATCTCACATGTAAACTTTCACATCCTCAATCGCATTTCCATGTATAACCATAGGTACACACCCAGCATGGCATCACCCGAGAGTGGTCAGTGAGGAGAGGAAGGGGGTCCATCCTAGAGGAATGATGTCTGCCCATGGGGACAGGCACCTCCAAGCTCAGTTAGAAGAAGACCAACTGAGTCTGGGGGCAGCGCTAAGGAGGATAAACCCCAGACCCCACCATTTCTCTGCCCCTAGATGTGAAACCAGAAGGTGCCGGAAACCAGCGGCTATATCTCCGGAGCTGGGCCAGAGGATTCGGGACTTCCCCCAGCAAGCCTTCCCGCTGCGGAGGGAGATGAAGATGTTTCTGGGTAAGAGGACCCCATGGACCACAGGTGGCCGTGAAGCCTGGGCTTACGAATGGCCTCCATAGCCTGCTTCTCTGTGCTTGTGTGACCTTTGACAAGGCTCAAGCCTTTCCAGTGCCTTGTTTTCCTTATTTGCTGATCGTTATAAAATCTGCTTTCAGAATAATGTGACAATGAGGTGAGATAATAAAGCTGAAGCTTTCCAGAAAATTTTAACTATTTTGAAAAATAATGAAACCAATCTAATCACTTGTCATGAAGTGACATGTAAGATAATGATTAACAAAACTGGTCACTGTCCATAATTTTAAAAAGCCACAGGGGCATTTGTAATATATGATGAGTTTTTTATTATTGTTAATTAATAGCCCCTGAGAGTATTTTTCTGTGCCCTGTGGTAGCTGACTTTCCTTCCTCCTTTCCTTGGCTTTCCCCCATCCTCCACCCCATTAGCCTGGTTCTCAGAGTTGAACTGCCCATGTGGGGACCATGACCCCCTTTTCCGGGACAGAGAGTGGTGATAGGCGAGGGACTAGAGGGTTTGAAATGAGAGTCAGAAATGTGGCTTGCTGCCAAAACCTCCCCCTTGTCCCACATGACATCATGAATGATGCCACCTAGTTCTAAACGACCTGCCCACAAAAAAATGTTACCTGAGAAGAGTTTTCCCCTAAGTCCACTTCTTGCAAGTAAGTGGCCTAGCAGGGAAGGAAATTTTACTCTTGTCAAAGGCTGACCTTTGACTCTCCCCTAAATTATTTCCAAGCAGAATGAGAAATAAATTAACCCACTTATCTGTACATTAAGTAGATGTTTCTTGAGCAGTTACTATGTCCTGGGCTCTGTGTGAGGCTTTGAAGGTAAACATGGTCTCTGCCTGCTCAGAGCTAGACAGTGAGGCTCAAAATGAAGTCCCAGCCTGCACCAGCATGCCCTGGGAACTTGCCAGAAATGCAAATCTCGGCCCCACCCTGGGCCACTTAAATCAAAAACAAGTGCTCTAGGGGGCTCTGATGCAAGTTCAAGTTCAGAACCACCGGTCTAGAGGGTTCCACCTGCCATTCTTCTCTTTGTCCCTTCCTTTTCTGGGGCCTCAGTTTCCTCATCAGTAAATGTTCTGTGGTTTTGTAAGACTAATGAAATCGCATCTTGTCTTATTTCCTCTTTACAGAAAAACTCAGCTTTGAGTTGGATTATGAGCCAGGTGAGTTGCCTCTGTCAGTATGGGAGGGAATGAGGAATCTAAAGTTGAAAAGGAAGGATAATTTTGCCGGGTTCCACACTGGAAAATGTACTAGTCAAATACATATATATCATATATATATATATTGATAAATGTACATACACACATAATGTCACATGTGGCAGTGATACATGTCACTTCCTTCGTAAGGACTGTAGGAGAACCATGAAGAAGGAAGACTCACACACTCATACCACGTACCTGACAGGAAGTTCAGGTTCTGATCTGCACTTGACGAGATAGAAAGATTAAATCAGCCTGGGCCAAGGTCTATCAGGAAGGGCTTCCTGGGTGAGGGGAACTTTGATCTGGATTTAGAATAGCATTCTTAGAATTGTCAGGACCCCCCACTCTCTCAGGTGTTGTTCCATGGATGATAGGAGTGTAACCTGTGGGCAGGAAAGGAATAAAGACTGGACCCCTCTCAAGGCCATTGTTCCTAGTCTATACTTAGAATTGTCAGGACCCCCCACTCTCTCAGGTGTTGTTCCATGGATGATAGGAGTGTAACCTGTGGGCAGGAAAGGAATAAAGACTGGACCCCTCTCAAGGCCATTGTTCCTAGTCTATCAGCCAAAGACACTGGGAAGTCATGGGGTTCTTGGAAGCGACTCTAATTCATGGACATATCAGAATTCACGTATTTGTCTCAACTTATGGATACTAAAAGTAACACTATGCAGAGATCTGCAGAAGTTTTGATGTCAAAAAGTGGCCCTCAGACGGCCTGACTGTAGATTCCTGAGGCAGAATGAATACCCCGTGGGTGAGTCAGGGAGCCTGACAGGAGCGAAGAAGACTGGGTATATGAGTCACATGCTCCCAGGGAGTGATCATGAAGTTTGGACTGGGGGTGGGGGGATGTCCCCGCCCTCTGAGATACAGGAGGGATAGAACGTGATGTGTCAGCAGAGGAAATGAGAGCAGGCACACACAGCTCAGAGAACCAGATGAGAGCCCACATGTCCAAACTAACATGCTAACCAACTAACTAATGCTGTGACCAACACAGACAGGCTATTAAAAAGCAGAGACATTACTTTACCAACAAAGGTCCGTCTAGTCAAAGCTGTGGTTTTTCCAGTAGTCATGTATGGATGTGAGAGTTCGACTATAAAGAAAGCTGAACACTGGAGAACTGATGCTTTTGAACTGTGATGTTGGAGAAGACTCTTGAGAGTCCCTTGGACTGCAAGGAGATCCAACCAGTCCATTCTAAAGGAGATCAGTCCTGAATATTCATTGGAAGGACTGATGCTGAAGCTGAAACTCCAATACTTTGGCCATCTGATGCAAAGAACTGACTCATTGGAAAAGTCAGCATCAGCACCACCCTGATGCTGGGCAAGATTGAGGGCAGGAGGAGAAGGGGACGACAGAAGATGAGATAGTTAGATGGCATCACTGACGCGATGGACATGAGTTTGAGCTGGCTCTGGAAGTTGGTGATGGACAGGGAAGCCTGGCATGCTGCACTCCATGGGGTCGCAGAAAAGAGTCGGACACGACTGAGCGACTGAACTGGACGCATCCTCTGAAGCAGGCGTTAACAGGTTCAGGAATTATTTACGGATTGTGCTAAAATGCAGATTCTGTCTCAGATGGTCTGGGGTGGAGCTTGAGAGTGTCACTAACAAGTTCCCAGGAGATTCCCATGCTTCCTGTGTTCGTAGGCATTCTACACGTTGTTGGGAGTAATGCTAACATGAATGCCAAGGGGAGTGTTTAGGCCTTTCCTGAAGGTGATAGCATGTCTGCTGACATCTGCACCCCTTTTGTTTTCCCCACAGCGCACATCTCTCTGGACCCCCGGACTTCCCACCCCAAGCTCCTGCTGTCTGAGGACTACCAGCAGGCTCGTTTCTCCTACAAGTGGCAGAAGTCGCCGGACAGCCCCCAGCGTTTTGACCGGGCCACCTGTGTCCTGGCCCATGGTGGTTTCACAGAGGGGAGACACACGTGGGTGGTGAGTGTGGACTTGGCTCAGGGGGGCAGCTGCACCCTGGGCGTGGTCAGTAAGGACATCCGCCGGAAGGGGGAGCTTCGGATGCGGCCAGAGGAGGGGGTGTGGGCGGTGAGGCTGGCCTGGGGCTTCGTCTCAGCCCTGAGCTCCTTCCCCACCCGACTGACCCTGGAGGAGCAGCCCCAGCAGGTGCGGGTGTCCATCGACTACGAGGTGGGCTGGGTGACCTTTGCCAACGCTGTCACCCAGGAACCCATTTACACCTTCACTGCCTCCTTCACCCAGAAGGTCTTTCCCTTCTTTGGGCTCTGGGGCCGAGGGTCCAAGTTCTCCCTGAGCTCCCAAGAGGGTGCAGCTACCCTGTCCTAAGCACAGGGCTCAAAGAGAGGACCTAAGGACCTGATCCTGGCTGGGTCACCTGAGATTTAAAACAGTAATGACTGCTTTCGATGATGTGATAGAGTTGGGACTTTGGAGAGGGACAAGGTGAGATGAACTTCAGTCTGCTGATCAAGCCCTTTCCTCAATGTCGGGTGGATGGGACTCAGATCACTGCCAGCCCTCCTCACCACCATCCCCACCAGGCACAGAAGTACTGTGTAAGAGGAAGGAATACTGGATTTGAGCGAGGAAGACTTGGGTTCTAGACCCAGCCTTGTAATGAACTAATTATTTATCTTAAACTAGGCATCTCACCTCTCTTCATCTTGTTTTCTCCCCTAAAATATTAGAGCTCATCTACTCATATCCTTAGGAAATACTTGTTGTGTGCTAATTATGAGCCAGGCAGTATGGTAGCCACTGGTGACATGAAAGGGAAAAGAAAAAAATGAACAAACAGTAAAACCCCCACAAACTTGTCCTGTTTCTGAAAGAGGTCATGGGAAGAGACAGAGACCTCAGGAGGAAATGAGAGCACTGTGTTGTGATAGGAGTCTGGTCTGGGCACTAGCCCAGAGGAGGGGTATAACCCATTAGGAGGCAGGAGGTGAGTCAGGGTTGGCTTTCTAGAAAGGGGAGTCTAAAAGATGGGTATAGTGGTCCAGTGGTTAAGACTCCATACTTCCAATGCAGGGGGTGTGGGCTCGATCCCTAGTCAGAGAACTAAGATCCCACATGCCTCAGAGTGTGGACAAAAATAAAGAAATAAAACCAAAAGATGATTATAGTGAATGAGGAAAAAGGGGGAAAAAGCATCTTAGGGAGAAGGGTGGCAGAGAAGTGGATGGATGATCTGTGACCCATGGGACAATGGGTCATTTGCACTGTCTTCATGAGCTGATTGCTCATGATACCCACCCCTGACACCACTCAATGCCGTCTTCTGGCTGTGATGAAAATGCAGGGCCTTGGTGGGAAGGGGTCAGGGAAATTGTGGACATAAGCCACAACCCGAGATCCACACTCATCCCCTGGAAAATCAGGAAAATCCTCTTCCTGATCTGTTGATCACCATCTGACACTGAGAAATGAGACAAAAGGAATAAGATGGTGAACAGGAATGAGTCCCAAATAGCTCAGCGGTGGGAGCAGAGATAGCACCATAATAAGCTTTGTACTGGGGAAGGAATCTCAGACAGAGGCAGGGGGTGAATTGCCCAAATGGAGTTACAGAGAGGGACCTGTGACTTGTAGCCCAAAGCACTGAGACTGCTCCAGGGCTGGATAAGAAGTGTCATCTGAGGGACTGGGCAGAAGAAGGGAGAGAGTCAGGACTTTGTGTGGATTTGGGTAGAGACCTTCTAGGGGAGCAGGTTGTATTGGCAGAAGCTGTGGCTGCACGTGGTGTGAAGAAGCTGAGTGTTCATGACTCCAGAAGCCACCCTGCCTGGTGCTGGTTCAGGGATAAGAACTAACACATGGCTGCCTTGAGTTTGTAAGATGATTTCTGTCATTCCAAGGAAGTTTTAATCCTTTGTACAATAAAAGCATTGTCTTATATTTTATTTTTAGTTCTTGGTCGTGGTGTCACTTATTCTGCTTAAATATACCCTTCACTTTAATACTGTCTCTGTTGAATCTGCTCAAAATAAAGTAAAACGTTCTATCATCTCCCCATTGCAGCCTCTGGGAGGAGCAAACCATCCAGGTACAAACTCTAAGGAGAGATGGGCACAGTGCATTGAGGCCCAGGCTTAGAAGTCACCCCAAAAGTTCTGTTATTTACCCTCTTCTTTTTTTCCTCTTTTGGGGAAGGCAATGGCACCCCACCCCAGTACTCTTGCCTGGAAATCCAATGGACGGAGTAGCCTGGTGGGCTGCAGTCCACGGGGTCGCTAACAGTCAGACACACTGAGCGACTTCACTTTCACTTTTCTCTTTCATGCATTAGAGAAGGGAATGGCAACCCACTCCAGTATTCTTGCCTGGAGAATCCCAGGGATGGGGGAGCCTAGTGGGCTGCCGTCTTTGGGGTCACACAGAGTCGGACACGACTGAAGTGACTTAGCAGCAGCAGTTTTTTCCTCTTTTGGCCAAAAGGCTTATAGGATCTTGGTTCTCCAACCAGGAATTGAACCCAGGCCCACAGCAGTGAAGCTGGCATCCTAACCACAGGACTGCCAGGGAATTCCCTGTTGCTTATCCTCAGTTTAGTGGCGGTTTAGTCGCCAAGTTATGTTCTACTCTTGCAACCCCCTGGGCTGTAGCCTGCCAGGCTCTTCTGTCCCTGGGATTCTCCAGGCAAAATTACTGGAGTGGGTTGCCATTCCTTCTCCAGGGGATCTTCCCGACCCAGGAATCAAACCCAGGTCTCCTGCATTGCAGGCAGATTCTTTATGGGCTGAGCTATGAGGGAAGCCCTCAGTTTAGCAAGTAGAAAACATAGGGAGATCAGGAGCCAGGAATTGGAAAATGAAGGTACAATTGCTTTTTCTGGGAGTGTTCAGTATTTCATGTAAAATGTGTAGTTCAAAAAAAAGAAAAGAAAAAGGCACATGCAAGTCCTTATATAATGGCAAAACATAGCCCAAGTCCCCAGACCTGAGATTCCACCAAAAAGTGGATTGTCTTTTTCTGTTTATTTTTCACTGGTTTTACTTGCGTTTTTAAAAATGACTATTAGCCTCTAGGGTAAATGTGTATGAAGATCCCAGCCTAAACAAGATAGCATTGTAAAGCAATTATCCTCCTATATATATATATATATATATATATTTAAAGGATACATTAGAAGTTAAAGAGATATCTTGGCCTGTTGAAGGACTTTACATGTATTATGTCACTTAATCTTAGTGACCCTGCCAGGTAGCTCCTATTATTATCTACATTTTAAAGTTAAAAATACTGAGGCCTGGTGAATTTTGGGTACTTGCTCAGCCAAAATCATGCACCCAGGATTTTGATCTATGTCAGACCCAAGAGCTCTTAGCCACCAGGCTACCTTTTTCAGAAACGGGTCCCCCGGTAGGTGTGAATATTTTATTATTGGGCATGTTCCCAACAAGGGACTTGGATTCAGAAAGACAATTTATATTTCTTACACTGAGAAATAACACTGCTAGTGAGTGAAAATACTCGTGTTGGTCCATCAGCACTTGCAGGGTAATTGAAGTTCATTTGTTTGGAGTGTGGACTCAGTGCAGAGGAAGTGGATTGATCCTAAAACACGGTGACTTCAAGATAAGGTAGCTCCATGAGCCTCCACGCTCTGCTTGTCACAGTCTGGTCTCAAGATTCCCTCCTCCAGGAAGTGCTGGAGTCCAGAGCCCCAAGCTCCCCATCACCCTCTCCAATACCCCCAAAGGATTATGCACACTTGGTGGGACATCCACGTGTTTACATGATTTTTTCACAGCTTACACTGTAGCAGCTCTATTAAAAGGAGTGGCAGCTCGCTCAAGTTAGTTCAAATAATAGAAAAGTTTATTATAAGATCAGACATGTAAATAAGGGAAATGGGACTGTCCCACCACTAACCAAGCTTCATGGGAAGTTATGGTGAGGGTGCCAGAGGGGACACAAGTAGTTCCCAAAGAAAGAACTAAAGATTTAAAAAATGTTAGTAATAATAACGAACACATAGAGAGCTCACTCTGACCAGTCACTGTAAATAAATATTTTTTTAATATATTACTCATTTAATGATCACAACAACCCTATGAGGTAGGCATTATTAATAGTCCCATTTAAAAAAATAGCCCCATTTTGTACATCAGACAAGTGAGACGGATGCGGGTTGGGTCACTGTTATTACTCACCCAAAGAAGTGATGCACAAATAATTAATATACAAAAGTACTATTCATTGATCTGTATTCATTATGTCATAGTTTCTATGACATCTTTTACCTCACAGTTTCTGTGGATCAGAAGTTTGGGTTCTCTGCTTAGGGTCTCATGAGGTTGCAATCAAGGTGTCAACTGGGCTGGGTTCTCCTCTGGAGACTCAACTGGGGAAAAATCCACTTCCAAGTTCATTTAGGCAGTTGGCAGAATTAATTTTCTGGCAGCTGCAAGACTGAGGGCCTTTGCTTCCTGTTGGCCGAAGGCTGGAGGCTGCTCTCAGCTCCTGCAGGCTGCCTGCTGGCCACAGAGTCACTCACATTATCAATCCAGCAAGGAGAATCTCAAGAGTGAGCGTGTTAACGCAGTCCGTAAAGTGCCAGCCCATCCCCTTTGCCATATTCCATTGATTAGAAGCAAGTCACAGGTTCTGTTCACACTCAGGGAGAGGGGATCACACAAGGGTATGAACACCATGAAGGAAGAATCATGAGAGGTCACTGTAGAGTCTGTCCATCACAAAAATAATAAAGTGCCAGGCGAGTGGTACAGATACCAGGTGCTATAGGAGCTCAAAAGGAATGTTCCTTCCAACAGATGTGAAGGCTCCACATGCAGAGGTGGCCTCACCATTGTGAGCACGTACCATTCAAATGTCTGGATGCTCCCGTTTCAATATGAGATGGTGAGAGATGGGTGCTACCATCAGTTCACAGGAAAAGGGGGGCTTGGATCCTGACCTCTGCAGTGGGGGCCAGAGTACAAGCCTGGCTCAGGAGAGAGGCTATGACTATTGTCCAGAGGTCTGAGGGTCAGGCATCAGGTCACAGCTCTGGCGACGAGGAGTGGAGGTCATGTTCAGGAGATGGCAGGTCTGAGGGGCCACTGGGCAGACCTGATTGGAGGCTGGACAGGTTGGGGGAAGGAGAGCCAGGAGGGTGAGGTGAGTCTGAGATGAGATGGCCCCGGGATGAACAGGTCAGAGCCGCTGAGGATGGCTGGACAAGTGACTCGTTGATTCTTTTCTCTAAGCTGGGATCAACAGCCTCTAATTGCTCTGGAACACTCCTAGAAACAAAAAATCCTTCAGTATATTCTGTTGACTCTTCCACTGTCCATGTAGCATGAAGATGCAAGTTAAAGGAGCAGTGGGACTCCTCGACCTTGAGAAAGCCCCCACACACATCCAGGTTGGTGTGGGTTTGTGTGTGGAAGCACATGTAGGAAGGGAGATGGGACAGCTCATACCTGCTCAGTAGGTCACTGGCATCCTAGGAGAGAGAAAGAGTGAGAGTGACCATTGGTTCTCAGGGTCCTGTTCCCTCCAAGTCCCCTCCCCACCCCACTAGTGGATGGCACTCGGGACTGCCACCTTGAGGACTGGAGAGGTGCACCCCTTCTGTGTACCCCGCTCTGCTGCAGCAGCGACAGGTCACCACCACGTGTCACAGAGAAGCCTCTTCTTACACCCCCCAGAGGGATACTACAGGTAGGCTGCCCACTATTGGGGGAGAATTCTGGGCTTTGGAAGGCACCCCAGGATATGGACCTTCAGCAGGCTGGTGTCCAGTTTCTTGGCCATCCCCTCCAGATCAGTGACCAGGCTGCTGAGCTGAAGTAATGCCCTGGAGATGCCAGGGATTCTGGACAGCTCTGCTGACACATCCCACCGCTGGTCTGGCCTCCGCTGAGCAGGGGCATCCGGCTGTCTTCTGGTCTGGGGTTGCTGCTCCAGCTCAGCCTCCAGCCTGTGGGTCCCATGGTCTGCCTGAAACTCCAGAAAAGGAATTCTGTAAGATCTGATGTCAGAAGGCTCCACCTAGCCCTCCGCCTCTGAGCATTGAGTGAGAATGCTATTTTCTCAGTCCTCCTCCCTTCATATCATTGACTCTACCTGTCATGGGTGTTAAAGAGGCAGCCATGTTCTTCAGAAATGCCGGGACCCCTCCTCCCCACCTAACACCCTTGTGAACATCCACACGTGCATGTTACACACATACACACACAGACTCTGCTATATCCTCCCATTGCCTTTTAACCCTCTCGGGTCATAAGGTGAGGAGAGACCCCACACTGAAGTGAGCAAGAGAGACAGAAAGGTAGATGTTCAGAGACAGAGCCCTACAGTTTAAAGAGTAATTTTCAACTGATAGTCTGCTTGTCTCTGATTCTTACCTTGAACCAGGTGGAGCAGGACTGGCTTTCATTGAACATATAAACCACATGAAGTTCAGAGGGTTTGACCTGCCCCAGGCCACTCAGCCAACAAACCCCAAGACAGAGCCCAGCACCCATGTTTCCAGCCTCCAGGCGCTCCCCCTGCAGCAGGCTGCTCCAGACAGACAGATGGCCAGACTGGAGTCCTTCCTGAGACTCTTAGAAACCCACCTTCATCTCCTGCAGTCTCTCTTCCTCCTGAGTTTTGAGCCTCTGGAGTTCACAGATGTCCTTCCTGAGCTTCCTGACCCTGCGGTTGAGTCGTTCCTAGGGAGACAGACATGCTTGATGATCAGACCATGGGTGAGGGTGATGCCCATCGGGGGCTGGAGGGGGCGGTGTGTGGTGGGTGTCCTGATCCCAGGATGAGGCTAAAGGAAAATCCTGCCTAAAAGGAGGCAGCTTTCTATGTGTCATCCTTGGGGGAAGAAATACAAGAGTTTCTTTAATGGATGATGATGGGGAAAAGAGATAGTTTGGGTTTTTTTTTAAGCCTTAACTACATAGGAATAACAGATAGTAACAGAACATTTTCTACTCTGACTTCAGGGTGTTTTTCTCCCAACATCTAAACGTTTTTGCTGATCGTTGGCAACGTTTACTACTTCTCATCAGCTGCTGCTGCTGCTGCTAAGTTGCTTCAGTTGTGTCCGACTCTGTGTGACCCCATAGATGGCAGGCCACACAAGTGAAGCCAGTCTAGCGAGAACTGACTTAGAGGGGAGATGCAAAACCTCTGGTACCATTCCCCCCACCCTGGCTGGGATGGACAAGAATCCTCTATTAGAGGTAAACCTGTAGCCCAGGAAGGCATGGGACCTCTCTCTAAATCTTAAATCAGTGTCTGGATGGGTCACTGTGTCCGGGAAACTAAGGATATAATGAATGATTTCAGTTTCTAAAAAATTTACTTTCAGGTTTTTGAAAAACTATGTAGGAAGCAAAAATAAACAAAGCTGATACAGATATCAACACAGGCCTTTAATGACTCAAAATGGAAGAAAAGTACAGGGTGGAGGTGACAGCGAAAGATTCTGGAAACAATCTCCTTGTCATCCCTTTTTAGACTGGTGACAAAATGTATTTGCCCTGCTAGATAAAAGGGCCTACAAAGCTTTAGTAATAAAACAGTATGGTGCTGGGACAAGAACATTTAGAAAATGAAAGAAGAGAGAGCTCAGGGAGAGACCCATGTTTACAAAAGACTTTAAAAAGAAAAAATACAAAGAAATGAGTCACAGTTATGGAATGTACAGTGTGGAGGATATAGTCAGTAACTGTGTCATCTTTGTATAGTGACATACTGTAACTAAATTTGTCCTGGCGATCATTTTGAAATGTATAGAAATGTTGAATCACTATGTTGTGTAAGAGGAACTAACATTGTGTTGCAGGTCAATTGTACTTTCAAAACGAACAAACAGAAGAAAGAAATCAGATTTGTGGTTATCGGAGGTAGAGAATAGGAGGAGGGTGAATTGGATAAAGGCAGTCAAAAGGTACAAGCTTCCACTTAAGATAAATAAGTGCTAGAGATGGATGTGTAACACGATAAATATAATCAACACAGCTGTATGTTCTATATGAAAGTGGTTAAGAGAGTAAATCCTGAGTTCTGATCACAAGAAAGTTTTTTTTTTTAATTTCTTTAATTTCATATCTATAGGAGATAATGGCGGGGAAAGCAATGGCACCCCACCCCAGTACTCTTGCCTGGAAAATCCAATGGACGGAGTAGCCTGGTGGGCTGCAGTCCATGGGGTCGCTAACAGTCGGACAGACTGAGTGATTTAACCTTCACTTTTCTCTTTCATGCATTGGAGAAGGAAATGGCAACCCACTCCAGTATTCTTGCCTGGAGAATCCCAGGGATGGGGGATCCTGGTGGGCTGCCGTCTATGGGGTCACACAGAGTCGGACACGACTGAAGTGACTTAGCAGCAGCAGCAGCAGGAGATAATGGATGTTCACCAAACTTACTATAATAATCATTTTGTTATAAATATACATCAAATCATTACACTGTACATCTTAAACTTTTATACTACTGTTTGTCAATCATATATCAATAAAACTGAAAGAATATAAAATAAAAAGTAGTATATAGATCAGTAAGAGAGGAGACAAAATCTGTAGGAGATGGTGTTGAGAAACCGGCTTACAAAAACAGAGGAAAATAAAGCCAAATGCTTATCCAGAACTCTAGATGGATTAAAGACAGCATGAAAGGAAAACTATAAAGTTAATAGAACATAATATTAAAGAATAAATTTGTGGCCTGGGGGTAGGGAAAAATTGTCTTAAATAAAACCCCTAAAGCACAAACCAAGAGACAAGTATTTAATTTGATGACCTTAAAAATTAAATATTTCTGTTCAATAAGAACACTATGGACAAAACTAACAGAGAAATGACAGACTAGGAGATAATATCTGCAATGTGTAAAACCAACAAGAGACTTATATACAGGACATCAAAGGAAAGCCTAGGGAGTTCCCTGGCAGTCCAGTGGTTGAGATTCAGTGCTTTCACTGCCATGGGTCTGGATTCAGTCCCTGGTTGGTGAACTAAGATCCCACAAGTCGCACAGTGCAGCCACAAATACATAAACAAATAGAAGGAAAGCCTAGAAATAAATAAGAAGACAGGAAACCAAAGGAAAAATTTGGAAAGAATATGAACAGTTAATTTACAGAAGAAGGGATGCCCAAACTCATCCGTGATTAGAGAAATGGAAATTAATACAAAGAAATATTACTTGACCCTCATCAGATTAATAAAAGATTAGACAACCATATAACACCTGGGGAAGGTGGGATGTGTGTGGGTGTAAGGACCACACTGCGGGCTGGTGAGATGCACACTAGCATAGCATTCTGTTGAGGGTCTTGGCCACCTAGGTGTGCTTTCCTCTATGATCCGGTGGTCCCGTTTCTGGATAAAAATCCCAGGGAAGTCCTCACTGAGGTTCTAAGATAATGTATCTGCTACAGCACTGTTCATGGTAACAGAGTTGGAGTCACGTGGAGTCCATTCCTGGGAAACAGATGGGTAAAAAGAGGAAGCTGCCTGCTGTAGGGCACTGTGCCACTGTCGGAAACAATGGGCCATGTGACCCACAGAACGTGAAGGTGACGTCGCTCAGTCGTGTCCGACTCTTTGCGACCCCGTGGACTGTAACCTACTAGGCTTCTCCGTCCATGGGATTCTCCAGGCAAGAATACTGGAGTGGATTGCCATTTCCTTCTCCAGGGGATCTTCCCGACCCAGGGATCGAACCCAGGTCTCCCGCATTGGAGGCAGACGCTTTAACCTCTGAGATCTGATCTCAAATTCATGGCAGAACGGAAACCAAGAAGTAGAGACTTCCCTGGTGGTCCAGTGGTTAAGACTCCACGCTTCCACCACAGAGTGCATAGGATCAATACCTGCTCAGAAATTAAGATCCCACAAGGGGCCCAGTCGAGGGGGAAAAAAGAAATAGAATGAGTCCCATCATGTAATTTTGTTAATTCAATATATAAACACACAGTGCAGCAATGTGTGTTTTGCAAACTGTCTACGAATAAAAATATAACAAACACTAAGTAGTTACCCATGGAGGAGAGAGGAACAGTGATTAAATTAAATGGAACAAACAAAACAAAAACAGGACTTGCGGACTGAAGATAGAAAGTGAAAGTCGCTTCAGTTGTGTCTGACTATGATCCCATGGACTATACGGTCCATGGAATTCTCCTGGCCAGAATACTGTACAGACCATGGGATTCTCCAGGCCATAATACTGGAGTGGGTAGTTATTCCCTTCTCCAGGAGATCTTCCCAACCCAGGCATCGAACCCATTGGGGGTGGATCCTTTACCAACTGAGCCGCAAGGGAAGCCCGGACTAAAGATAAGAGCATGCAATTAACTGAAGAGTGTGTGTTTCACTAAGAAAATCCGTCTCAACTTAGGTCAAAAAAAAATGGGCGAGAGGGGATTTTGTTGTTGTTGGCTGTTCATGGGGGATATTTCTTTCTTTTTTTTCCCTGTTACATTGTTTCACTTCCTTTTTGGAAGAGAAGTGTCCTGCATCACTGGAGACGTACAGGTAGAGGCTGGGGTTGGACAAGATGACTTTGAAAGTTCTTTCTGGCCCTGAGATTCAGAAGATAAAACCAAAGTCAAAGGGCTATGGGTGAGACATCAGCAAGGACATTCAAGCAAACAGAGTAAGCAGAAGAGACAGCAATGTCACTAGGAATTTATTAAAAATTTGTCACGTTACTGGGTGTTACCTGCATACATTTCCCAACAGAGAAGGAATAAATCAGAAGGAAGGGCATGTGAATTTCACTCAGGGGCCTCGCTGGTGAGGGTGGAGGCTCAGGTGGGGTGGGGAATTGTGTAAGCATGAAAGTTCAGGTCTCACAAAGTTGAAACAAGCAAATAACCTTCACCGTGTTACCCCTTCCATTTACTCTCTCTGGTGTTACAACTGCATTTCTTGAAGGAGTAGGCGGTTCTCACTGTCTTCACATCCTCATGCCCTTTTGCTCCCCAGCATCTGCCTTTGCTTCTTACCACTCTTTGGAAACTGCTCTCTCCAGGGTCACCAGTGAACTCCAGGAAAGGTGCTTCGGAGGTGCCTTCTTCTCAGGCTCCTCTTGTTTGATGTGATTCTCCCCACCCCACTCTACCCACCTCCCTGTTCTTCCTTGACCTTTGCGAGGTTGTTTCTTTAACCCGGTTCTTTTGCTGAACTACGTCCTTAATTTCAGGCTTCAGATTTATCATAATTTCTTGAAAGATGTTTGTCCTAACAGTCAATCATATTTCTAGCTGAGACCTAAGTGTCTCCCACTGCCCTGCTGGCAGTTCAAACTCAGTCTGGAGTAATCAAACTTATCTTCCTCTTCCCCACCCTCTTTCGCAATCCACTACTCTTGACTGCCATGTTTCTGTCCTTGGAGCCACGATTCTGCCTGTCATCCAACCTGAAATCTCAGTCATGTTTTGTCTTTTACCTGTTTTATTTTGTCTTCAAAAGAGTTTCTTATTGTCAAATATAAGCCCCAAATCCTTAACCCAATATCCAAGACCCCACCATAACCCAATTATATTTCCTGTGTTCCCTCTCCCTACTTTCTCCATGTTCTTCACAGGAGCCAAACGGAGTTGCTTGTGGTTTCCCAAACACACCCCATACAGCCACACCTCTCTTTTACTTCCCTCTGCCAGGAATGCTATCTGTTTCTGCCTGTCAAAGTCAGGCCTGTTCCTAAGATAATATTTAGTGTGTGCATATTTTGTGAATAAGGTACTCATTAGAATTAAAAAGCAAAATTTTACAAACTTTTGTGTTACTAAAATATTCCTTAGGGAGTTTGAGGAAAAAAAAGACAAATCGAAAGATAAGCAATGGTTCAAGATCTGTTTTGAATTCATAAATGCTTTTTAAAAGTCTGTGATCCTAAAATGTGATTTCACAATACAAAAATTTTGACCAAAAAGAGTAGTAAGTAGTGATGAAACATGAGAACCTAGCAACATTGAAAATCCTCTCAAATGACTTACTAACAGTATGCATCAAACAAAAAGTGGTCAGAAGGCAAAAAGTTACTTTTCCCTATACAGTCACCAAGAAAACAAAAAGACCAATTTTCAAAAAACATGCTCCTTACAGAACAAGTCCCAGAATATAGATAAGAAAGGTATAATCTATTATATTTTATGAGGAAAAAATGGTGTTGATGACTAAACCCGACAATGTCCACATGATCATACATATAGAAAATGTTAGGAAATTAAGTTAAAGGATATAGGAATTCAGCAAAGACTCTCATTTGGATCTACAATGTACCAATTGTCCCCCAAAATTACTCTTATAAAATATATAGCTACCCTCAATATGAGATTTAAATTAAGAAATGAAACATCTGATTCAGCGACATAAAACAGTTAGTGATATTAATATATCCTGCTATTGGTCAAGACTGTGTAGGCCCACAAAAGTAATAATTCTTAATGTAGGCAACAAATTTAGTGTGATACCAATTAAAATTTCACAGAATTCTCCATCATGCTTAGAAACATCGCATAAGAAAATCCTTCTGAAAAGACAGTCAGCAAGAACATCAGGTACAAAAATTACTATTTGGGGAAGATGCTACTACATTTAAAAATAAACCAAAAAGCAGTAAGTATCAAAACTGCATAATAACTTTTGAACAGAAAACACTAAATCCCTAGTTTTAAAAATCAAGTTAGTGCTCCATGCCGCATTCCAGTCCTACTTGGTTTCACTCATAGATAGGTTCACTTTTCCAAACTTGACCAACCACAGCTTCACTCTTTTCAAACCTTCCACATCCCCCTCTAACCACACAGCTGGTGTTCTTTCTCACATATTCAGTTCAGTTCAGGTCAGTGGCTCAAATCACAACACGTGAGTCACCTCCCAAACTGCAAGACTCCCTCCCCTTGCAGATGCCTTCTTTCATTCCCCATTGTTTCAATGCAAAGAGTGTGTCTCCTCCCAGCCCAGCATCCACTTCTTTGCCCTCGCGCATCTAATTAGATGGCTCGGCATCATTCAATGTACTCTGCAGTCACTTCTTTCTCAGCGTCTGGAACACCACTTCCCTAGCTTTTCTCAAGCCTTGCTGGTGGCTCAGTCCAAGCCTCCCTTACTGGGTCCCCCTCCATATTATGTCTAAGTGATGGCCTTTCTCAGAACCTTGCCCTGGAAACTCTTTTCTCCCTAGATTCTCCCCTGGGGATATTGCAGCAATTCCCTTAGTTTTAAATATTATCTTTCAAAATTTATTTTATTTACTTTCATTTATTTTTTTGACTGCTCTGCACGACTTGTGGGATTTTAGTTCCCTGACTAGGGAGGGTTAGGATGGAGTCCTAACCACTGCACCGCCAGGGAATTCCCTTAAATATTATCTTTATTTTGATGGCACCCTGTCCTAAGTTCTGGGAAAACTACCCCAGACTCTCTTTGGAGATTCAGATTTCTTAGCCAGCTGCATATCTAAGATCCTGCTTTGATGTGTCTCAACTTGGACTCGACTTGTCTTAAATGAAACTTGATGGTTCGTTCAAACCTGTTCTCCTCAGTCCTTATCTTTCCATCATCCATCTAGTTTCTCACACTAGAAACTCATGAAGTCATCTTTTGATTCCCTTCATTCCCTCACCTCACTTCTAATCTATCAGTAGATGGCTGTCAATTCACACTCTAATTATAAACTCTTCAAGTGCAACAAGACATTTCCAGATTTGGGGCTCCCAAATCTGTATTTCCTTCTGCCCAGTCTTTCCACTGGCCGCCTTCTCTTTTCCCTGGTCTCAGTACCAGTGCCACCTCCTCCGTGAGGCCCTCACTGACCACATGGGTCACCCATTACTCTCTATCTCTGATTCCTGTTTGTTTTCTTCCTAGATCATACAAGACTTGTCATTTGATTTCTTGCCTGTCTTTCTTTGGAAAATCCCTGGCAGGAGGGATGGCATCTGACTTGTTCAGCATTGTATTCCTAGCATGCATGGTAGTTACTGATACACTGCAGGAATTTACTTAAGTCTTTCTTAAACAAATATTGTTCTTTATTTACTTCGGGCTCCTTGTCATAATTTAAAGGTACACTTGAGGACAGAGATTATGAATCATCTTTATAGTTCCAACAATACCTGGCATGACATCATACGCAAAGCACAGACCTGAATAAATCATTGAGTGAGTGAATAGATTTTCCCATATATTCACTAGCCCATCAGCAGGTGGGAGACTGCCCTCTGCCCTCCTGTGATCCCCTACACTTAGAGGGAATGTTAGAACTAGAGAACTTGGCCTCTTTGGTTTTCTGAGTTATTTCTCTCCCTTCCCATAGTCACCCTTGATCTGGACTCCTCACTTTCTCATTCTGTTTCAAAATGTGTTCAAAAAGTCAAGAATCTAAAAGAAAGCTTTGGAAATTCATCTTTCATCATTATTGGATAGAAAGACACCATGGTGAAAATATGTCAATTTTCCATCCAATCAAATGGAAACTAAATTGGGGGTGGGAGAGGGGGAAGATTGGTTTGAAAAATGCTAAAGCTAATTGTCAAAATAGGCATATATAAATATCCACAAAAATTCTGAAAAATAAGAATATTCTGACCTACCTGACACTAAAATACATTGGAAAAGGACAATTTTAAAAATGGTTTTACACCCAGGCAGAATAGAAGAGAATAGAGTCAAGAAAATATGCAAATCTGTGTGCACCCATGGCATACTATAAAGCTGGGATTCAAATCAGTGGGGGACTATGGATTATTTAGTAGTAAATGATGACAGGAAAACTGATCATAATTTGGAAGCTATCTTATTCTTTCATCAAAATATATCTTGGCTATTCTAAGCCCTTTAAAATAAATGTTGAAGGATACTCATTGCAACATTTCTTGTGATCTCAAAATAGTAACCTATAGATAACTCAATACCAGCCAATTTATGGTACATTCATAGAACTGAACACCATGCATTGTTGAATTCATAAGATCTAAAGGTACTGATGGCAAAATGAAATATAATGTCCAAGATGTATTTTTAGATGATAAAAATGAGTTACAGAAAGATATGTAGAGAATCCTTGTATATCTTGTATATCTGTGTTTTAGACAGTGTGTTCATACACACAATTTTTTGAAAGAATTATACTCAAAAATCTAACAATGGTTATTTCTAGGGGCTGAGAATGGGGGAAAACAGGAAGAAAGATTTTTATTTATGACTTTATACATTACAGTGTTGTCTGAATGTACCACTTTGATGATAAAAGTTTTCTTAATAGAATAAAAATAGTTCCTATAGGAAGGAAGAAAAAAGGACAAAGGAAGAATGAAAAGAGAGAATCATGTACTAATTTCCAAGTTTCAGTATATTTACAGGATAATTGTTAACATATGTAAATGTGGCGCAGTAGTGAAGAATTCCCCTGCCAAGCAGGAGATATAAGTTTGATCCCTGGGTTGGGAAGATATCCTGGAAAAGGAAATGGCAACCCGATCCAGTGTTCTTGCCTGGGTAATCTTGCCATAGGCTCCAGTCCATGGGGTTGCAAAAAAGTCAGACCATGACTTAGTGAATAAACATCAACAAAACCTGATTACGTTTCTGGCCAATATCCTAGTACTGTCAATCAAGGGAACCACATAGTCTTAATATTAAAAGGGTTTTGCCTTATTTAGTCCAGCTCCTTCATACTACGGATGAAAAGTGTGAGGAGTTCACGCTTCCTGGGAATCTGGTGTCACGTGACAGTGTCTCCTCTCAGACTCCTATTAATACACTGAAACTTTAACATCAGTAGCAAGATAATACATTGAAACTTTAACATCAGTAGCAAGATATACACAGGGAAATGAAGACAAAGGTCTAAAACAGGATAAAGCAGAAGAAATGAAGACAAGTGTCAGTTATTGAACCTCTATGATATGCCTGGGATCAAGGACAGGGAGTAGAAAGGAGTAACTCAGGGAGGTGGTGGCAGGGGGATAGCGACGATGACCTTGTGTTACCTTGTAGTGGCTGATGGCGTTTTCAATGGTCAGTTCACTGTGAGACTTGTGTTCAGGGGTCACCCGGCATTCCACGCACAGAAGACTTCGGCTCTCCTCACAGAACCAGCACACCTTCTTCTGGTGGCGGTCGCAGGTATAGCCGGCCCCCAGGACCTCCTCGGAACAGGGCTTCCGGCAGAGGGGGCAGCTGCGGACTCCAGAGGCCGAGGCCTTCTCCAGGTGCTGGGCCAGGCAGGCCCGGCAGAAGAGGTGGCCGCAGTCGGTGCGCACTGCCTCCTTCAGGCGCTCCTGGCAGATGGGGCAGATGCCCTCTTCCCGGCGGTCCTGCCGCAGGGAGCCCATGGCCTCCAGCCGCACTGCCAGCGTCCTGTCTGCTAGGGCCTCCTTCCCCACAGGAGCTTTGGACGGCCCGCGACCCTTGACAGTCCAGCTAAGGAGGAGGCAGCCCCGGGGAGGCTCAGAGGACGCAACTCAGCCCTCCAATTTCAAGCAACCACCTGCTCTTCAGCAGCGGAGCGTAGCATGGACCACGGAAATCACCATTCTGCAACAAGTTCCAGAAATACGTCATCTTTCACGTTCCCCTCTGGTTTCCTAGTCTTTACTAGACATAAAATCGCTCTTTTTCATACACCTGGAGGAAGTAGGTGATTCAAAGACCATGTTTCCTCTTCAGAACTTTCTGTGAATATTTTTACAGCTCAAAGTTAAGAGGCTGGAGTGTCCCTGTCAGAAGCCAGAGCTTCATAAACTTCAAAGTTGAAAGTCTCTGATTTGCCCTCAGTTGAGAGAAGCTGCAGGAACTGGTCAAGTACCACACTGCAATACCTGAAAATTTGTGGTCACACTCTAAGAGTTTAGCTACTGCTGTCAATTATGACTTGACATTTGCATCAGCACCTCTGTCAGCATCTCTTTCAACCAGCATCTCTTTCAGGGTTATACAAATTCCACAATCAAAGGGACAGAGAAGAAGAAAAGGACAGAGAAAAGTCCAGAAACCTTTTCCCTTCCTTTCAAACCACCTCCAAAGACCCAAGGAAGAAAGTACTCTCCTGTCCCTATGTCCCTTAAAACACTGCATTCAACTCTCATCCCCTCATCCCCAAGCCTCTTGTCTAGTTCTCCTCCAGAAAAGCTCCTCTGGTATCCTACCTCAGTTTCTCCCATGGCAATTTCAGGCCGTGTCTCACGGTCCAGATCTGGAGCAA
Organism: Oreotragus oreotragus; assembly: GCA_006410675.1. Lineage (NCBI taxonomy): Eukaryota > Metazoa > Chordata > Mammalia > Artiodactyla > Bovidae > Oreotragus > Oreotragus oreotragus. Next base: position 25,527 of record SJYX01017571.1, on the reverse strand, counting down.
TGGCTAGCAGGCGACTGGCTCTTTTTAAACCATGAGAATTATATATGCTCACGTGTTAGTAAAAGTCGGGGAGAGGTGATGAGGCCCATCCTCCCACAGCTGCGTAACTGACCAAGGGGTGAGATGGACTTAGGTCGGTGAAAGGTGTGGCTTGTTTGCACACAGGAAGGAGGAAAGTCTTGGTGCCTCGAACGTGAATATGACACGAAGTCAGTCAGGACACAGAATGATCCCAGAGCCCAGCTTAGATGCCTCAGGATCTAGGTGTGGTTGGTGTCGGTGACACAGAACCATGGCATCTGCTCATGATACCGGAACGTCAGGCGCCCACCCTCTGTCTTCCAGTCAGGCTGGTCTCAGCACTCATCCTGGGGGAGCCCCTGGGGAATAACACTAATAAGAGCTGCCGGTTGAGGCTTTTTTTTTTTTTGCCACCCTGTGAGACTTGTGGGATCTTGGCTCCCCAACCAAGCACTGAACCCGGGTCCTTGGCAGTGAAAGTGTGCAGTGCTAACCACTAGACCTCCAGGGAGTTACTGAGGCTTTGTTAAAAGGTCCAACATCCTTGTTCAAATCTCACTCCATACTATCCTTCCTCAGTCCCACTTGGCCACTGTCTGCTGTGGGGTTCCTATTAAAAAGTCACTTTCCCGGGCTTTCTAGGTGGCTCAGTGGTAAAGATCCATCTGCCAGTGCAGGAGACATGGGTTCAATCCCCAGTCCAGGAAGATCCCACATGCCATGGAGCAGCTAAGCCCGTGTGTACCATCTATGAGGCCAATGCTGCAGAGCCTGGGGAGCTGCAACTAGAAAGCCCATGTGCTACAACTACTGAAGCCTGTGGGTCTAGGGCCCGTGCTCCACAAGGGCAGCCACCACAGTGATAAGCCCTAGCACGGCAGCTAGAAGTGGCCCCCACTCACAGCAACTAGAGTAAAGCCCGCAGAGCAATGAAGACCCAGCACAGCCAAAAATAAATAAATAATACATAAAAAATTATTGTTTTAAAAGAGTTACTTTCACCATAGTCACAGTTACTTGGCCTTTTTATCAAAGGTGATGGCTCCCTCAAATCTCAGGGTGACAGATGGAGTGACCATCTTACACACTCCATACCACCACCTCCTGAGCGTGATGCCCCAGAGCCAGATAGAAATACCTGTCTGTGGAGCTCTGGGAGTCCACTTTCTCCCGCCTTGCTGTCCTCCGCAGAGCCAATTCCCCCGATTTGTTACAGATGAGCCACTGAGTCTTGTGAATGAAGCTCATGGGCTCTTCCCCACCCTACCTTGCAATCCTGCTGTCGTCCTGGGTGATTTCAAGGACGATGTAGTTGACTATCAGGCCTGAGGCCCTTAAGCTCCTTGAATTGCTCACATCCAGTGACTTTTCCTTTTGGAGATCACCCTGGTAACCATTCTCTGGTCCTTGTCAGAACAGACTTCACCACCCAAAGTCACAAATACAGGCATCAGACTTGTCTTACATCTCCCTCCCAAGCTTCTTACTACCTCATCTGGTCATCAATTTCTAATTCTTGACTCCTCCACATTCCTAATTTGTCACGTCTCATGAGACAATATGAGAAAGGAAAATAAGGAGAGATTAAGTAACCTGCTGAGGCCACAGACAGGTAAACAGGGAGTTGGGATTTAGATCTGGATGTCTGTCATTTTAGCCCATGGGCTTCTTCACCACAAAATGTCATCTTTCACACTTTTCCTTGCCCTTACAAAAAATCAATAAAGTCTTAATAAATGGAAAGATGAACTGTCAGATAGATTGATAATTATCTGACTTGGGAGGTTAGTGGCTGGGAGGATCCCTTGAAGAAGGGAATGGCAACCCATTTCAGTAATCTTACCTGGAGAATTCCATGGACAGAAGAGCCTGGAAGACTACAGTCCATAGGGTTGCAAAGAGTCAGACATGAGTTAGTGACTAAATGACAACAACAAGGATATCATCTATTTAAACAATTATACTTAAAGAAGAAGAAATATCTGTGGCTAGAATGAAAGAAATTTTAACTACCCCAAAGGTCTGGATTATGGTCCTAATTCTGAGATTTGGAGCTTCAGGTGCCAAGACAGCCACAATCTCAGCCTCCTTCCCAGGAAAGTGGATCAAATGTCACAGCTGGGAATGGAGATGCTTCAGAAATTACAAACCAGTGCACACTGGTTAGGTAGGGGTGATTATTATTTCCCTGCCTCACAGTCTGTTCAGCATAGCTCCGTGCATATAGAGAGCCACTTGCATGAGTGATCTTATCTAATTTCACCTACTTTAAAATATTGGAGCCAGGGGCCCAGTGATTTGCATCTTTTCCCTCTCCTTCACACTGGCTCTGCTCTGACACTTTCCAGCAGAGAAGCCCCTTACTTCTTCTTGTAGCTGCTTTAAATTCTTAGAATCAGTTTAAGCTCAGTTCATGTCCCAGTTTCCTGCATGAAACCTTCCTAACTACTCCATCTTCATCTTTCCAGGGCCTCCACTTACAGTTGGGCAGGGTGTGCACTGTACAAGAACACCTGGGAGATGGGATGAGGCACCAAGGACACCCAGCCCACCGTCTGCTTACAGAGCCATGAACCTCGGCGGCCCACAGCAGCATCACCCCTGACGAAGGGGAGGGGTCCATTCTAACTTGCACAAAGGTGTCGGAGCGGGTGGCAGGTCTATACCCATCACTCTTTTTCCTGAACCACCTTCTAATTTCTTTAAAAAAATTATCTTTTGGCCACTGACCAGGGATCTAACCTGTGCTCCCTGCGTTGACAGCACCAAGTCTTAACACTGGACCACTGGAGAAGTCTTTGCTGTTGTTTAGTAACTAAGTCTCTTTGAGACCCCATGGACTGTAGCCCACTAGGCTCCTCTGTCTGTAGGATTTCCCAGGCAAGAGTACTGGAGTGGGTTGCTATTTCCTTCTCCAGGGAATCTTTCCTACCCAGGGATTGAGCCCATGTCTCTGGCATTGGCAGGTGGATTCTCTACTGCTGAGCCACCAGAGAAGCCTAGAGAAGCCCCTGAGCCATCTCCTAGTTTATTACTGATAAATTTTTTCCAGCTTCTCTGACTTTGGCTCATGCTTAGCTCCGCGAGGAACAAGACTATGTCTTCCCTCTCGGAAGACATATCTTCTGATGCCTAGCCCGCTGATGGGTATCTTAAGGCAGTCTTTCAAGGCTCCAACTAAATCCTGAGGATGTTTTCTCAGTCCATATCCAAACTGATGACTCTGAAACATGAGAGCATCAGCAGTCCCTTCCTTGAAATTCTCACCTCGGTGTCTCATGGGTTTCCTTTTACCCCTCTGACCATGCATTACAGGGGATCAACTGCATCCTAGCACAATGAGGTGGAGCTTCATGGACTTTGAAGGCAAGTGGGCCAGATTCCCATCTCTGCTCCACCACTTTGCAGCTGCGAACCTTAAGAAGGTCCAGTAAGCTCCCTGAGCTCCACTGCCATCCAGATCTTTATCTATGGTCTTGATGTACTTACCGAGTTAAAATTCCTGTGCATCCTTGTATGTCTCATCACCATCTCAACTTCAATTCTAAATTATTCTTACCTGGATTATTTGCCACCTTACCCAGAACAGGGCTTCCCTGGTGGCTCAGACAGTAAAAACAAAAAACAGAAAAAACACCTGCCTGCACTGTAGGAAACCTGGGTTAGATCCCTGGGTGGGGAAGATCCCCTGGAGAAGGAAATGCCAACCCATTCCAGTGTTCTTGCCTGGAGAATTCCATGGACAGAGGACCTGGTGGGCAACAATCCATGGGGTCGCAAAGGGTCAGACACGACTGAGCGACTAACGACTTTACCCCTAACAGGCAATAAACAGCTGTCTCTCATTGGGCAGTAGGTGGCGCTGTCTCCCAAGACACGATGCACCTTATTTTCACCTCTGGGAGGCAGAATGACTCAGGGCCCTGGGACTTTTTATTTTAAAATGAGTTTCAAATGTGGCCTTGTAATTCCTCAGAGCAAGACATACCTGGCTGTGGAAAGTTAGCTCTGATATATGCACATTCAGGAAGAGGGATGGAAGAAAGAGAAGGGGGCATAAAACTATATAAGAGGAGGAGGGGTATAGCCGAGGAGACAGCCTGCTGCTGCTGCTGCTGCTAGTGTGTCTCCTCCCAGCCCAGCATCCACTTCTTTGCCCTCGCGCATCTAATTAGATGGCTCGGCATCATTCAATGTACTCTGCAGTCACTTCTTTCTCAGCGTCTGGAACACCACTTCCCTAGCTTTTCTCAAGCCTTGCTGGTGGCTCAGTCCAAGCCTCCCTTACTGGGTCCCCCTCCATATTATGTCTAAGTGATGGCCTTTCTCAGAACCTTGCCCTGGAAACTCTTTTCTCCCTAGATTCTCCCCTGGGGATATTGCAGCAATTCCCTTAGTTTTAAATATTATCTTTCAAAATTTATTTTATTTACTTTCATTTATTTTTTTGACTGCTCTGCACGACTTGTGGGATTTTAGTTCCCTGACTAGGGAGGGTTAGGATGGAGTCCTAACCACTGCACCGCCAGGGAATTCCCTTAAATATTATCTTTATTTTGATGGCACCCTGTCCTAAGTTCTGGGAATACTACCCCAGACTCTCTTTGGAGATTCAGATTTCTTAGCCAGCTGCATATCTAAGATCCTGCTTTGATGTGTCTCAACTTGGACTCGACTTGTCTTAAATGAAACTTGATGGTTCGTTCAAACCTGTTCTCCTCAGTCCTTATCTTTCCATCATCCATCTAGTTTCTCACACTAGAAACTCATGAAGTCATCTTTTGATTCCCTTCATTCCCTCACCTCACTTCTAATCTATCAGTAGATGGCTGTCAATTCACACTCTAATTATAAACTCTTCAAGTGCAACAAGACATTTCCAGATTTGGGGCTCCCAAATCTGTATTTCCTTCTGCCCAGTCTTTCCACTGGCCGCCTTCTCTTTTCCCTGGTCTCAGTACCAGTGCCACCTCCTCCGTGAGGCCCTCACTGACCACATGGGTCACCCATTACTCTCTATCTCTGATTCCTGTTTGTTTTCTTCCTAGATCATACAAGACTTGTCATTTGATTTCTTGCCTGTCTTTCTTTGGAAAATCCCTGGCAGGAGGGATGGCATCTGACTTGTTCAGCATTGTATTCCTAGCATGCATGGTAGTTACTGATACACTGCAGGAATTTACTTAAGTCTTTCTTAAACAAATATTGTTCTTTATTTACTTCAGGCTCCTTGTCATAATTTAAAGGTAGACTTGAGGACAGAGATTATGAATCATCTTTATAGTTCCAACAATACCTGGCATGACATCATACGCAAAGCACAGACCTGAATAAATCATTGAGTGAGTGAATAGATTTTCCCATATATTCACTAGCCCATCAGCAGGTGGGAGACTGCCCTCTGCCCTCCTGTGATCCCCTACACTTAGAGGGAATGTTAGAACTAGAGAACTTGGCCTCTTTGGTTTTCTGAGTTATTTCTCTCCCTTCCCATAGTCACCCTTGATCTGGACTCCTCACTTTCTCATTCTGTTTCAAAATGTGTTCAAAAAGTCAAGAATCTAAAAGAAAGCTTTGGAAATTCATCCTTCATCATTATTGGATAGAAAGACACCATGGTGAAAATATGTCAATTTTCCATCCAATCAAATGGAAACTAAATTGGGGGTGGGAGACGGGGAAGATTGGTTTGAAAAATGCTAAAGCTAATTGTCAAAATAGGCATATATAAATATCCACAAAAATTCTGAAAAATAAGAATATTCTGACCTACCTGACACTAAAATACATTGGAAAAGGACAATTTTAAAAATGGTTTTACACCCAGGCAGAATAGAAGAGAATAGAGTCAAGAAAATATGCAAATCTGTGTGCACCCATGGCATACTATAAAGCTGGGATTCAAATCAGTGGGGGACTATGGATTATTTAGTAGTAAATGATGACAGGAAAACTGATCATAATTTGGAAGCTATCTTATTCTTTCATCAAAATATATCTTGGCTATTCTAAGCCCTTTAAAATAAATGTTGAAGGATACTCATTGCAACATTTCTTGTGATCTCAAAATAGTAACCTATAGATAACTCAATACCAGCCAATTTATGGTACATTCATAGAACTGAACACCATGCATTGTTGAATTCATAAGATCTAAAGGTACTGATGGCAAAATGAAATATAATGTCCAAGATGTATTTTTAGATGATAAAAATGAGTTACAGAAAGATATGTAGAGAATCCTTGTATATCTTGTATATCTGTGTTTTAGACAGTGTGTTCATACACACAATTTTTTGAAAGAATTATACTCAAAAATCTAACAATGGTTATTTCTAGGGGCTGAGAATGGGGGAAAACAGGAAGAAAGATTTTTATTTATGACTTTATACATTACAGTGTTGTCTGAATGTACCACTTTGATGATAAAAGTTTTCTTAATAGAATAAAAATAGTTCCTATAGGAAGGAAGAAAAAAGGACAAAGGAAGAATGAAAAGAGAGAATCATGTACTAATTTCCAAGTTTCAGTATATTTACAGGATAATTGTTAACATATGTAAATGTGGCGCAGTAGTGAAGAATTCCCCTGCCAAGCAGGAGATATAAGTTTGATCCCTGGGTTGGGAAGATATCCTGGAAAAGGAAATGGCAACCCGATCCAGTGTTCTTGCCTGGGTAATCTTGCCATAGGCTCCAGTCCATGGGGTTGCAAAAAAGTCAGACCATGACTTAGTGAATAAACATCAACAAAACCTGATTACGTTTCTGGCCAATATCCTAGTACTGTCAATCAAGGGAACCACATAGTCTTAATATTAAAAGGGTTTTGCCTTATTTAGTCCAGCTCCTTCATACTACGGATGAAAAGTGTGAGGAGTTCACGCTTCCTGGGAATCTGGTGTCACGTGACAGTGTCTCCTCTCAGACTCCTATTAATACACTGAAACTTTAACATCAGTAGCAAGATAATACATTGAAACTTTAACATCAGTAGCAAGATATACACAGGGAAATGAAGACAAAGGTCTAAAACAGGATAAAGCAGAAGAAATGAAGACAAGTGTCAGTTATTGAACCTCTATGATATGCCTGGGATCAAGGACAGGGAGTAGAAAGGAGTAACTCAGGGAGGTGGTGGCAGGGGGATAGCGACGATGACCTTGTGTTACCTTGTAGTGGCTGATGGCGTTTTCAATGGTCAGTTCACTGTGAGACTTGTGTTCAGGGGTCACCCGGCATTCCACGCACAGAAGACTTCGGCTCTCCTCACAGAACCAGCACACCTTCTTCTGGTGGCGGTCGCAGGTATAGCCGGCCCCCAGGACCTCCTCGGAACAGGGCTTCCGGCAGAGGGGGCAGCTGCGGACTCCAGAGGCCGAGGCCTTCTCCAGGTGCTGGGCCAGGCAGGCCCGGCAGAAGAGGTGGCCGCAGTCGGTGCGCACTGCCTCCTTCAGGCGCTCCTGGCAGATGGGGCAGATGCCCTCTTCCCGGCGGTCCTGCCGCAGGGAGCCCATGGCCTCCAGCCGCACTGCCAGCGTCCTGTCTGCTAGGGCCTCCTTCCCCACAGGAGCTTTGGACGGCCCGCGACCCTTGACAGTCCAGCTAAGGAGGAGGCAGCCCCGGGGAGGCTCAGAGGACGCAACTCAGCCCTCCAATTTCAAGCAACCACCTGCTCTTCAGCAGCGGAGCGTAGCATGGACCACGGAAATCACCATTCTGCAACAAGTTCCAGAAATACGTCATCTTTCACGTTCCCCTCTGGTTTCCTAGTCTTTACTAGACATAAAATCGCTCTTTTTCATACACCTGGAGGAAGTAGGTGATTCAAAGACCATGTTTCCTCTTCAGAACTTTCTGTGAATATTTTTACAGCTCAAAGTTAAGAGGCTGGAGTGTCCCTGTCAGAAGCCAGAGCTTCATAAACTTCAAAGTTGAAAGTCTCTGATTTGCCCTCAGTTGAGAGAAGCTGCAGGAACTGGTCAAGTACCACACTGCAATACCTGAAAATTTGTGGTCACACTCTAAGAGTTTAGCTACTGCTGTCAATTATGACTTGACATTTGCATCAGCACCTCTGTCAGCATCTCTTTCAACCAGCATCTCTTTCAGGGTTATACAAATTCCACAATCAAAGGGACAGAGAAGAAGAAAAGGACAGAGAAAAGTCCAGAAACCTTTTCCCTTCCTTTCAAACCACCTCCAAAGACCCAAGGAAGAAAGTACTCTCCTGTCCCTATGTCCCTTAAAACACTGCATTCAACTCTCATCCCCTCATCCCCAAGCCTCTTGTCTAGTTCTCCTCCAGAAAAGCTCCTCTGGTATCCTACCTCAGTTTCTCCCATGGCAATTTCAGGCCGTGTCTCACGGTCCAGATCTGGAGCAATGGCTAGCAGGCGACTGGCTCTTTTTAAACCATGAGAATTATATATGCTCACGTGTTAGTAAAAGTCGGGGAGAGGTGATGAGGCCCATCCTCCCACAGCTGCGTAACTGACCAAGGGGTGAGATGGACTTAGGTCGGTGAAAGGTGTGGCTTGTTTGCACACAGGAAGGAGGAAAGTCTTGGTGCCTCAAACGTGAATATGACACGAAGTCAGTCAGGACACAGAATGATCCCAGAGCCCAGCTTAGATGCCTCAGGATCTAGGTGTGGTTGGTGTCGGTGACACAGAACCATGGCATCTGCTCATGATACCGGAACGTCAGGCGCCCACCCTCTGTCTTCCAGTCAGGCTGGTCTCAGCACTCATCCTGGGGGAGCCCCTGGGGAATAACACTAATAAGAGCTGCCGGTTGAGGCTTTTTTTTTTTTGCCACCCTGTGAGACTTGTGGGATCTTGGCTCCCCAACCAAGCACTGAACCCGGGTCCTTGGCAGTGAAAGTGTGCAGTGCTAACCACTAGACCTCCAGGGAGTTACTGAGGCTTTGTTAAAAGGTCCAACATCCTTGTTCAAATCTCACTCCATACTATCCTTCCTCAGTCCCACTTGGCCACTGTCTGCTGTGGGGTTCCTATTAAAAAGTCACTTTCCCGGGCTTTCTAGGTGGCTCAGTGGTAAAGATCCATCTGCCAGTGCAGGAGACATGGGTTCAATCCCCAGTCCAGGAAGATCCCACATGCCATGGAGCAGCTAAGCCCGTGTGTACCATCTATGAGGCCAATGCTGCAGAGCCTGGGGAGCTGCAACTAGAAAGCCCATGTGCTACAACTACTGAAGCCTGTGGGTCTAGGGCCCGTGCTCCACAAGGGCAGCCACCACAGTGATAAGCCCTAGCACGGCAGCTAGAAGTGGCCCCCACTCACAGCAACTAGAGTAAAGCCCGCAGAGCAATGAAGACCCAGCACAGCCAAAAATAAATAAATAATACATAAAAAATTATTGTTTTAAAAGAGTTACTTTCACCATAGTCACAGTTACTTGGCCTTTTTATCAAAGGTGATGGCTCCCTCAAATCTCAGGGTGACAGATGGAGTGACCATCTTACACACTCCATACCACCACCTCCTGAGCGTGATGCCCCAGAGCCAGATAGAAATACCTGTCTGTGGAGCTCTGGGAGTCCACTTTCTCCCGCCTTGCTGTCCTCCGCAGAGCCAATTCCCCCGATTTGTTACAGATGAGCCACTGAGTCTTGTGAATGAAGCTCATGGACTCTTCCCCACCCTACCTTGCAATCCTGCTGTCGTCCTGGGTGATTTCAAGGACGATGTAGTTGACTATCAGGCCTGAGGCCCTTAAGCTCCTTGAATTGCTCACATCCAGTGACTTTTCCTTTTGGAGATCACCCTGGTAACCATTCTCTGGTCCTTGTCAGAACAGACTTCACCACCCAAAGTCACAAATACAGGCATCAGACTTGTCTTACATCTCCCTCCCAAGCTTCTTACTACCTCATCTGGTCATCAATTTCTAATTCTTGACTCCTCCACATTCCTAATTTGTCACGTCTCATGAGACAATATGAGAAAGGAAAATAAGGAGAGATTAAGTAACCTGCTGAGGCCACAGACAGGTAAACAGGGAGTTGGGATTTAGATCTGGATGTCTGTCATTTTAGCCCATGGGCTTCTTCACCACAAAATGTCATCTTTCACACTTTTCCTTGCCCTTACAAAAAATCAATAAAGTCTTAATAAATGGAAAGATGAACTGTCAGATAGATTGATAATTATCTGACTTGGGAGGTTAGTGGCTGGGAGGATCCCTTGAAGAAGGGAATGGCAACCCATTTCAGTAATCTTACCTGGAGAATTCCATGGACAGAAGAGCCTGGAAGACTACAGTCCATAGGGTTGCAAAGAGTCAGACATGAGTTAGTGACTAAATGACAACAACAAGGATATCATCTATTTAAACAATTATACTTAAAGAAGAAGAAATATCTGTGGCTAGAATGAAAGAAATTTTAACTACCCCAAAGGTCTGGATTATGGTCCTAATTCTGAGATTTGGAGCTTCAGGTGCCAAGACAGCCACAATCTCAGCCTCCTTCCCAGGAAAGTGGATCAAATGTCACAGCTGGGAATGGAGATGCTTCAGAAATTACAAACCAGTGCACACTGGTTAGGTAGGGGTGATTATTATTTCCCTGCCTCACAGTCTGTTCAGCATAGCTCCGTGCATATAGAGAGCCACTTGCATGAGTGATCTTATCTAATTTCACCTACTTTAAAATATTGGAGCCAGGGGCCCAGTGATTTGCATCTTTTCCCTCTCCTTCACACTGGCTCTGCTCTGACACTTTCCAGCAGAGAAGCCCCTTACTTCTTCTTGTAGCTGCTTTAAATTCTTAGAATCAGTTTAAGCTCAGTTCATGTCCCAGTTTCCTGCATGAAACCTTCCTAACTACTCCATCTTCATCTTTCCAGGGCCTCCACTTACAGTTGGGCAGGGTGTGCACTGTACAAGAACACCTGGGAGATGGGATGAGGCACCAAGGACACCCAGCCCACCGTCTGCTTACAGAGCCATGAACCTCGGCGGCCCACAGCAGCATCACCCCTGACGAAGGGGAGGGGTCCATTCTAACTTGCACAAAGGTGTCGGAGCGGGTGGCAGGTCTATACCCATCACTCTTTTTCCTGAACCACCTTCTAATTTCTTTAAAAAAATTATCTTTTGGCCACTGACCAGGGATCTAACCTGTGCTCCCTGCGTTGACAGCACCAAGTCTTAACACTGGACCACTGGAGAAGTCTTTGCTGTTGTTTAGTAACTAAGTCTCTTTGAGACCCCATGGACTGTAGCCCACTAGGCTCCTCTGTCTGTAGGATTTCCCAGGCAAGAGTACTGGAGTGGGTTGCTATTTCCTTCTCCAGGGAATCTTTCCTACCCAGGGATTGAGCCCATGTCTCTGGCATTGGCAGGTGGATTCTCTACTGCTGAGCCACCAGAGAAGCCTAGAGAAGCCCCTGAGCCATCTCCTAGTTTATTACTGATAAATTTTTTCCAGCTTCTCTGACTTTGGCTCATGCTTAGCTCCGCGAGGAACAAGACTATGTCTTCCCTCTCGGAAGACATATCTTCTGATGCCTAGCCCGCTGATGGGTATCTTAAGGCAGTCTTTCAAGGCTCCAACTAAATCCTGAGGATGTTTTCTCAGTCCATATCCAAACTGATGACTCTGAAACATGAGAGCATCAGCAGTCCCTTCCTTGAAATTCTCACCTCGGTGTCTCATGGGTTTCCTTTTACCCCTCTGACCATGCATTACAGGGGATCAACTGCATCCTAGCACAATGAGGTGGAGCTTCATGGACTTTGAAGGCAAGTGGGCCAGATTCCCATCTCTGCTCCACCACTTTGCAGCTGCGAACCTTAAGAAGGTCCAGTAAGCTCCCTGAGCTCCACTGCCATCCAGATCTTTATCTATGGTCTTGATGTACTTACCGAGTTAAAATTCCTGTGCATCCTTGTATGTCTCATCACCATCTCAACTTCAATTCTAAATTATTCTTACCTGGATTATTTGCCACCTTACCCAGAACAGGGCTTCCCTGGTGGCTCAGACAGTAAAAACAAAAAACAGAAAAAACACCTGCCTGCACTGTAGGAAACCTGGGTTAGATCCCTGGGTGGGGAAGATCCCCTGGAGAAGGAAATGCCAACCCATTCCAGTGTTCTTGCCTGGAGAATTCCATGGACAGAGGACCTGGTGGGCAACAATCCATGGGGTCGCAAAGGGTCAGACACGACTGAGCGACTAACGACTTTACCCCTAACAGGCAATAAACAGCTGTCTCTCATTGGGCAGTAGGTGGCGCTGTCTCCCAAGACACGATGCACCTTATTTTCACCTCTGGGAGGCAGAATGACTCAGGGCCCTGGGACTTTTTATTTTAAAATGAGTTTCAAATGTGGCCTTGTAATTCCTCAGAGCAAGACATACCTGGCTGTGGAAAGTTAGCTCTGATATATGCACATTCAGGAAGAGGGATGGAAGAAGGAGAAGGGGGCATAAAACTATATAAGAGGAGGAGGGGTATAGCCGAGGAGACAGCCTGCTGCTGCTGCTGCTGCTAAGTCGCTTCAGTCGTGTCTGACTCTACGCGACCCCATAGACAGCAGCCCACCAAGCTCCCCCGTCCCTGAGATTCTCCAGGCAAGAGCACTGGAGCGGGTTGCCATTTCCTTCTCCAATGCATGAAAGTGAAAAGTGAAAGGGAAGTTGAGAGACAGCCTGCAGAGCAGCAAAAGGCAGGAACCAAGGAAGAAAGTGCCAGTGAAAGATATCCGACGGCAGAAATAGCCAAGAATTTTAAAATGCAGAAAGTCTAATGCTGAACCTTAATCTATCTACTCCACGATTATGAAAAAGGAAGGGAGGGGAATAGGAGCTCAAGACTGGAGACTCAGGAAAAAAGGAGAATTCAACAGAGGCCTTAGGAGCTGCTAGTGAAAGTAACATGTTCTAGGTGGGACCTCCTGGATTCTACCCAGTGGCATGGAGGAAACAGCCTGCAATGTACTGAGGCTATTAGTCATTCACCAGGTTGATAGAGTCCTTATTTTGAGTCCTATAGAAAGACTTCTCCTGAAAAGCACAGCCAGATGAACTGTATGAATGCTTTGGTTGTTGAGGTGGCAGAAGGGGATGAATCCACCCTGTGTGGAAGGTGTACAAGTGATTGACTGACTGTCGGTACTTGGTTGGACACACCTGTTTTCAACAAAAAGATGAAACTATACGATAAACAAAACAGGGAAATTTATGAACTTCCAGACTCACTGAGGCTTGAAGAAGAAAAAAAAGGAGCCAGCAAGAGCAGAGACTGACATTAGGTGAGATGGAAAGTCAGGGGCAGATGGATGTGAGACCTCAGTAGAGAGACTTCAGAGACGATCTTGCTGCACTAGCAGGGAGCACAGAGGAGGATCCTGAAGCTCCTTACCTGCTCTGGCCCTTTCCAGTGCTCTGGGATAGGCCCTAGCTACGTGTTTAACAGGGCCAGCTCTTCTGTAAAATTTGAACAAGTAATATATTTTTAACCATAGGTAAGATTGCTCTTTCCTGGTATCGGGTGACTTTGGGGTGTGCAATCTAGCCAAGGACGAATTAAGTTGGGCTTCCATTGTTCAGGTTAGTTAAGATTCATCAGTTATTGCTTAATAAGTTCATGAGTTATTGCTGGGTGTCCTCCATGTAGAAATGGTTTCCAGGAACACCTTTATCACCCACTGAGACAGCTCACCTGACATCAGAGACTAAAGTGCAGGGCCAAAGAATATGTCATGACACATGCCCTGTGACATGTGGTACCAGACATCTGTGGACAGGGGAGTCAATAAATCCCTTCTACATCCCTAGATGTGGAAAATTTTAAGGGTAGGCTTTAGTTTCACTGAGGTCTAGTCAAAATGGAAGTGCTTATCTTCAGGAATATATTTAGCGATGTAACATATATGAATATGTATACGTGACAAAGTAAAATTATTTTTAACATATTTCTACATGAAATCTACACGAAGTTATTCTGACATCAAAAAATAATTTGGAAGAAAAACAATTCAGATCAAACCAAAATCAATAAGTGATGGGAAGAGATGAATGTTAAATAGAAGTAAAGAATAGAGTCCTAGGTTTTTTGACACTCAGTTGGCAAAGCATAAATCTATAAACATATTACATTTTAAAAACTTTATTTTTTAGTTGCCATTTCTCATTGATTTGGTATGAAATATTGGCACCTAGAATCGTAGAACTCACAGTACCTTTTTAGAACAGGAATTAGCAATAAAAAGGTCAGTGACCTTTAACAATTTAAAGAACTATTTAAGATTAATCACTGGAGTGTTCTGAAATCTTAGAGATCACAGAAGACACTCTTAACAGAAGTTTCCCCAAAGTTAATGAACTAAAAATTGGCACATTATTGTCAATAATGGTTGTGAAACTGAAATAAATTTTTCTTAACTTTCAATTAAAAAAATTATTAATCGAACTAGAGGAAATGCCAAATTGAAACCACTGGGTATTGTTTCACTGGGGATTCCAAAGAGTTCTGGTAGCACAGCTCTTTATATTTCAGTGCAGAAAGGAATTCAGAGAGAGGCAAAGTGATAGATAAGAAGTGATTATTAGAATAGGAAGCTCGTGAGGTTTACAAGCGGACAGGTGAGAACGGACGAGAAATGCAATGCCCTAAGAAATTCCTGGGCTACAGTTTTATAATCAAAAGAAAAGTGGGGAAGGGGAAAACTTCCTTGTCTTTCTTGAATAGACATCATGCTTCCATCATTAGCTCCTCCTCCAGGTTGAGCAGGGGAGTTTTCTTGTCCCTTCGTGGTCAAGCTGGTCCACAGATTCTTGTTTTTTATGTGTGCAGAGAACATGTCTTAGGGATCTTTAACTTCCTGAGCTCACTGGGCAGGATGTGGGGCTCATGCCACCATTTTAGGGGCATGTCTCCAGTGCTTCTGTTGCATGGTTTTGCTGCTAAACAAGCCTGCTTGGTTTTGTGGCTAAGCAAACCTTCTTTCCTGAGTAATCATTAACTTGCAGGGTTCTCATATTTTTTCTACTTACAGTCCCCTAGTAAGATTAACTATTTAATCACCTTCTTTGTCCCTTTACTCTGTCCCTATCAAAATGACTAATCATCACCAGAGAAAATGTATTACAAAGTTGTTGTCAAATGTAGGAGACAAAAGTATAGAGAAGGGGCGAGGCTTCCTGAGGGGCTCAATCTCTCTTCATCTCGCGTTGGCCTCTGAGGGGGCTTTGTGGCAGCTGTGCAGGCCCCAGCCAACCCCTCCAGAGAGGTGGGTCGTGCAGGAGGCCAAGGTGGCCGGCATGACCAGGTGTGGGCACAGGCAGTGGTGCTGCCCCTCCTGGGTGAGGGCAAGGCACCTGAGCCAGGGGACCCCGGGTCCACACACATGAGTCCACCTTGACAGTGCCTGTTCCTGTCTTCCCTAGAGGCAGAGATCACCCGCCAGTCCCTGGCTCCTCATGAGGAGCCTCACCTGAAAGGCCACTCAGAAGAAACTGTGGGTGAACAGCAGCTTCCCAGTTGTGAGATGGACTGCGGAAGATGTCCGGCTTTTTCTGAATTTCCTTCATTTCCTTTCTTGGCCACGTTTTCCTGGTAGTGGGGACCATTCATTGCTTTGGGCCCCTGTTTGCCCCTGAAGTCTCTACCAGGAAAAGGGGGCTGAGGCCCAGCCTTCTGTTCCATGTCAGGCAACGCTTCCTTTCCTAAGGCACTGCTTCCTGCAGTAGATGCCACTTCATTCTTGAAGCCCACAGTTTTTTTGCCTATACCAGCTCTTGGGTGCTTGGGGCCCACCTATTTCCTTGTTGCTGGAGGAGGGAGATGATTAAATGATTGTGATTGCAAATAAAACTGAGCAATGAAAAAATAAAGTATAAAAATATAGGGGAAATATACGGGTGACCAGTTATTTAAAAGTATTTGAATTTTTTGATGTTTATGATATGTCAGCTTTTTAAACCTTGCAATTTGTTGCCATTGCTTTTTGCTCATTCTAAGTAAATATTCACTTTGATGCCTAATGTTATATCTCTAATTTTGTGTCCTTTTCCTTGACGAGGCCCCAACAATGTATGAGCTTCAGGCTCCACAAACCTAACGCCCCAACCCCTCACTTCCCCCAGTCTCCACCACCCCAATCCCCCCAACCCTCCCTATCCCTGCTATGAGTGGTTTTTTTTCGGGGTGGGGGGGCAGTGATGGTGTGATGTAGGTGGGCGCAGGTTTCCATCAGGAAGCCTTAAAGGAGATCTGAACAGTAAAAGAAGTTGCCGGGAGCACTGGCTGCGAGGCTCCGCGGACAGTGACAGGCGAGATGGCGAGTCCCCGCCCTGGCGAGAGTCCCCGACGGCCAGTCCACCCAGAAGTCCCTGCGGCAAGTTCAGAACCGCCCCCGGGGCGGGGCCGAGGCTCCACGTGCTCAGCTGGGTTCCAGAATTCTAGAAGCGAGGCTTGGACCTCGGGATTTGCAGAAAACCTTCACCAACAGGCAACTGAGCCCTCAAGTGTTTCCAACTATCTCTCAGGGTTGTTTTTTTTTTTGGGGGGGGGC
>SJYX01017569.1:166529-201476 GCA_006410675.1 Oreotragus oreotragus | reverse complement strand
GGGGCTCCAAAATCACTGCAGATGGTGATTGCAGCCATGAAATTAAAAGACGCTTACTCCTTGAAAGAAAAGTTACGACCAACCTAGATAGCATATTCAAAAGCAGAGACATTACTTTGCTGACTAAGGTCCATCTAGTCAAGGCTATGGTTTTTCCTGTGGTCATGTATGGATGTGAGAGTTGGACTGTGCCGAGCGCCAAAGAATTGATGCTTTTGAACTGTGGTGTTGGAGAAGACTCTTGAGAGTCCCTTGGACTGCAAGGAGATCCAACCAGTCCATTCTGAAGGAGATCAGCCCTGGGTGTTCTTTGGAAGGAATGATGCTAAAGCTGAAACTCCAGTACTTTGGCCACCTCATGCAAAGAGTTGACTCATTGGAAAAGACTCTGATGCTGAGAGGGATTAGGGGCAGGAGGAGAAGGGGACTACAGAGGATGAGATGGCTGGATGGCATCACGGACTCGATGTATATGACTCTGAGTGAACTCCAGGAGATGGTGATAAACAGGGAGGCCTGGCGTGCTGCAGTTCATGGGGTCACAAAGAGTCGGACACGACTGAACAACTGAACTGAACTGAACTGAACTGAGGCCTTATTAAGGGGTGTGTGTGTTGTCCTCCATATCCTATGGAAAGCTATGGAAAGGATTTAAGCAGGATAATGATGACCTAATACATATTTTAGAAAAAGAAATATAGAAAATACACAGTTGTAAGAAAAAAGTAAAACCAAAAAAAACTAGAGAGGAGGCTATGAAACTATTACAATGCAACCCATGCCTGCCATCTGCAGTTACACTTTCTGCAATTTTAGTTACCCACCGTCAACAGGTGGCTCAGAGGTTAAAGTGTTTGCCTCCAATGTGGGAGACCCGGGTTCGATCACTGGGTCGGGAAGATCCCCTGGAGAAGGAAATGGCAATCCACTCCAGTATTCTTGCCTGGAGAATCCCATGCACGGAGAAACCTAGTAGGTTACAGTCCACGGGTTTGCAAAGAGTCGGACATGACTGAGTGACTTCACCTTCACCTTCACCGTCAACAGATCTGAAAATATTAAATGGAACCCCACAAATAATTCAAAAGTGTTAAATTGTTCTGAGTTCTCACACCATCCTGCTCCATCCTCCCTGCGGTGTGAATGTCCCTTTGTCCAGCCTATCAAATCAAGCTCTTTAATCACATAGAAACCACCTGGGTTATCAGATAAACTACCAATGCTGGTACTGCACTCAGTGAGTTCAGTTGCTCAGTCATGTCTGACTCTTTGCGACCCCAAGGACGCTTCTTTTGTGATACAACGGTTGTCGGCAATTTGATCTCTAGTTCCTAAGCCTATTCTAAATCTAGTTTGAGCATCTGGAAGTTCCTAATTCATGTACCCTTGAAGCCTAGCTTGGTGAATTTTGAGCATTAATTTGCTGGTATGTGAGACGACTGCAATTGTGTGGTAGTTTGAACATTCTTTGGCATTGCCTTTCTTTGGGATTGAAATGAAAACTGACCTTTTCCAGTTCTGTGGCCACTGATGAGTTTTCCAAATTTGCAGACATATAGAGTGCAGCACCATAACAGCATCATCTTTTAGGATGTGAAATAGATCAGATGGAGTTCCATCACCTCCACTAGCTTTGTTCATGGTGCTGCTTCCTAAGGCCTACTTGACTTCTGACTCTGGTTGGATGTCAAGAGTCAAGTATGAGTTTTCCAAATTTGCAGACATATAGAGTGCAGCACCATAACAGCATCATCTTTTAGGATGTGAAATAGATCAGATGGAGTTCCATCACCTCCACTAGCTTTGTTCATGGTGCTGCTTCCTAAGGCCTACTTGACTTCTGACTCTGGTTGGATGTCAAGAGTCAAGAATGTGTGACTCTAGGCAAGTGATAACAGCATTGTGGTTATCTGGGTCATTCAGATCTTTTTTGTATAGTTCTTCCATGTATTCTTGCCACCTCCACTTAATATCTTTTGTTTCTGTTAAGTCCATACTCTTTCTGTCCATTATTGTGTCCATCTTTGCATGAAATGTTCCCTTGGTATCTCTAATTTCCTTCAGATCACTAGTCTTTCCAATTCTATTGTTTTCTTCTATTTCTTTGCATTGATCACTGAGGAAGGTTTTCTTAGCTCTCCTTGCTATTTTTTGGAACTCTGCATTCAGATGGGNTCTGTCCATTATTGTGTCCATCTTTGCATGAAATGTTCCCTTGGTATCTCTAATTTCCTTCAGATCACTAGTCTTTCCAATTCTATTGTTTTCTTCTATTTCTTTGCATTGATCACTGAGGAAGGTTTTCTTAGCTCTCCTTGCTATTTTTTGGAACTCTGCATTCAGATGGGCATAGCTTTCCTTTTCTCCTTTGCCTTTCACTTCTCTTCTTTTCTCAGCTATTTGTAAAACCTTCTCAGACAACCATTTTTCCTTTTCGCATTTCTTCTTCTTGGGGATGGTTTTGATTGCCATCTTCTGTACAAAGTTACAAACCTCCATCCATAGTTCTTCAGGCATTCTCTCTATCAGATCTAATTCCTTGAATCTATTTATCCTTTCCACTGTATAATTGTAAGGGATTTGATTTAGGCAATACCTGAATGGTCTAGTGGTTTGCCTTACTTTCTTCAATTTAAGACTAAATTTTGCAATAAGGAATTCATGATCTGAGACACAGTCAGCTCCTGGTCTTGGCTGCAAATAATAGAATCAAGCTGATTTTGGTATTGACCATTTGGTGATGTTCATGTGTAGAGACATCTCTTGTGTTGCTGAAAGTATGTGTTTGCTCTGACCACCACGTTCTCTTGGCAAAATTTGTTAGCCTTTTTGCTGCTTCATATTGTACTTCAAGGCCAAACTTGCTTGTTACTCCAGGTGTCTGTTGACTTCTTACTTTGCATTCCAGTCCCATATGATGAAAAGGATATCTGTTTTTGGTATTAGCTATAGAAGGTCTTGCAGATCATTATAGAACCATTCAGCTTCAGCTTTTTTGGCATTACTGATTGGGGAATAGACTTGGATTACTGTGATATTGAATGGTTTGCTTTAGAAATGAAAAGGGATCATTCTGTCATTTTTGAGATTGCACATAATGCTGTATATTATCACCCTGATTATTTAACTTATATTCAGAGTACATCATAAAAAATGCTGGGCTGGTTGAAGCACAAGCTGAAATCAAGATTGTTGGGAGAAATATCAATAACCATACTTATGGCAGAAAGTGAAGAAGAACTAAAGAGCCTCTTGATGAAAGTGAAAGAGGAGAGGGGGAAACTTGGCTTAAAGCTCAACATTCAGAAAACTAAATCATGGCATCTGGTCCCATCACTTCATGACAAATAGGTGGGGAAACAATGAAAATAGTGACAGACTTTATTTTGGAGGGCTCCAAGATCACTGCAGATGGTGACTGCAGCCATGAAATTAAAAGACGCTTGCTCCTTGGAAGAAAAGTTATGACCAACCTAGACAGCATATTAAAAAGTGAAGACATTACTTTGCCAACAAAGGTCCATCTAGTCAAAGTTATGGTTTTTCCAGTAGTCATATATGGATGTGAGTGTTGGACTATAAAAAAAGCTGAGAGCTGAAGAATTGATGCTTTTGAACTGTGGTGTTGGAGGAGACTCTTGCGAGTCCTTTGGACCACAAGGAGATCCAACCAGCCAATTCTCAAGGAAATCATTCCTGAATATTCACTGGAAGGACTGATGCTGAAGCTGAAACTCCAATACTTTGCAATCTGATGCAAAGAACTGACTCATTGGAAAAGCCCTTAATGCTGGGAGAGATAGAAGGCGGGAGGAGGAGATAACAGAGGATGAGATTGTTGGATGGCATCACTGACTCAATGGATATGATTTTGAGTAAACTCTGAGAGTTGAAGATGGACAGGGAGGCCTGGCATGCTGCAGTCAGTGGGGTCACAGAGTTGGACACAACTGAGTGACTGAACTGAACTGAACTTCATTTCGGACTCTTTGGTTGACTAGAGGGCTACTCTGTTTCTTCTAAGGAATTCTTGCCCACAGTAGTAGATATAATGATCTTCTGAATTAAATTCATCCATTCCAGTCCCTTTTAGTTCACTGATTCTTAAACTGTGTTCGCTTTTGCCATCTCCTGTTTGACCATTTCCAATTTACCTTGATTCATGGACCTAACAGTCCAGGTTCTTATTGCAATATTGTTCTTTATAGCATCAGACTTTACCTCCATTACCAGTTACATACACAACTGGGCATTGTTTTTGCTTTGTCTCAGCCTTTTCATACTTTCTGGAGCTATTTTTCCATTTCCCCTCAGTAGCATATTGGGTGCCTACCGACCTGGGGAGTTCATCTTTCAATGTCATATTTTTTTACTTTTCATATTTTTCATGGGGTTCCCAAGGCAAGAATGTTGAAGCGGTGTGCCATTGCCTTCTCCTGTGGACCATATTTTGCCAGAACTCTCTATCATGACCCATCCGTCCTGGGTGGCCCTACGTAACATGGCTCATAGTTTCACTGAGTTAGACAAGGCTGTGATCCAAGTGATCAGTTTGCTTAGTTTTATGCTATTGTGGTTTCTATTCTGTTTGCCCTCTGATGGATAAGGGTAAGAGGCTTGTGGAAGCTTCCTGATGGGAAGGACTGACTGTGGGGGAATCTGGGTCTTGCTCTGATGGGCGGAACCGTGCTCAGTAAATATTTAATCCAATTTTCTGTTGAGAAGTGGGGCTGTGTTCCTTCCCTGTAGTTTGGCCTGAGACCAAACTGTGTAGGGTAATGGAGGTAATGGCAACCTCCTACAAAAGGACTTATGCTAAGACTGTTGTACTCGTTGCCCCTGACCCGACGACAGGCCACTGTCAACCCATGGCACTTCTGGAGACTCCCATACACTCACAGGCAAGTCTTGTGGTGTCACTGCTCCTTTCTCCTGAGTCCTGGTGCACACGATGTTTTGTTTGTGGCCTCCAAGAGTCTGTTTCCCCAGTCCTGTGGAAGTTCTGTAACGAAATCCCACTGGTCTTCAAAGTCAAATTTCCTGGGGGTTCTCAGTGCGTTTGTCAGATTTCCAGGTTGGGAAATCTGTTGCAGGCCCTAGAACTTTTGCAACAATGTGAAAACTTTTTTGTTATGATTGTTCTCCAGTTTGTGGTTGTCTGTTCAGTGGCTCCATGATAGGGCTCACATCCCGTGCTTCCCAGGTCTGATGCAGCCAGAGCCCCTGTCCCCAAGGCAGCTGCCAATAACCCGTGCCTCCACAGGAGACACTGAAATACTCAAAAGCAGGTCTGGCTCAGGCTCTTGTGGGATCCCTGGGTCCTGTTGCACCCAAGGTTTTGTTTGAGCCATCTAAGTGTCTCTGGCAGGTATGGGGTTTGATTTTAAACATGATTTCATCCCTTCTACTGTTTTGTTGGGGCTTCTCCTCTGCCCTTTGATGTCGGATATAATTTTTTGGTGGGATCTAACATTCTCCTATCGATGGTTGTTCAGCAATTAGTTGGAATTTAGGAGTTCTCATAGGAGAAGACGAGGGCATCTACTGTGCTATGTTGTGCATCTTATGATATTGTCTGTCTACTGATTTTTTTCATTTCATTTATTGTCCTTTCAACTTTGTAATTTTCATTTGTTTCTTTTCTATGGTTTTCATCTCTGTTGAGCTCCTTTTTAATGTCATTGTAATCTTATTTTTTCAACTAATTTAAATATTGTTTCCTTTAAGTTCTTGAACAAATTTATAATAGCTGCTTTGAGGTCTATGTGTGATAAATTTAACATCTGAACCCACTTATGATTGTTTCTAGTGACCTTTTTTTAAACTGAGCATGAGTTATATTTTATCTTTTTGCATGTCTCACAAATATTTATTAAAATATGGAGGTATGAAATAATAAAGTGCAGTGATTTTATATTCACTTTTGTTTCCTGAAAAAAAAAAAAACTTGCTGGACTTAATCTGATTTACAGAGCCCCCAAATTATTATTTTTACAATACTATGCAGTATCATATT
This sequence comes from Oreotragus oreotragus, assembly GCA_006410675.1. Taxonomy (NCBI): domain Eukaryota; kingdom Metazoa; phylum Chordata; class Mammalia; order Artiodactyla; family Bovidae; genus Oreotragus; species Oreotragus oreotragus. The sequence goes on along the minus strand of SJYX01017569.1, from coordinate 195,460 downwards.
TAATTATTTGCATTGTGATAAGTTGGAGTTTTTTCTAGCTGTGCAGTTTTTTAAAAAGATATCTTTATCTGTTTCTCAGTTTCTCTGAAATAAAATGGAGATAATGAGACTAACTCTAAGAGACATGTTAAGATTAAAAAAGATATTATAAAAAACTTTTTAAAATGTCTGGTAATTTGTAAGTATAAGTATTAGCTTTTGTTATTTTCAATTTTTTTTTTGTTCAGTACAGAGAAGTATTAATATTTAATGAATTATGCCTCAATTAATAACAGGCTTTTTTTTTTTCCTAAAAATGACTCAGTGACTATTTCTGCAAAAGACATATAATTTATTGAAGACCTTTCTCTACAATCAAAATATATTTCAAGAGTCATGGAGATAAAAATCAGTCTTAAAGTCTTAACAAATATCCTTCTAAAGAATAGCACAATTTTGTAAATATGAAAATAATTAAAGAAAACACTACTAAAAAATTCACTTTTGCAATTGAATAAAATTGTACCCTAAAAATTTTCTCTTAATAAGATTAAATTAGCAGATTAAGAAACCAAACCACTGTCTGTATTATCCTATATTTAAATTCATTATAATGTTTAGTTTCTGTTTAATAAGTATTGAAAAAGTTTTTATCTGTTTTACATCTTTAAAAATAAGCCTAATACCTCTGATAATATATTGCAACCAACTAAATATTCAAAGTTATGATTTTCTGAAAGGAGAATTAGATAGCAATCACTGACAATGCACAGTTTATGGGATATATATATATATATATATTTGCTTGCTCCCAAAGAACTTCCAAAAAACCTCTGTCCCAATCAGCTAATGCCTTCTACAGTTGAAAGCAACAAAATCAAATTCAACTGTATTCAATAAAAATTTATTCATGAAATATAATGTGCAAAGCATTCTACTGTTGTTTGAAGAGATAAGCACACAGACTGACATAGATAGACAGATAGATCAGATTTTTAAACATCTCAAATCAATGGACATATTCAGATAGAAATCAGTATATGTAAAAGAATGGAATTAGAGCATTTTCTCACACCATAAACAAAAATAAACTCAAAATAGATGAAATAACTAAATGTAAAACTGGGAACCAAAGAACTTCTGGAAGAAAACATAGACAGGAAGCTCTTTGATATAAATTATTATAACTTAAAAAAAATCTGTTTCCTAAAGAAAGAGAAACAAAGGTAAAGATAAACAAATGGGTCATCAGTTCAGTTCAGTCACTCAGTGGTGTCCGACTCTTTGCAACGCCATGAATTGCAGCACACCAGGCCTCCCTATCCATCACCAACTCCCGGAGTTCACTCAAACTCCTGTCCATTAAGTCAGTGATGCCATCCAGCCATCTCATGCTCTGTCATCCCCTTCTCCAAGTGCCCCCAACCCTCCCAGCATCAGGGTCTTTTTCAATGAGTCAACTCTTAGCATGAGGTGGCCAAACGACTGGAGTTTCAGCTTTAGCACCAGTCCTTCCAATGAACACCCAGGAATGATCTCCTTTAGGATGGACTGTTTGGATCTCCTTGCAGTCCAAGGGACTCTCAAGAGTCTTCTCCAACACCATAGTTCAAAAGCATCAATTCTTCAGCATTCAGCTTTCTTCACAGTCCAACTCTCACATCTATACATGACCACTGGCAAAACCATAGCCTTGACCAGATGGATCAAGACCATCCCCATGGAACAGAAATGCAAAAGTAAAATGGCTGTCTGAGGAGGCCTTACAAATAGCTGTGAAAAGAAGAGAAGCGAAAAGCAAAGGAGAAAAGGAAAGATATAAGCATCTGAATGCAGAGTTCCAAAGAATAGCAAGGAGAGATAAAAAAGCCTTCCTCAGAGATCAATGCAAAGAAATGGAGGAAATGGATCATAATCAACCTTAAAAGCTTTTGCACAGAAAAGGAATCCATTGACAAAATGAAAAACAACCTTGAATAGGAGAAAATATTTGCAAATTATATGACTGATAAGGGGTTAATTTCCAAAATAAACAGCACATACAACTCAATATCACAAAAACAAGCAACCCAGGTAAAAAACTGGCACAAGACTTGAGTGGACATTTTTTTACAACTACATACTGATGGCCAGCAGGCACAGAGAAAGATTTTCATTATCACTAATAATCAAAGAAACACAAATCAAAACTACAAGGAGATACCACCTCCTACTTGTCAGAATGACCATAATCAAAAAGGATGACAAATAACAGATGTAGGCAAGGTTGTGGAGAAAAGAAAATTCTGGAACTCTTTTGATCGGGATGCATAATAATTGGTGCACCCATTATGGCAAACAGTATGGAGGGTCTTCACATAATTAAAAATAGAACTTTCATATCACCCAGAAATGTCACTCATGGGTGTGTGTCCAAAGAAAACAAAAACGCTAATTTGAAAAGAGATACATATGCCCCAATGTTCATAGCAGCGTTTTCCATAATTTGCCAAGATATGGAAGCAACCTAAATGTCCATCAACAGATGAATGGATAAAGACGATCATGCGCATACATACTCACACACACAGAGTGGAATGCCAGCCATAAAAAGGAATGAAATTTGGTCATTTGCAAAACCATGGATGCACCTGGATGATATTTTGCTCGTGAAATAAGTCAGAGAAAGACAGATACTCTGTTATCACTTATATGTGGAATCTGAAAAATAAAACAAATTAATATAACAAAATAGAAACAGACTCACAGATACCCATTACCAGTGGAGCGAGTGAAGGGAGATGGACAAGAGAGAACTAGGGAATTAAGAGGTACATACTACTATATGTAAAATGCCACAAAGTTATATTTTGAAGCACAAAGAATATAAAATTTTATAACTTTAAGTGGAGTATAATCTATTAAAATGTCAAATCATCATTGTACACCTGAAACTAATATTACAAATCAACTGTATTTCAGTAAAAGAAAATAGTAAATTCACTTGCATGTTAATAGAAGTTAAATAGATANACAAAGAATATAAAATTTTATAACTTTAAGTGGAGTATAATCTATTAAAATGTCAAATCATCATTGTACACCTGAAACTAATATTACAAATCAACTGTATTTCAGTAAAAGAAAATAGTAAATTCACTTGCATGTTAATAGAAGTTAAATAGATAAATACTTTGTTGAATATATGTTATTCAATATCTTTCATACAATACTATCCAATCTAAAATATTTCAGCATTTCATTATTTTACAGATGAATTGGGTAGGTCAATTGCTGATTTATCTGGAATATTTTTCAAGATACTTGCAAATCCTCAAATCTACAAAAACCCACACTATTATATTTTGGGGATGCGTTTACTCACTAGAGTCATAGTCATCCCAGAGGTTTGGAATAATTAGGAATGATAATAAGTAGGTGAATACAATTAGAAAATATATTTTCTAGGTAGGTAGGTTTGTCTAAGTCACAACCACTTTTAAATATGCTCAATCTCTAGTCGGACAAACCTTATTTTAGTTCCTTAATGATATGCATACCTCAAATTATCTATGAGTTATTAATGAAGTCAGTACTATAACTGATACACTTCACTTAGAGAGACAATTCCTGAGGTCAATGTGTGCCTAGGAAAGAGAGATCATCCAACCTGCTGAAACATGTGCAAAAGGACACTGTTCTTTCTGCATCAGTTTATCATCTCTTTCAGTATATTTTCTATGCTGCTTCAAGTTTGGCATTTTTAGTGACTTCAAAGAGAGTTTGGCAATGCATTAGCTTTGTAGAAGATGACAACAGTCCAAGACACAGCAGCTGCCAGCATTATTAACCGTTGGTGATCCATATTTTAAAATGACTGCCCATAAAGATAAAGCATTTGTAAAAAGGAGTCAAGCACCTGAATGAGGAAAGTATGTTAGGAAATTGATGAGTCATAGAAGATAAATATTGCACATAGTGAGGAACAAGAAAGAAACCCCACTGTTCAATTCCTAGTTCTACCTCCATGTGAGTTAGAAAATAATTGTATTCCTTCTGAGGTGTTAATATAACCATGGATGTAGGTATGAAGTAGCTCTAGATACAGTAAGACATACTTTATTCTTATACTGTGGTTATCAGTTTATCTTCTATGTATGACCTTCTGTCTGTATGCAGGAACCAATGTTGTACAGTGATACTGCTAGTTTCTGGGTAAAAGTACATGTGCTGGAAGTTTTAATTTTATGCAGGTACAGAAGAAAGGTGACAAATGAAAACAGTAATTAAGTAAGGCCTCTGCAATATTTTGTAGTATGTATAGTATTTTGGGGGTAGGTGAAAAGGATTTTTTTAACCAAAATGTCTTAAAAACGCCTTGTCTTTAGGTCCTTGGTGGTAATACTTTAATTCTCTTATCAGAAGCACAGTGAAGACAGTCTTGTCTCCTAGAGGTCAGTCTTTGAAAATCAACAAGAAGAGCTGAGAGTCTTCTCAATCATTACGAAGTTATCTACTAAAACAAGACTTAGAATTGAGCTAACATATCACTGACATAAGGCAGCTGTCTTTTATCCCACCCTACCAGCAGAACCCATGGCACTGCTCTAGGAGGCTCTTTGTTGACATTAACCTTTCTTTGTGTTTGTTTTTATCTCATCTGTGTATGGCAGGCACGTTAGGATAAAGTGACTATGTCAGAGCCTTTCTGAACAAAAGTAGCACTCAGAAGCAGTTGGTCAGGCAGTTACTTTATCAAGTAAATATGATCATCTTTTTTAGATGTGAAATATAAGAAAGTAGAATCTTGTTATCATAGTTGGTACTAGATTCTTACTGCTGCTGCTGCTGCTGCTAAGTCACTTCAGTCGTGTCCAACTCTGTGTGACCCCATAGACGGCAGCCCACCAGGCTACTCCGTCCATTGGATTTTCCAGGCAAGAGTACTGGGGTGGGGTGCCATTGCCTTCCCCGAGAACTAAAAGAAATAATAGCTTTATATAGAATAGCAAAACAGTTCCTTGGAAACATGAGGAGAAATCAGCTTTTGGTACTAAGTTATACGTTAAAATATAGACGTTGCTTTTAATAGAGTGCCAAAATGCAAATTTCAGACATTTATTCTTATTTAATTTCCTATTTGAGTCATTTATGTTTTCTGAGGCATAAATTGATTGAATGAGAACAGCTGCATATTACTGCAATTACAGAAAAATGAAACACAAACAAAAATATTGAGAGAAACCAATTAAATTTTTGCTTCTCTCAAGTAAAATGGGAAACATTTTTAACTAAAATAAGGTGTTGCAAATACACATTTTAAAGTTCTTGATAGATATTTAACATTTAGTCAATATATTTAAAAACACTTATTCACGATACAAGTCCATTTAAAAAGTAAATCCTACAACTATCTAGTAAGATATATTTCCCTGTCAGCATATTTAAAAAGCAATCAGTATCTCACCTGACACTGCTCATTTCGTCCCAATTAAAATGAAATATAAATCCACAAAAGCAATTTCATAAATTGCTTGAGCAAAATAAATTCTGACAAACAGAACTTGTTCTGACAAACCAGTTTTATCTACAGCCTTGCTACTGTGCAAATCTTTTTTTGTTGAATAACATAAAAGTGCATATAACACTCCTTAATAGAAGGAAAAACTTCTAAAATTAACTGTAAAGTACTTGTTTTATAAAAGTAGAACAGTAAGTCTACTAAATTTGATTATAGTAGTGATTTTAACTTGAGAAACTGACATTAAAAGCAGGAAAGTAAGGAAGAAGAAAATTAAATGGAACATTCTTTTCTATTCTTAAATTAGTTTATATATTGAATATTTCTGATGTTTATGAGTCCAAAATATATATATTTTATAATGCCCTCACTCTTTAACTCTAAAACTTAGTTGGCAGTGGGAAATGGGTCATTCTTACAGTTTTTGTCATTCAACAAGGTAAAATGAAAATAAAAAGTGTTCTTTTTGAATGGGTATATATATGCTTGTGTGTATATGTATTAATATTTTTAACATTATAATATTTAATACTGGAAATACCAGAGATTATATTTTATGGTTTAGCACACTGACAACTAAACATATCTAATCATGAATATGCTTACTTTTCATCACATCTTGACTTTAGATAAACATTAAAAACTTGTAAATNAGGTAAAATGAAAATAAAAAGTGTTCTTTTTGAATGGGTATATATATGCTTGTGTGTATATGTATTAATATTTTTAACATTATAATATTTAATACTGGAAATACCAGAGATTATATTTTATGGTTTAGCACACTGACAACTAAACATATCTAATCATGAATATGCTTACTTTTCATCACATCTTGACTTTAGATAAACATTAAAAACTTGTAAATTTTATTAAATACTGGCTATAAAAAATTTAAAGAAGTGTATACAAAGGGACTTTCCCTGGTGGCTCAGACGGTAAAGCATCTGTCAAGAATGTGGGCGACCTGGGTTCGATCCCTGGGTTGGGAAGATTCCCTGGAGAAGGAAATGGCAACCCATTCCAGTACTGTTGCCTAGAAAATCCCATGCATGAAGGAGCCTGGTGCCCACGGGGTCCCAAAGAGTCGGACCTGATTGAGAGACTTCACTTTCATACAAAAGAGAGGGAAACACAACAGGAGAGAGAGAATGAAGAAAAATGAAGAGCCATCATTTTCTGAACCTATATTACCTATATAGTACATTAACATATGCTAATTTATTAAGTCTATAAGATAGTCCTATGACAAATTCTGTTTCTGCAGAAGACTTCATAAAATTAGAAATTTTTGCATGTGGTGAATAATGAGCATTCTCTAGAGTGTCTCAAATATAGACTAAGTCCTAAAATGTTCTACTGGTGATTTTATGGTTTTGAGAAACCTTAATTTCTTTGAGTTTCATCCTCATCAGATATACAATGGGATAAATAACATCTGCTTTAAAACTTTGTGTTAATGATGCACTTTATAAGTTCATATCAGCTAAACAATTGTATAAGGTGAGTTTCCAAATAACACGCATTCTTACTTCCTACTCATTCATTCTTCAAAATGAACCTCAATAGAGTTGTTGTTCAGTTGCTAAGTCATCTCCAAGTCTTTGTCACCCCCATGGACTGTGGCATGCCAGGCCTCCCTGTCCATCACTAACTCCTGGAGTTTACTCAAACTCATGTCCATCAAGTCGGTAATGCCATTCAACCATCTCATCCTCTGTCACCCTTCTTCCTCCTGCCTTCAATCTTTCCCAGTATCACGGGCTTTTCCAGTGTAGTTGTCACCCCCATGGACTGTGGCATGCCAGGCCTCCCTGTCCATCACCAACTCCTGGAGTTTACTCAAACTCATGTCCATCAAGTCAGTAATGCCATTCAACCATCTCATCCTCTGTCACCCTTTTTCCTCCTGCCTTCAATCTTTCCCAGTATCACGGGCTTTTCCAGTGAGTCAGTTCTTATCAGGTGGCCAAAGTATTGGAGCTTCACTTTCAGCATCAGTCCTTCCAATGAATATTCAGGATTGACTTCCTTTAGGATAGACTGGTTGGATCTCCTTGCAGTCCAAGGGACTCTCAAGCGTCTTCTCCAACACCACAGTTCAAAACCATCAATTCTTTGGTGCTCAGCTTTCTTTATAGTTCAACTCTCACATCCATACATGACTAGTGGAAAAACCGTAGCTTTTACTAGACAGGCCAAAGTAATATATTTTAGGCAAGGTAAACAAACAAGAAAAATATAAAGCATTCAAACTGAAAGAGAATAAATTAAATATTTTTATTTCCAATGGCATTGTTTCATATATAGAAAATCACCTCAAAAAAATCTACAAAAATACTTAGAATAATTGAATTCAGCAAAGTTGCAGTGTTTAAGATCAACACATAAAATTAAGTTTTATTTCTTTATACCTTCAAAGAACAATCTGAAAAGGTAATTAAAAAAAAAACAATTATATTTACAATAGCATTAAAAAAAAAAAAACCTAGGAATAAATTCAACCAAGAAGGTAAAGTTGTGTACACTGAAAACTACATAAGCATATTATAGCTCTTGTATGGATGCTAAACTCTCTGACAAAACATTTAAGAAGTGGAGAGAATATGATTTGTCTCTTTCATATTCAGAGGCACAGTGAAGAAAATGTCTCAGTCTAGGCATATAAAACTTTGAGCTCATAGATTGTTTTATAAGAATTATTTTACTTCAAGAGCAAAAAAGTAGATGAAACACAAATGGTAATTGAGATTATTTGTGATCATCAAAAAGTTGCTTTAAAAACAATATGACATTAAATTTATTGAATAATTTACTTTTTGTATTTATAGTGGACACAATGCCAGTAATTGTCTGATAGGTACCCACAAAACAGTGAAAAAGGAAAGTATTCACCCTTGACTTTAGTAGAAATTTATTTAAATTAACTTATTGTTTCATTGGAGAAGGAAATTACAACCCACTCCAGTATTCTTGCCTGGGAAATCCCATTCACAGAGGAGCCTGGCAGGCTACAGCCCATGGTGTTGCAAAGATTCGCACACGACAGACAATGTTTCATTGACATCTAGTTTCACTAATGGAAAAGAGTACCAAATTCAAGAAGGTGCTGGGATTTAAAGAAAAAAGATTATTTTATGACCAAAGTCATTTGCAGTTGTCTCTGTGAAGAATGAGAGTGATTAAACTCCATAATATCTAGTGATTTCTAAATCTCATAGAAGCTAGAAAAAAATGTTTTCTACTGTGTTTTGCAGAATTTCTCAAATGAATTTTTCACTGTAATAGATATTCAATTCTTTTAATGTGGAAGGTGAACACAGGCTCTAATCTCATATATTTCCATATGTGGTAGACTCCCTTAGAATTTCACCACCACTGAAACAATGAAAGCCTCTGGAAATTGCTAACCATATTTACTTCTGAGTGTAATTTATAAAAGTTCTTCCATTAACAAAACTTGATATTGTATTATTGTAAGAGAAAAAGCTGAAGCAAGGCAAACAAAGTTATGTGAATCTTTATAATAGTATTTCTTAATATCAGTATGAGTAAATTTATAGCTGTGCTAGATGGAAATACAATGATGCTAGAGTGCTTAGCAGAACCATCTCAGTGGCATCTCAAATGAGAGAAAATCACTGGTGTACAAATTATTGATTCCAAATAAGGGGAAAAATGTCTTTAATTTGATATGTGAGGGTTTTAACTGATTAAGGATAGATTACACATGGTCAAATACAAGATTCTGTAATAAAAATAAAACTAAATTAGAGTTCAGGCAAAGTCACAAAGCCATAAACAGTGAGCAGCAGTACAGGTATTCCCCACTTTTTGAAAGTTCACTTTGTGCCACTTCACTTTTACAGAAGACCCCCATTAGATGTCACAGGATATGATGAATAAATGAGGTGACAAAACTTTAATTTTGATAAGCAGGAATTGATTGTTTTAAATGTTCTATTTTATATACTATTCAAGCAATCTAGTCATTAGAAAGAGGTTTTTATGTACTTGCTGCAGAGTCACTGTGACAGGGCTGACGAGTTAGGGTTTTGTCCCAAAGCTAAGGGTATTATGTGAAAAAAAAACAAAAAACAAAAAACATGTTTTAAATAGAAATAAATGATGAGACAGAGCATATGAGATGTGATTTTGAGAATAAAGATCAGGTTGAGCCACAGTGAATAATAATTTCAGGAGATCCAAAGGAAAACACAAGTTTAAAATCTTCTCTAAGATTAGGATCAAAATGTAATTTGCCTGTGTTATGGGATTACATAACTGGATTTAATCATCCTTTGACTGATTTATGGGATAACTACCAATATTCACTATATTTGCCAGCATAGAGTGCTCATTGACTTTTTGTTGAGCACAGTTGTTTTATTAGAAATAAAGATTTATCTTTTACCTTTTCTCATTGTCGCCTGACTCATTGAAACCTAGGATCTTGTGCTTAACACATCAGAATTTGGCACACACTTGTGAGAAACTTTCTTAATCGAATAAAGTGATACCTATGTTGTTATAGAAATAAAATAAAATGGTAAAGTAAAATAAAATGGCAAAATGGTAAAGTATAATTTACACAAAGATATGTGTAAATTAAAAAGTGCCCTGATATGACATAAGTTGTGTCTATCATGATCCATGATTAATGTCTCTATAAGTAATATAATGGGCTTTTGTGACACTATGGGGTAGGGAATGTGATGTGGAGGGAATATTAGCAGATCATGAATGTACAAACAGCTTTTGTGGAAATTGAATATTAGCTTTTCTTGTTAAAAAGATATGAGCAGGGGGACAACAGGAAGGCAACTGGAAGAGATATCCATAGTATGATATGGAAGAGAAAGTAATAATGGCTCAGTTAATGCTTGGGAAAAGGGTATTAAGTATAACTCGATTATTTATTGGCTCCCTTTTTATCTTCAGCAAAGGAGGGCCTTACAGGAGGAAAATATCAAACAGTGAGCAGTATCCAAGCCTACCTTAAGAAACAAGGAGGCACAGGGTGGGTCTTACCCAGTGTTCTGGGCAATTGCCCCCAAATCTGGAGCCTGCTTTCCTAGAAGTTCCAGTCAGCTGCATGAATTATTATAATTTCCAGTGATACAAGTTTCCATGTTTAAAAAATGAAGTATAATTACAAATAATATAATGCACAGATCTTAAATACATAGCTCAGAGTTTGGGAAAATGCACATACCAATGTGACTCACACCCTCATCAACAATTATTTCTATCAACAAAGAAAGATCCTTGATGATACTCACCAGGTGATGATGCTCCTCTCCTTTTCACCAAAAGGAAACCATTTTTCTCCTTCTTCTCAAAGTAGATTTGCATGCATATGCATTTGTGTGTATGTGTCTGTGTTCTTTCTTTATACATATTGTCTTTCAGATTCATTCATGATGTTTTATGTATCCACCATTCATTCATTTTCATTGGTTTTCATTTCTTAAAAAACTATCCATGCCCATTAATAGATAATTGTGTTTTTGCCATATTGACTATTACAGATAGAGGCAATTGTTTTTTATACATGTTAGGAACATATATTTTCATTTTTATTGGGTAAATACCTAGGAGTTAATGGCTATGTTCTAGGTTATATGTATTTTTAACTTATAAAAAATCTTCTAAACCTTTTCCCAAGTGGGAAAATATGCATACATTTTGCATTCTCACCAGCAGTGCTTGAGACTTCTGGATGCTCCACATTCTCACCGACATTTGGTGTTGTCAGTTGTTTTCTAAAATAATTTTAACCATTCTACAATGTATATAATGATAATTTATTGTGTTTTCAACTTATATTTCCCTGATGATAAATGCTATTGAGCATTGTTTCATGTGCCTAATTGCTATTCATATATCTGCTTCTAGGAAATATCTATTCACACCTCCTTTGCTACATTTTACAAGTCTGATGGAGGTATAACAAATATTTTCCTAAGGTGTGGCTTTAAAAAAAAAAACAGTATCTGTAATGATGAGAAGTTTTTAATTTGATATAGTCTGATTTGAATTTTTTGCTATTTTGTATTAATGTTACTGCTTTTTGCACTATGTCTCACAGTTGACCATACAAATGCTGATCCATCTGTATTGTCTATTCATTTCTATTAGTTCCATTAATCTATTTTGTATTCTTACATCAATACCATACTATCCAATTAGGATTACAGTAATTCTTGAAATTGGCAATGTAAGACCTCAGATTTGTGTTAGGCCCATTGCATTTCCAAATAGACTTTAAAAGTTTCTGATATCTTAAAACCCTGTTAAAGTTTTGATTGGGTTTTTGTTGAATCTATCAGTTATTTTGTGAAGAATCAGTATTTTTAAAATACTGAGGTTCTGATTCAGAGAATATGTTATAACTTTCCATTTGCTTTGATCTCTTTAAATATCTCTCAGCAATAATTTGTCATTTTAATGTATAGGACTTAAGTATGTTTCATTAAATATACCCATAATTATGTCACATTACATGATGCTATTGTTAATGAGTTACTTTAACTTCATTACCCAGTTGTTTGGTTTATATATAAATAAAAGTGATTTTTATATTGGCTTTTCTAAATCTACTTACTACCTCCTATTATATCTGGTAGTTTGGAGTGGGGGGAGCATTCCTGAGGAATTATCTGTGTACATAATTGTGTCATAAGAAAATGATTTTTTTTTCCCTTTTTCTTTTCAAACATTATGTATTTTACTTCTTTCCCTAACTCTTAGATAGTGGATATGGCATCTAAGTAAAATATTTAATGTAAGACGTAGAGCACAAATCCTTGCTTTTTTTCAGAACATAAAAAGAAGCATGCAGTAGTTTACATTTACAATGGGGTTGTAGTCATTTTCTATCACTGCCAGAACAAATGATCACCAGCTTTAGTTATTTATAGCTATACAAATTTATCATCTTGCAGTTTTGGGATTGGGAAGTGCAGCACAGATCTCACTGGGTTAAAATCAAAGTGTCAACACACTATTTTTTGCTTGGAGACTACCTACATTTCTTGATTGTTGGCCTCTTTCCTTCATTTTCAAAATCAGCAGTGGCAGCTCAGGTCCTTTGAAAGTGAAAAGTGAAAGTGCCAGTCGCTCAGAAGTGTTCAACTCTTTGTGATCCCATGGACTGTAGGCTGCCAGGTTCCTCTATGGCATTCTCCAGGCAAGAATACTGGAATGGGTAGCCATTCCATTCACCAGAGGGTCTTCCTGACTCAGGGATCAAATCCAGGTCTCTTGCATTGCAGGCAGATTCTTTACCATCTGAGCCACCAGGGATGGCCCGCACACTATATTTTTTGCTTGGAGGCAACCCACATTCCTTCACTGTTGGCCTCTTTCCTTAATCTTCAAAGTTAGTAAGGGCAGCTCTGGTCCTTTACACGCACCTTCATTTCTGTGGTTCTCTTTCTGACTACAGTTAGGAAAAGCATTCTGCTTTTAAGAATTGATGTTACTAGATTGGTCTCACTCAATTTATCAGAGATAAGCTTTGATTCTCAAAGTCATAATTGGTCTTAGTTACATTTGCAAAGGCCTCTTTTACCATATTAGGTGACATTCACAAGGTCCGAGGATTAGGATGAGAATCTCAATGAGCATTATCATGCCTATCTAAAGCATTCTGCTTTTAAGAATTGATGTTACTAGATTGGTCTCACTCAATTTATCAGAGATAAGCTTTGATTCTCAAAGTCATAATTGGTCTTAGTTACATTTGCAAAGGCCTCTTTTACCATATTAGGTGACATTCACAAGGTCCGAGGATTAGGATGAGAATCTCAATGAGCATTATCATGCCTATCACAATGATAGTTATAGATTTTTTAATAAATATCATTTTCTAGATTGCACAAGTTTCCTTCTCATCCTACTTACTAAGAGATTTTGATTTTTATTATGAATGATTGTTAACATTTGTTAATGTCATTTCTATATCTGCTGAGAAAGTCATATGACATGATTTTTCTCCTTCATTCTACTAATGTTATGAAATACATTGATTGCTTCACTTTCAAAATAGACTCAATTTGCTTTCCTGTAATAAATAGTTCTTGTTCATTATGTATTCATTTTTTATTAATGGATTAATGCTAATATTGTGATAAATAGTTTTCATATGCTCATGAGAGATTTTAGTCTGTGATTTTCTTGTCTGGAAACGCTCTTGTCTGTACCATGACTAACACAACTGTGCTAGCTTAAAAAAATAAATTGAGGAAAGTTTTATTTTCTTATACATATTAAAGAGTTTTATAAATTTAGTTTATCTTTTTTGCAATTTAATACAGTTCACTAATAAGGCCATTAGACCCAAAGTTTTCTTTGTGAGGAGCTTTCTAAATGAAAAATGTTTTTTTAATAGACATAGTATTATTTAGATTTATTTCTTCCTTTATCCATTCTATAAGTTTCTGTTTCAAAGAATTTGTACATTTTATCTAGAAATGTATTACTTAATTTTCAAATATTCAGCGATTTACCTGAAGACATTATGTTATTGATTTTAATTTTAGTTCAACTACTATCAAAGAACATATTTTGCATAATGAAATCCCATTAAGTTTATTGAGGCTTATTTTACAATCAACCATATATTTTAACTTGATTAATGGTTAATGTGCTCATGGGGAAAAAATGTGTACACTGGTAAGTACTGGTGGAGTGACTACAAATTTCAGTTAATTGAGATAGTTGATAATATTTTTCAAATCTTCATCTTTACTGACATTTTTATCTAAATGCTTTATTAACTATTATAAGAAAAATGTTAATATGGTAACTGAAAATTTGGATGTATCTCTTTCTCCCTTTCATTTTGCTAGGTTTTGTTTCATATATTGTAGCTTATACTCTGTGTGTATATTTCTAAACTTGAATTGGCTTTTTAATCATCTTTTTATTATTAGGGAATATCCCTTTTATTACTGACATCAAACTCTTGGTTTGAAGTGTGTTTGCTATAGTCACACAGCTGCCTAATTCTGAGTGTTGCCATAGTTTGAATTTTTTAGCCTTTTAATATTAATCTGATTGGTACTTTAAAATGCATTTCTTATATTTGTTTTTGTTTCCTATATTTTAGTTGTCATATTCAAGAAGTCATTGCTTAGATCAATGGCATTGGTCTTTTCTCCTATTTTTCTTCTAGAAGTTTTACAGTTTCAGGTCTTACATTTACATTTCTGGCCATTTTCAGTTAATTGTTGTGTGTGGTGAAAACAATGGTCCAGTTGCATTCCTCTGCATAATAAGTAGGATTACATCAACCTAAAAAGCTGCACAGCAAAGGAAGGAAAGTCATAAGAATTAAAAGATGGTCTATTGAATGGGAGAAAATATTTGCAAACCAAACATCTAATAAGAGGCTAATGTTTAAACTATACAGTGAACTCTTATAACTCAGTAGCACAATAAAAGAATTTCCAGTGAAAAGTGAGCAAAGGGCTTGAAAAGACATTTCTTCAAAGAAAACATATAAGTGGCAAACAGGTATATGAAAAAATGTTTGACATTACAATTAACAGGGTAATGCAGATCAAAAGTAAAAAGAGGTATCTTCTCACAACTTATGAGTATTATTATTAAGGAAAAAACCCTCAAAAATAACAATGTTGATGACGATGTGGAGAAATCAGAACTTTTACATTGTTGTTGGGAATGGAAAATGGTACAGCCACTGTGGAAAACAGCATGATCAAAAACCTGAAATAGAACTATACCTGATTCAGCAGTCTCAATTCTGGGTATATAGCCAAAGGACTCAAAGTGATATGTGCATTTCCATATTCACTGAAGCATTATTCACAATAGCCAGGATTTGAAGACAGCCTAAATGTCCCTTGACAGATGAATGGATAAGGAAAATGTGATACATACATACAGTGGATTATTGTTTGGCCTTACAGAAGAAAGAAATCTTGCCACATGTGAAATCCTGTGTAAACCCTGAGGATATAAAGCAAACTAAGCTGATCACAGAAGGACAAATACTGCATGATTTCATTTATGTCATATATCTAAATTAGTCAAACTCATAGAAGCAGATTGTAGAATGGTGATTTCCAGGGGCTGGGGATGGAGGAAATGGGGAGTTGCTATTCAATCAGTATAAAATCTCCTTAAACAAGATAAAGAGATTCTAGAAATCATCTTTATAGTATCATACCTATAGTTAACAGAACTGTATTGTACACTTAAACATGTGTTAAGGTAGCTCTTATTTTAAATGTTCCTATGACTGAAAAAAGTCTCTTTTTAAGTAGATGTTGTGACATCCTGTTCTTTTAATCCAATTTGCTAATTTGTGACTTTTGAGTATTTGCTATATGTGTTGGAGTTGTCTGTCATCTTAGTATTTGTTGTTTCTCCTCTGTTTCTGCATTCCTGCCTTATTGTTAATTACTTTTAACATTACCTTTGTCTGTTGATATTTCACCTATATATTTTTGCATGTTTATATTTGTGTATGATTGATCTGGGGATTTCAGTATGCATCTTGAAATAATAAAAAACAAGTAAATATTTTATCATTTTACAGGCAATGTAAGAACTATAAAGCAGTATGCTTCCATGTAGCTTTTTCTAGTCTTTTATTCTATTGAAGCTAGATATTATATTTTGGAGCCATTATTTCTTTCAGTTTTGTTTTTGTTTTCTCCATCAGTCTCTTTCCTCTCTCCTTTCCTTATAGAACTCAAATCGCTAAACATTAGACATCTTGATATAATTCCACAGGTCACTGAAGCTTTGATCCTTTCCTTTATTTTCTTTATTTCCTCTTCCTTTTTAAAAATACTTCAAATTTGTATGGCTCAGTTTGGATACCCTGTGTTAATCAGTCTTCAAGTTTTGCTGCTCATTTCTCATGCAGTTTCTAATTTTGAGCATTGCTTTGCTAGCATGTGAGATGAGTGCAATTGTGCAGTAGTTTGAGTATTCTTTGGCATTGCTTTTCTTTGGGATTGTGATGAAAACTGAACTTTTCCTGTCCTGTAGCCACTGCTGAATTTTCCAATTTTGCTGGCATGTTGAGTGCAGCACTTTCACAGTATCATCTTTCAGGATTTGAAATAGCTCAACTGGAATTCCATCACCTCCACTAGCTTTGTTCGTAGTGATGCTTTCTAAGGCCCACTTGACTTCACATGCCAGGATGTCTGGCTCTAGGTGAATGATCACACCATCGTGATTATCTGGGTCGTGAAGATCATTTTTGTACAGTTCTTCTGTGTATTCTTGCCATGTCTTCTTAATATCTTCTGCTCCTGTTAGGTCCATACCATTTCTGTCCTTTATTGAGCCCATCTTTGCATGAAATGTTCTCTTGGTATCTCTAATTTTTTTGAAGAGCTCTCTTGTCTTTCCCATTCTATCGTTTTCCTCTCTTTCTTTGCACTGATCCCTGAGGAAGGCTTTCTTTTCTCTCCTTGCTATTCTTTGGAACTCTGCATTCAAATGGGTATATTGTTTCTTTTCTCCTTTGTTTTTCATTTCTTTTCTTCCCACAGCTATTTAGAAGGCCTCTTCAGACAGCCATTTTGTTTTTTTGCATTTCTTTTTCTTGAGGATGGACTTGCTCCCTGTCTCCTATACAATGTCACAAACCTCCGTCCATAGTTCATCAGGCACTTTGTCTATCAGATCTATATAACACTAGCCCTCTTTCATTGCAAGATTGAATTGTTGAACTCCTTATATTCTGTTATACCATGGATTTAATATAATTGTTAGGGTAGAAGAAAACAATCAAGTTTTCCTTTCTCTTAAGTGTACTTAATATATGTTCTGTATATGACATGATAGTCTTAATGTAAGTAAAATGGGCCAAATGCTTATTAATCTTTCTTTTGAAACTAGAAAGACAGAAATGAAATGCTAAGAATATGTTTTACAGATATAATATTACCAAAGCATTTCCCTGTCCTGTCATTTTGAGTGAGATAAAATATACTTAAGTCTTAAAGAATTGAGAGGAATGGAGATCTTATCATTTTAGATACCAGTTATAGACTTGTGTATGAATGTTTATGAAACTTAAAATAACAGCATTAAGTTTACAAATATATGAAGTAGAATAGATTGTTTTAAAAATTATTTATGATGCCACAATATTACGAGCACTGCATCAAGGCATTTATATTACTCTGTTCACTAAATTTGATTTTCCTCTCCTCTCTTTCTTCTTATTTTACCTGTATGTTTGCAAGTTCAGCTTATAGCTTCCACGTGTGTGCTCCGACATAAAGTCTAGCAGAGTATTCTCCCTTTTTGGAGTAAGAAAATTTCTGTGAAAAAATAATTTATATATTCTGGGGACAATAATATTCTGAGTATACATTTTATATTTTAGATATATTAACATTTTAATCAGGAGATTCAGTATTATATCAGTGTTTACACATTATATCATGAATTTTCATCACTGACATTTCAGATTTGATTAAAATTATAGAAACTACTTAATTACTACATCATTAATACTATGTTTAACATTTGATCATAATATTAGGCTAAAATATAGTTGTGGAGTAGCCAATTTTTAAGCTAGCTTAGCATGTATATCTTTGTTTTTGAGTTGCTTATTTATAAAATAGATTTTATTTATCCCAGTATGTTTTTTAAATATTGAATTGTTTATATAGGGGATTTTTGCAAATTATACCAATAGCCTAAACTTTACACAGTAAACTTATTTTTTCATATGAACCTAACTTTTTAGCAGCCTTTTAAAAAAGCTCCCTTGGAATTTCTATCAGATGTTAGTAAATATATCATTTAAGTTATCCAACACTAACCATTTTCACTTGTCAAGGAAACCAAAATAAGAGATCTTCCTTGTAAACTTTACCTGGTTGAAACTCCATTGGTTGACCTTCTTTCCTTTAACTATTTTGATGAATAGTTTGGATTTTATTATTAGTGTACATAGATCATACCTTAAGCTTAAAATTTTCATGGTAAGGCATTATTGATGCAATGAAATAATTAGAAAAAGGCTTAAAAGAAGTTAGGATTACAAAACTACCCTAGAAGATGAAAATAAGTAGTGAAGTCTTCATGAAGGAGATTTAATTTGAGTTAATATTTGATTAATAAAAACTAATATTAAATGTCAACTTATAAAATCATTTTACACAAATATCTTAATTTTTACAATGACCATATAAGTAATGCTATAAATATTTTTTCCTCAATTTTCAAATGATAAAAACATTTTTAAAATGTAATTTGACCAGGGTCACACAGGAACACATGTTGCTTAGTCAGACTTTATCAGTTAATGAAACTTAAATCCTGTTCTATTAACCACAGAACTTTGAAGCAGAGGTAGAAATTGGTTCATTGGAGTAAGAGGATCAGTACTGATGCTATAACATATAGTGGGGTTGGCAAACTTTATCTGTAAAGAGCCAGATAGTAAATATTTTAGGCCTTTCAAGCCACACAGTTTCTGTGGTAACTATTCAATTCAGTGGTTGTATCATGAAAACAGACAGTACACAAGTGAATGGGTGTGGTTATATTCTAACAAAACCTTAATTACAAAACAGGGGCTCAAATTTAGCATGTGTGTCTCAGCAGTTTGCCAATCCCTGATATATGACCCTAGCCAGTTATTGCTTTGTTCTGCCAAGAGGAAACAAACAGAAATATTCTAATTAAAATCATACAATAGAGTTGTTTATATTCTACATCACAGAGTTGGAAACGGCAGCAACAACAAAGGTTACAGGTCCCAAGGGTGTAGACACATCTAGCGATAACATAATGCAGTTGCGTAACACATACACAAGGCACTTGATAAATAATAGAAAGAATAACATCGAGGATGTTATATGAGTGTTTTCCTTGCCTCTTGATATCATTCCTTCATTCAACATGCATTTTTAGCATCATAAAAGAGCTATCTATTTTATACAGGCAGTCATAAACACGTCATAATTAGCTATCACCAATTGTTTTGGAAGTCTTTCTTCAAGTTTTCAGCTCAACTTACTTACATGATGGGTATTATTGATTCTAAGGGTTGCATTCTAAAGTGCAGAATTAGTATTTATATCCAAAGGTAGTCACAATGAATAACATGCATTTTTAGCATCATAAAAGAGCTATCTATTTTATACAGGCAGTCATAAACACGTCATAATTAGCTATCACCAATTGTTTTGGAAGTCTTTCTTCAAGTTTTCAGCTCAACTTACTTACATGATGGGTATTATTGATTCTAAGGGTTGCATTCTAAAGTGCAGAATTAGTATTTATATCCAAAGGTAGTCACAATGAATTAGGCAGTGTAAATAACCAGCCACGGCATTACATAATTTGAATTTCTAGGTTATATATTTTTTCACAGTAAGATTTTTTCTAATAAAAGAGAATTCAGAAGAAATATTTCCCTCTTGATGAGACAAGAATATTCCTAAGAATTCTGTCTGGTATTCTGCTAAAACTGAGTTCTATTGGGAATGCCATTTCTTTGGAAATTCTGAATAACTATTGAGACTCTTCCTTTAAAAAGCCCTCTTTACAATGTAATGGTAGGGTTAACTACTGATGCTCAAGGTATTTAGGAGACTAGGCTTATTAAACAACTCTTCTTTAAAAACAAGATATTTGATGATGTCTCCTAATCTATTATATGCCCTGTTCAGCCTTAACAGGCTCAAGCTAGGCTGAAAATACCTGTATTAGTTTATGAAGACTGTTGTAATAAACTGCTGCCACAAATCACAGACTCGATGGACGTGAGTCTGAGTGAACTCCGGGAGATGGTGATGGACAGGGAGGCCTGGCGTGCTGCGATTTATGGGGTCGCAAAGAGTCGGACACGACTGAGCGACTGAACTGAACTGAACTGAAATGACAGAAATGTATTGTCTGAGTTTTGGAGGCTACAAGAGATCAAGTGTCAATGAGGTTACCACTTTCTGAGGACTGTAAAAAATCTTTGTTATGCCTCTTTTCTAGGTTTTGGTGGTCTGCTGGCAATCTTTGTCATTCTTTGATCTGTAGTATCTCCTCAATCCCATGGCATTCTTTCTGAATGCATGTTTGTGTCCAAATTTCCCCTTTTTATAAGGACATCATTCATAAAGGATTAAGGGCCCACCCTGCTCCAGTATGACCTCATCTTAATTATATCTGCAGTGACCCTATCTCCAAATAAGGTCATGTTCTGAGGTACTATGAATTAGGATTTCAACATATGTCATTTGGGGAGACACAGTTCAACCCATAATAATGTTCATGATGGAGTTTCATTCAAGTCAGTAGTACTGATTCAGTTCTAGTGGTAATAAAGGTTTCATTCTGTGAGACAAACTGTTTTTTTTTTTTTTTTATTAAACCGCCAAGTAAATACTGGGTGTGTATTTGTAGTTTTCCAATTTCTACTTATTTAATCTTAAATATTACATTATGGAAATATTTTATCTTTAATATGAAATATTTAAGAACACTTAAAAATAGTCAACCCAAAACATCTATAAATATTTCAAAAAGCAATACATAATCATTTCACATATTATTTAGAAAAGAAAAAACATTAAAGGTCCATGATTTTTTTAAAAAGCACTCCTGGGTGTATATCAGAAGAAAACCGTAATTTGAATAGATACTTGCATCCCAATGTTCACTGTTGTATTATTTACAATAGCCAAGACATGGAAACAACCCAAACATCCATCAGCAGATGAATGAAGATGTGTGTGTGTGTGTATGTGTATGTGTGTGTGCACATATATAAATATGTTTATACATACACATGTCTATATATATATGTTTATATATATATGTCTATATATGTATGTGTATATATATGTTTATATATATGTCTATATGTGTATGCTAAGTCGCTTCAGTTGTGTCCGACTCTGTGTGACCCCATAGACGGCAGCCCACTAGGGTTACCCCCGTCCCTGGGATTCTCCAGGCAAGAACACTGGAGTGGGTTGCCATTTCCTTCTCCAGTGCATGAAAGTGAAAAGAGAAAGTGAAGTTGCTCAGTTGTGTTTGACTCTTAGTGACCCCATGGACTGCAGCCTGCCAGGCTCCTCTGTCCACAGGATTCTCCAGGCAAGAGTACTGGAGCGGGGTGCCATTATACATATATATACACATACACAATGAAATATTACCTGACCATAAAAAAGATTAATGCCATTTGCAGCAACATGAATGGACCTAGAGATTATCATATTAAATGAAGTAACCCAGACAGAAAGAGACAAATATCATATGATATTGCTTATATACATAAGCTTAAAAATATATACAAATGAACTTATTTACAAAACATAAATAAACCCATAGACATAGAAAACAAACATGGTTACCAAAGGGGAGGTGGGGGATAAATTAGGAGTTTGGGGTTAACATATATACACTACTATATATAAAACATCACCAACAAGGATCTTCTGTATAGCACAGGGAATTATACTCAATATTTTACAATAATCTATGAGGGAAAAAAATCTTGAAAAGAATATACATAATATAAATATATATATAATATATGTATATATATAAATAAATATATAAGTATATATATATATATAACTGTGCTGTAAAAATGAACCTAATACAATGTTATAAATGAACTATACTTAAATTAAAAAACAAGTCATGATTAATGAAGGCAGGTTACCACTTAATTACAAAAGAAAATTATTTTTATACATATAATTTATATATTTTCAGTGACATGTTAATAAAAATCAGTCTCCCACTGGTGTTTATATACTATGATGTTTTAAAGTATTGACATACATCTGTTTTAAATTATATTTCTAATCTTTTAGAAACTAATTCACATAAAGCATTTGACATTTCTCCATTGTTTCAATACTAGTAATTTGGTCTTGTTTTTAACTCTTCAGTAAAATAATTTACAAATAATAGGTATAGTTTTAAACTTGTCTTTTGAGTACCATATAAAAATCAAAATGATCATCTTAGATCATAATTATTATACTTTCCATGTATTCTGTTTTAAGAAATTTAGCACTGAGCTGTGAAAATAAGCCAACACATTTTGTGTGTGTCAGTGATCTAACCTTTTTCTCCGTGTTTAAAGAGGTGATGATCACATGAATATAAATGGATTGACCGTGTCACTTCTTTTACACCAAAGTGGTCTGATAACGCTGAAGAAACATGTACTTTTAAAACATCATATTAGTTTCTCTCCTATACTAAATTAAAATCCTCTGCATGTTTTCTATTACTGTGGCAACAGGTAGTTTAGCATTGTGATGAGATTATACTTGTAATTACCTGGAACAAGCATTTATCATTTTGGTTTTATTATTTTGACACTACTCTTTCTCTTTATACGTGCATTTCATTATAGATTAAATGAAACCATATTTCTTTTTTCTTTCAAAAATTTATTCTGAAATAATATTTACAGTAGAGTTGCAAAGATAGTACAAAAGTTTCCTATATACCTTTTACCCAGCTTCATCTAATGTTAACATCTTACCTAACAATCTATCAAATCTAAGAAATTAATATCGACAATATTATTAACTCAGTACAAACTGTATTTAAATTGTATTAGTTTTCCACTCATTTTTTTTTTCTCTTCCAGAAGGCATTTTCTTTATTTGTAACATCTTTTCCAGTAGGTGATAGCTCAGTATTTCCTTGTATTACATGAATGTTGTTAAGGAATTTTGTAGAACAGGGGTCCCCAGCCTCTGTGATTTAATGCCTGATGATCTTAGGTGGAGCTGATGTAATAATAATAGAAATAAAATGCACAGGAGATGTAATGTGCTTGTTTCACCCTGAAACCATCAACCATCCCTCAGCCCCTGTCCATAGAAAAATTGTCTTCCATGAAACCTGTCCCTGGTGCCAAAATGGTTGGGGCCTGCTGTAGAACATCTCTCAGCTTGAGTCTGATATAGTCACATGTTTGGACTAAGGTTATGGATTTGAAGAAACAATGTAATAGAAAAGAAGCACCTTCCTCATTACATCATAGGATGTGTGTCATATTAACATGAGTTATTACACTTGATGTTGAAATGAATAATTTGGTTAAGGTGGTCGCTCTAGTTTTTCCAGTGAAAGATGTCTGTTTTGTTTCCAATCTCTATTCTTTGGAAGTGAGTTACTACATTCAACCCATATGAAAAGGAAAGCAAATTAAGTTCTTAGAAGGGATTACATCAAAGATTTTGTGGACATGTATTAAAGCTATCACAGTACGTTAACTCATTTCTGAACATATGTATACGCATTTCTGTATTTATCTGTAACTAAACATTAGTTCATATTGATCTCTCCATCTCTAACCCAACACTGCAGGTGCATTCTAGCATTCTTCTTTACTCACTTGAACAGTAACTTCTTTCTCTAAGAGAGAGAAACTTGGCTCCCATCTATCATCTGTTTAATCATTTGTTCAACCATAAAAGACATCTAAGTTAGTTTTGAAATTTCTGCATTACAGCCTTGTGAGAAACAAAGTTACCAGCTAGGATAGACTTTTTGTCTTTACGGTATCCAGACAAAACACTGCTTTAAAATTTTGGTCTATTTCATTCTTCAGCATCTCCTTCAGTGAAGTTATATCATACATTTGTAATATAGTTAATCTGTTTTTTCGTAATCTTGATCACATCTTGATTTCCCCTGATATCCTGGTTGATTTTTATTGTGTTTTATGGGCCTTAATGAATACATAGTCATGGCTCAACTGCAATGTACCAAGCAGAACAATTTCAACAACTCAGATATTCATTTATATATGGCCCCTTTTTAGTAACCCACTTCCCACAACTCTTGGTAATAACTGATAAGTTTTCTATCTTTATACTTGTATCTTATTAGGATATCATATAAATGGAATCATGCAATATGGAGCATTTTAGGCTTATTTTTTTCACTTAAAATGTAATCAGATTGTTATGGACATCAAGCCATTCTTTCATCCCTAGAATAAATCTCATTTGATTATGGTATATGGTCCTTTTAAGGATTTATTAAATGTGGTTTGCTAATATTTTGTTGAGGACTTTTTAATCTATGTTCGTCTGTGATATCGGCCCACAATTTGTGTGTGTGTGTAATTTTGTGATATCTCTGAAGGCTTTGTTATTAGAGTGACGCATTTCCACTCCTCTTACCATCTCATTGTGGCTGCTTCTTTACGTCTTTAGTTGGAGAGGTCTTTTTTGCTAGTCTTCAGGTCCTTGTACTCTGTATGCAGTTGTGATTTTGGCGTGCCTGTGGGAGGTGGTGAGCTTAGGCTGTCCCGGTCTGCCGTCTTGGTTATTTTACCTACTCACCGACTTTTGTATATTTATTTTGGATACGATGGCCTTGGTAAACTCACTTATTACTTAAAGGAACTTTTTATAGATTACACTGGATTTTCATGTATGAGTTTTCTATGGCTCCTTTCATGCTGCAGTGTCAGAGACGAGTAGTTGCAACAGAGTCTATATGTGCCTCTACAACTTACATTAAAATTAAATCACTTTTAATTTATTGTCTGGTTATTTACTTGTTCTTGAGTTGGATTTTGGTAAGTCATGTATTTCAAAGAATTATAGCATTTCATCTAATTCCTCCAATTTATGGATGTTGAGTTGGTGGTGATTTTCCTTTTCTTTTTAATGTCTCTGGGGACTGTAGTGATATCCCTATTTTTAATCCCATATTGTTAAGTTTGTGTCTTCTTGTTCTTTTTTTGGTCATTACAACTATAGTTATATCCATTTTATTCATGTTTTCAAAAATGAATATTTTTTTCACCTTTAAAAATAATCTCTTGTCCATTGGTTTTCTGTATTGTTTTGGTTCTAGTTTCATTATTTCTATATTATTCTTCATTATTTTATTTTTGTTTTCTTTTGGTTAACTGTTCTTATTTGTTTGTTTTTTAAAAGCAAATCTTATATTTCCTTTTCTGCTCTGATTGCTGTGGCCAAAACTTCCAGAACTATGTTGAATAGTAGCAGTGAAAGTGGGCACCCTTCTCTTGTTCCTGACTTTAGGGGAAATGCTTTCCATTTTTCACCATTGAGGATAATGTTGGCTGTGGGTTTGTCATACATAGCTTTTATTATGTTGAGGTATGTTCCTTCTATTCCTGCTTTCTGGAGAGTTTTTATCATAAATGGATGTTGAATTTTATCAAAGGCCTTCTCTGCATCTATTGAGATAATCATATGGCATTTATTTTTCAATTTGTTAATGTGGTGAATTACATTGATTGATTTGCGAATATTGAAGAATCCTTGCATTCCTGGGATAAAGCCTACTTGGTCATGGTGTATGATCTTTTTAATGTGTTGTTGGATTCTGATTGCTAGAATTTTGTTGAGGATTTTTGCATCTATGTTCATCAGTGATATTGGCCTGTAGTTTTCTTTTTTTGTGGCATCTTTGTCAGGTTTTGGTATTAGGGTGATGGTGGCCTCATAGAATGAGTTTGGAAGTTTACCTTCCTCTGCAATTTTCTGGAAGAGTTTGAGTAGGATAGGTGTTAGCTCTTCTNATTTGCAACACTAAGGACTGAAGCTCACCAGGCTCCTGGGGAATCCTCCTGGCAAGAATACTGGAGTAGGTTCCCATGCCCTTCTCCAGGGGTTCTTCCCAACCCAGGGATCAAACTCAGGTCTCCTGCATTGCAAGCAGATTCTTTACTGGCTGAGCCACCAGGAAACCCCAAGAACACTGGAGTGGGCAACCTATCCCTTCTCCAGGGGATATTCCCCACCCAGGAATAGAATGGGGTATCCTGCATTAGAGGCAGATGCTTTACCAGCTGAGCTACTAGGGAAGCCCCAAATTATTAGATATTAGGATTCAATACATAAACAAACAATGATTATCAAAATTGAATAAGTTGGATCAACCAGTTAGCTTGCACCTGGTACTAACCAGCTAGTCCAAATCTTGGTTCATTCATAAAAGGAATTCACATATCTCTGCCTAAAAATGGTATTTATTTCCCTGGAAAACTTAGGGAAGGTAATGATGGCACACTATCTGAGTAGATCAGTCAAACTGTTTTATCAGTAGAATAATGAATATGCTCAGTAGTTTGCTATAATATCCAGATTATGTATTTCTTTATTAATGATACAGCTTTTGAATCTTCCAGCTGTCAGATTCTTTAGATGGTTTATCACATGTTATAAGTAGAATTTGTCAGCTCAGTCAGACATAGACTCTTCTTGTCAGGAATATGATCATCCTGTGGAAATGTATGTCTAAGAACCTGCTGTTTAGGGTAGTGGGAGCTGAAAAGAGATAAGGGTGGTCTGAATAATCAGGATAATGGATCCTGATTCAGCTGGGAAGAAGTTCCATCAGGTTTCTGTTTAGGGAGAACTGAGGAAGTTGTATTCAATATTGGAACATTCTCTGAAGTGGTAGAATGAACTGAGACAACAACCTTAGGCCCAGTTTATGGTGCTTAATTAAAAGACGCTTACTCCTTGGGAGGAAAGTTATGACCAACCTAGACAGCATATTAAAAAGCAGACATTACTTTGTCAACAAAGATCCATCTAGTCAAGGCTATGGTTTTTCCAGTTGTCATGTATGGATGTGAGAGTTGGACTATAAAGAAAGCTGAGCACCAAAGAATTGATGCTTTTGAACTGTGGTATTGGAGAAGACTCCTTGGACTGCAAGGAGATCCAACCAGTCTATCCTAAAGGAGCTCAATCCTGGGTGTTCATTGGAAGGACTGATGTTGAGACTGAAACTCCAATACTTTGGCCACCTGATGGGAAGAGCTGACTCATTTGAAAAGACTCTGATGCTGTTAAAGATTGAAGGCAGGAGGAGAAGGGGATGACAGAGAATAAGATGGCATCACTGACTCAATGGAAATGGGTTTGGGTGGACTCCAGGAGTTGTTGATGGTCAGGGAGGCCTGGCGTGCTGCAGTTTATGGGGTCTCAAAGAGTCAGACACGACTGAGTGGCTGAACTGAACTGAACTGAATCCTCTTGTAATTCTGTTTTCAACAGCCTTACCTCTGCACATCAGAAGTAGGACTGCCTCTTACTTTCTTCCACTCCTAAGTCTCTTCCATCAGAAGAGAAAGGTACTTAATCCTCATTATTTACTTACTGCAAAGACATCACAAGATTAAAGTGGTCATTGGTTCAAATGACTGACTTTGGAAGTGAAATATACTAGTACTAAGAAATGTAGTGTATATAATCTTTAATTACACATGTATACTTATGGTGTGGGTGGGTGCGTGTGCATAGATGTATGAGTCTTGGTTTGTTTACTTCAAAAATTAATTTAATCAAAGTGGGCATTCCATGTGGCTTCCCTGATAGTTCAGTTGATAAAGAATCCACCTGCAATGCAGAAGATCCAGTTCGATTCCTAGATCTGGAAGATCTGCTAGAGAAGGGATAGGCTACCCATTCAGTATTCTTGGGCTTCCTTGTGGCTCAGCTGGTAAAGAATCTGCCTGCAGTGCAGGAGACCTGGGTTTGATCCCTGGGTTGGGAAGATCTCCTGTAGAAGGGAAAGGCTACCCAGGCCAGTATTCTGGCCTGGAGAATTCCATAGACTGTGTATAGTCCATGGGGTCACAAAGAGTCGGACACGACAGAGCAACTCACTTTCAGGAATTCCATATAATAACATAGTTAATTAGATTCTCATTTCTTTTCATTTGAAATATAATTGCAATATATTGTTGTGAAAATTCCTAGTTTAGTTCCACAAACCAGAGAAGAAACTCTAGCTGGGTTCTCTTAATTACCAGTTCCTTTCAATTGGGTTGTTTGATTAGCTGTCAACCACTGGATCACAACTCATCTATTTAAATGGTCTAAGCATTGAAGTAAATAATATTAAATGAATTTTTAATTAGCTTCCATAAACTATATGTGCTAGATTACAGAGCTATCAAAATATTTACTGTTCCTTCTTTCTGGGCCCTGCCTATGGGAGACTTATATTTACAGTCTCATCGATATTAGGCATAGGCACATTATTAGCTTTGGATATGAATGTGTGGACCAGTGTGATGTGGAAATTCAAAACAGAAATTTTAGGAGTCATTGCATGATACCACCGTCTCCTTTTTCCCTCTATTATAGGCCTGGCAATATTCCAGATATGGCTGCTCTATCAGCCTAGTTCTAGGCTGAAGTGTACATTAAACAGAGACTTGGCAGAGATAAACATTTGTTATTGTGTAAGCCGTCAAGAGGGAAGGCAATGGCACCCCACCCCAGTACTCTTGCCTGGAAAATCCAATGGACGGAGTAGCCTGGTGGGCTGCAGTCCATGGGGTCGCTAACAGTCAGACAGACTGAGTGACTTCACTTTCACTTTTCTCTTTCATGCATTGGAGAAGGAAATGGCAACCCACTCCAGTGTTCTTGCCTGGAGAATCCCAGGGATGGGGGAGCCTGGTGGG